>OZ030021.1:81026504-81424004 GCA_964023405.1 Apodemus agrarius
TTTTTTTTTAGGAAAGTTTTCTTGTTTAATTTTGTTGAAGATATTTGCTGGCCCTTTAAGTTGGGAATATTCACTATCTTCTATGTCTATTGTCCTCAGGTTTGGTCTTCTTGTTGTGTCCTGTATTTCTTGGATGTTTTGGGTTAGGAACTTTTTGCATTTTGTATTTTCTTTGACTTTTGTGTCAATGTTTTCTATGGTATCTTATGCACCTGAGATTCCCTCTTCTATCTCTTGTATTCTGTTGGTGATGCTTGCCTCTATGACTCCTGATCTTTTTCCTAGGTTCTCTATCTCCAGGGTTGTCCCCCTTTGTGATTTCTTTATTCTTTCTATGGTTTTGTTAAATTCCTTCACTTGTTTGGTTGTTTTTTCCTGTACTTCTTTAAGGGATTTTTGTGTTTCCTCTTTAAGGGCTTCTAGCTGTTTACCTGTGTTATTCTGTATTTCTTTAAGGGAGTTATTTAAGTCCTTCTTAAAGTCCTCAGTTATCATCATGAGATGTGATTTTAAATCAGAATTTTGCTTTTCTGGTGTGTTGGTGAAACCACCATGGCTTGCTGTGGTGGGAGAACTGGGTTCTGATGATGCCAAGTAGCCTTGGTTTCTGTTGCTTATATTCTTGCACTTGCTTCTAGACATCTGGTTGTCTGTGGTATTAGCTGGTCTTGCTGTCTCTGATTGTGGCTGTCCCTCCTGTCAGCCTGTGTGTCAGCACCCCTAGGAGGCCAGTTCTCTCCTGACTGGATTTGAGCCATGTGACACAGGGTCCACTCCAGGATGCAGACAGAAACCGAGAATCCTGTCCCTCTCTGTTCCTTGGTTCCTGTGTCCTGAAGGCTCTGTGTGGGTCCCTCTTGGGCCAGGAATTTGAGCAGAAGTGGTGGCCTCCCCTGTGCTCTCAGGTGTGTCAGTACTCTTGGGAAGCCAGTTTTCTCCTGGTGGGATTTGGGTATGGAGAGATGTGGCACAAGGCCAGTTCCAGGCACAAATGAAAACCAGAAGGATATTTTGTTAGTTTTTATAGTTTTATTTTTTAATTTAATTTTTACAAATTTATTTATTTATACATTTATATATTAACATCAATCACTGCCCCCTTCTTCCCCTCACAGAGACCTTCCCCCCATCTCTCTCCTATTCTATTCTTAGATGGTGGTGTCCTGCTGGGTATCCTGTCTACCTTGGTGCATCAAGTCTTTGCTAGAGTAGGAACATCCTCTTTCACTGACTGCCAGACAACGCAGCCCTGTTGGAATGGATACCTCAGTTAGGCTTCAGCTTTAGGGATAGCACCCCTTTCCATGCCCCAAGTGCTCCAGTTGTTGGGAGACACACATGGAGACTGAGCTGCACTTCTGCCTGGTTGCAAGAGGTCTATGTCCCCACTGCTAGGCATCTTGGCTAAGGTCACCTGCATTGACTCCTGGGAGCCTCCTCTATCTTAGGTCTCTGGGACTTCCTAAAGATTCCTCCCAGCTCCCACCCCTGGCAGCTGCAGATTTCCATTCATTTTCATGGCCCTCTGGGTCTCTTTGCACTCCTGATTTTGCTTCCTCAACCCCATTCCTCTCCCCCTCCCCTTTCCCACCACTTCCCTCTCTCCTTCTACCTTCGTCATCATGGGAATAGATGCCAGATTTGCTTGTAACTTACATGTTTTCACAGTGTACAGATTCATGAAAATACTTTGTCTTCTAATTTCAGCCTTAGGCATACCCTATTTTTAATAGCTAGAAATTTGTGTGCATAACTATCTCATATATTTCAAAATGTTTTTAAAGCTACAAAACACTTATTCAATTTTTAAAACTGTTTTGCCTATAGATATTAAAATGCATACAGTGGTGAAAAAGTTATGCTTAATTGAGAAGATTATTGGATATTTAAATGAGTTCGTGGGTCAAGATGGCAAGGTAAGACAATAAAATTTCGACATTTCTTATAGGTTGACTCTTTTGTAAAGAGAGGTTATTTCTGAATGCCTTTGTGGGTGTGGTATACAGGTGCATGTGTATGTTTCTGTATGTGTGTGTTATATGGTGCATTCATATATGCATGTAGGTGTGCTTGCCTGTGCATGGTTGTGTGGAGGCCAGAAAGTGAAATTGGATATCTTCTTCTTTGCCTCTTCAAATTATTTTTTCAGACAGGGTTTTTCATTGAGCCTGTAATTAACTCAGGGTTTTTTGTGGGGCTAGCTGGTTAGGAATCCCCAGAATCCATCTGTCTTCACCCATCATGTTCTGGTTTATTACACTGAGATTGTCCATTGATGCTTGAGATCATATCCAGGTCCTTCTGCTTGCAAAGCAAGTAATTCCTCCACTGTGCCATGTCTCGTCTCCAGCCCAATAGGTTGATTTAATTGGTTTGGAACTGAATTTAGAGACAATACTTGGATTTTTAGTCTCAAAAGGGATACCCACTCATTTTCCTTTTAATATTTTTATTTCTAAAAAAAAAGTTTTTAAAGGAGAACTAATCTTAG
Source organism: Apodemus agrarius (assembly GCA_964023405.1). NCBI lineage: Eukaryota > Metazoa > Chordata > Mammalia > Rodentia > Muridae > Apodemus > Apodemus agrarius. Next base: position 81,028,996 of record OZ030021.1, read on the forward strand.
TTTTATTTATTTTTTATTTTTTTAAAGATTTTTTATTAGATATTTGCTTTATTTACATTTCAAATGGTAACCCTTTTCTGAATTACCCCTCTGAAAATCCCCTATCCTATCTCTCTTTGCCTCCCCCCACCCCCAATTTCCTGACTTGCATTCCCCTATTCTGGAAAATTGGGCCTTCACAGCATCCATGGTCTCTCCTTTCATTGATGTCTGAAATGCTCATCTTCTGCTACATATATATCTGGAACCCTGTGTACTCTTTGGTTGGTGGCTTAGCCTCTGGGAGCTCTGAGGGTACTGGTTGGAATATATTATTGTTTCGCCTACAGGTCTGCAAATCTCTTCAGCTCCTTGGGTCCATTTTCTAGCTGCTCCATTGGGGACCCTATGTTCATTCTACCTGTTGGCTATGAGCCATGGGTATTTTGATCCATTTTTCAATAAGGATCAAAGTATCAACACTTCCTTCTTCTTGAGCTTCATGTGGTCTATGAGTTGTATCTTGGATGTTCCGAGGTTTTGGGCTAATAGCCACTTATCAATGAGTGTCCAATTTTATGAGGAATTGACAAACTGATTTCCAGAGTGGTTTTACCAGCTTGCAATCCCAGCAGCAATGGAGGAGTGTTCCTCTTTTTCCACATACTCACCAGCATTTGCTGTCCCCTGAGTTTTTGATCTTGACCATTCTGACTGGTGTGAGGTGGAATCTCAGGGTTGTTTTGATTTGCATTTCCCTGATGATTAAGGATGTTGAACATTTCTTTAGGTGTTCAGCCATCCAGTATTCCTCAGTTGAGAATTCTTTGTTTAGTTTCATACCCCATTTTTTAAATAGGGTTATTTGGTTCTCTGGAGTCTAACTTTCTTGAGTTCTTTGTGTATATTGGATATTAGCCCTCTGTCGGATATAGGGTTGGTGAAGATCTTTTCCCAATTTCCACAATAGCCACAAACAATATAAAGTATCTTGGCGTGACTCTTACCAAACAAGTGAAAGATCTGTATGACAAGAACTTCAAGTCCTTGAAGAAATTGAAGAAGACCTCAGAAGATGGAAAAATATTTCTTGCTCTTGGATTGTCAGGATCAATATAGTAAAAATGGCCATCTTGCCAAAAGCAATCTACAGATTCAATGCAATCTCCATCAAAATCCAAAATCAATTCTTTATAGATCTAGAAAGAGCAATTCTCAAATTCATCTGGAGTAACAAAAAACCCAGGATAGCTAAAACTATTCTCAACAATAAAAGGACTTCTGGGGGAATCAATATCCCTGACCTCAAGCAGTACTACAGAGCAACTGTGTTAAAGACTGCATGGTATTGGTACAACAACAGGCAACTAGATCAATGGAATAAAATTGAAGACCCAGAAAGGAACCCACAGAGTTATGGTCACTTAATCTTTGATAAAGGAGCTACAACCATCCACTGGAAAAAAGATAGCCTTTTCAACAAATGGTGTTGGTTCAACTGGAGGTCAATATGCAGAAGAATGCAAATTGACCCACACTTATCACCTTGTACTAAGATCATCTCCAAGTGAATCAAGGACCTCCACATAAAGCCAGACACACTGAAACCAATAGAAAAGAAACTGGGGAAGACCCTGGAGGACTTAGGCACAGGGGTTCCTGAACAGGACACTAATAGCTTATGTTCTAAGATCAAGAATTGACAAATGGGACCTCATAAAATTACAAAGTTTCTGTAAGGCAAAGGACACTGTCAGAAGGACAAAACGACAACCAACAAATTGGGAAAAGATCTTCACCAACTCCACATCTGACAGAGGGCTAATATCCAATATATACAAAGAACTCAAGAAATTAGACCCCAAAGAACCAAATAGCCCTATTAAAAAATGGGGTACAGAGCTAAACAAGGAATTTTCACTAGAAGAAATTCGGATGGCTGAGAAGCACCTTGAGATGTTCAACATCATTAGTCATCAGGGAAATGCAAATCAAAACAACCCTGAGATTCCACCTCACACCAGTCAGAATGGCTAAGATTAAAAACTCAAGAGACAACAGGTGCTGGAGAGGATGTGGAGAAAGAGGAACATACCTCCAATGTTGGTGGAATTGCAAGATGGTACAACAGCTCTGGAAATCAGTCTGCCGGTTCCTCAGAAAATTGGGCATGACGCTTCCAAAGGGCTCTGTCATACCACTCCTGGGCATATACCCAGAGGATTCCCCTGCATGCAATAAAGACACATGCTCTACTATGTTCATAGCAACCTTATTTATAATAGTCAGAAGTTGGAAGGAGCCCAGATGTCCCTCAAAGGAGGAATGGATACAGAAAATGTGGTATATTTATGCAATGGAATACTACTCAGCAATTAAAAATAATGAATTCATGCAATTTGTAGGCAAATGGTTGGATCTGAAAAATATCATCCTAAGTGAGTTAACCCAATCACAAAAGAATATACATGAAATGCAATCACTGATAAGTGATTGTTAATGAGCCCAGAAGTTCTGAATACTCAAGGCACAATTAACAAATCAAAGGATTCCCAAGAAGAAGGAATGAGAGGACACTGGTCCAGAAAAAACTGGTTCCAGTTTTGCAGGAGAGTACCAGAACAGAGAAAGGGTTGGGGGGTGATTGGGGAATACGCTGGGGGGGGGGGCGGGAAGAGGACTTATGGGACACATGGTGAGTGGGGAACTGGGAAAGGTGAAAGCCTTTGGAATATAAACAAGGAATATAGAAAATAAAATAAAATAAAAAAAAGAAATACAGGAGAACACAGGTAAACAAGTAGAAGACCTTAAAGAACCACAGGAAAGCACAAGCAAACAGGCTAAAGAATTGAACAAAACCATCCAGGGATTAAAAATAGAGATAGAAACAATAAAGAAATCACAAAAGGAAACAACTCTGGATATAGAAAACCAAGGAAAGAAGTTAGGAGTCTTGGATCCAAGCATCTACAACAGAATACAAGATATAGAAGGGAGAATCTCAGATGCCGAAGATACCATAGAAAGTACTGACACAACAGTCAAAGAAAATGTAAAGTGCAAAAAGCTTCTGACCCAAAACATCCAAGAAATCCAGGTTAAATGAGAAAACCAAACTTAAGGATTATAGGTATAGAAGTGAAAATTTCCAACTTAAAGGGCCAGTAAATGTCTTCAACAAAATTATAGAAGAAAACTTTCCTAACCTAAAGAAATAGATGTCCATGAACACACAAGAAGTCTACGAACTCCAAATAGATTTGACTAGAAAAGAAACTTCCTCCCATCACATAATAATTAGAACACCAATTGTACTAAACAAAGAAAGAATATTAAAAGCAGTAAGGGGAAAAGGTCAAGTAACATATAAAGGTAGACTTATCAGAATTACACTAGACTGCTCACTAGAGACTATCAAAGCCAGAAGATCCTGGGAAGATCTCATACAGACCCTAAGGGAACACAAATGCCAACCCAGACTGCTATACACAGTAAAATTCTCAATTACCATAGATGGAGAAACCAAGGTATCTCATGAAAAAAAAATTACACAACATCTTTCCAGAAATCCAGCCCTACAAAGGATAATAGATACAAAACACCAACACAAGAGGGAAACTACACCCTAGAAAAAGCAAGAAAGTAATCTTCTTTCAACAATCCAAGAAGAATAAAAACCACACAAACATAACTCCCCCTCTAGTAACAAAAATACCATGAAGCAACAATTACTTCTCCTTAATATCCCTTAATATCAATGGACTCAATTCTCTAATAAAGAGACATAGACTAACAGACTATATACATAAGAAGGAGCCAACATTTTCCTGCATACAGGAAACCCACCTCAAGCATAAAGGCAGATACTTACTCAAAGTAAAAGGATAGAAAACAATTTTCCAAGCAAATGGTCACAAGAAACAAGCTGGTATAGCCATCCTAATGTCAAAAAAAAAAAAAAATCAACTTTCAACATAGAGTTATCAAAAAAGATACAGAAGGACACTTTATACTCATCAAAGGAAAAATCTACCAAGAGGAACTCTCAATTCTGATCATATATTCTCCAAATACAGGAGCACCAACAACCATAAAAGAAACTTTAATAAAGCACAAAGCACACATTGCACCCCAAACAATAATAGTGGGAGACTTCAACACCCCACTCTCATCAATGGACAGATTAGGGAAACACAAACTAAATAGAGAAACAGTGAAACTAACAGAAGTTATGAATCAAATGGTTTTAACATATCTCTAAAACATTTTATCCTACTACAAAAGAATATACCTTCTTCTCTGCACCTCACAGTGCCTTTTCCAAAATTGGCTATATACTTGGTCACAAAACAGACCTCAGCAGATATAAGAAGATTGAAATAATTCCATGCACCCTATCACATCACTTACTCAACAATAACGTTGTCAAGGAAGAAATAAAGAAAGAAATTAAAGACTTTTTAGAATTTAATAAAAAATGAAGGCACAACATACCCAAACCATTGGGACACAATGAAAGCAGTGCTAAGAGGAGAAAGCAGAGCTCTGAGTGCCTCAAAAAAGAAACTGGAAAGAGCATACACTAACAGCTTAACAGCACTAGAACAAAAAGAAGCAAATACACCCAAGAAGAGTAGACAGCAGAAAATAATCAAACTCAGGGCTGAAATCAACCAAGTAGAAACAAAAAGAACTATACAAAGAACCAACCAAACCAGGAGCTGTTCTTTGAAAAAACCAACAACCTTAGCCAAACTAACCAGCAGACACAGAGACAGTATCCAAATCAACAAAATCATTAGACAGATACCAGGTACTAAGTTAAATCAGGATCAGATAAATGATCTAAACAATCTCACAACCCCTAAAGAAATAGAAGCAGTCATTAGTAGTCTCTCAACCAAAAATAGCCCAGAACCAGATGGGTTCAATGGAGAGTTTTATCACACCTTCAAAGAAGACTTAACACCAATACTCTTCAAATTATTCCACAAAGTAGAAATAGAAGGAACACTACCCAACTCGTTTTATAAAGCCATAAATACTCTGATATCTAACTACACAAAGACCCAAAAAGGAAAGAGAACTTTAGACCAATTTCCCTTATGAATATCAATGCAAAAATACACAATAAACTTCTTGCCAACTTAATCCAAGAACACATCAAAACGATCATCCACCATGATCAAGTAAGGCTTAATCCCAGGGATGCAGGGATGGTTCAACATACTGAAATCCATCATTGTAATCCACTATATAAACAAACTCAAAGAGGAAAAGCACATGATGTGAAGGGTGTTATTTCCCTAACTTCTTTCTCAGCCTGCTTGTCCTTTGAGTATAGGAAGGCTTCTGATTTGCTTGAGTTGATTTTATAATCAGCCACTTTGCTGAACTTGTTTATCAGCTATAGGAGTTCTCTGGTGGAGTTTTTTGGGTTGCTTAAGTATACTATCATATCATCTGCAAATAATGATAGTTTGATGTCTTCCTTTCCAATTTGTATCCCTTTGATTTCCTTATGTTGTCTAATTGCTCTCGCTAGAACTTCAAGTACTATATTGAAAAGATATGGAGAGAGGGCAGCCTTGTCTAGTCCCAGATTTTAGTGGGATTGCTTCAAGTTTCTCTCTATTCAGTTTGATGTTGGCTACTGGTTTGCTGTATATCACTTTTTATTATGTTTAGGTATGGGCCTTGAATTCCTGTTCTTTCCAGGACTTTTAGCATGAAAGGATGCTGAATTTTGTCAAATGCTTTTTAAGCATCTAATGAGATAACCATGTGGTTTTTTTCTTTTAGTTTGTTTATGTGGTGGATTAAATTGATGGATTTCCATATATTGAACCATCCCTGCATCCCTGGGATGAAGCCTACTTGATCATGGTGAATGATCGTTTTGATGTGCTCTTAGATTCGGTTGGCAAGGATTTTATTTAGTATTTAGTATTTTTGCATCGATATTCATAAGGGAAATTGGCCTATAGTTCTCTTTGTTGGATCTTTGTGTGGTTTTGGTATCAGCGTAATTGTGGCTTCCTAGAACGAGTTGGGCAGTGTTCCTTCCTTTTCTATTTTGTGGAATAGTTTGAATAGTATTGTTGTTAAGTTTTCTTTGAAAGTCTGATAAGATTCTGCACTAAAACCATCTGGTCCCGTACTTTTTTTGGTTGGGAGACTTTCTATAACTCCTTCTATTTCTCTAGGGGTTATGGGAGTATGTAGCTGATCTAATTGATCCTGATTTAATTTTGGTATTTGGTATCTGTCTAGGAAATTGTCCATTTCCTCCAGATTCTCCAGTTGCGTTGAGTATAAGCTTTTGTAGTAGAATCTGATGATTTTTTGAATTTCCTCAGTTTCTGTTGTTATACCCCCATTTTAATTTCTAATTTTGTTAATTTGAATACTGTCTCTGTGCCCCTTGGTTAATCTGGCTAAGGGTTTATCTATCTTGTTGATTTTCTCAAAGAACCAGTTCCTGGTTTTGTTGATTCTTTGTATGGTTCGCTTTATTTCTACTTGATTGATTTCAGCCCTTAGTTTGATGATTTCCTGTCTTCTACTCCTCCTGGGTGAATTAGCTTCTTTTTGTTCCATGGCTTTCAGGTGTGCTGTTAAGCTGCTAGCGTATTCTGTCTCCAGTTTCTTTTTGGAGGCACTCAGTGCAATGAGTTTTCCTCTTAGCACTGCTTTCATTGTGTCCCCTAGATTTGGATAGGTTATACCTTCATTTTCATTGAATTCTAAAAAGTCTTTGATTTCTTTCTTTATATCTTCCTTGACCAAGGTGTCACTGAGTAGAGTATTGTTCAGTTTCCATATGTATGTGCTTTCTGTTGTTTTTCTTGCTATTGAAGACCACTTTTACTCCATAGTGATCTGATAGGAGGCATGGAATTAGTTAGATCTTTTTGTATTTGTTGACATCTGTCTTGTGACCAGTTATATGATTGATTTTTGGGGAAGGTACCATGTGGTGTTGAGAAAAAGGTATATTCTTTTGCCTTGGGATGAAATGTTCTATATATATCTGTTAAATCCAATTGTTCTAAAGCTTCAATTAGTTTCACTGTGTTGTGTTAGGTGTAATGTGTGCTTTAAGCTCTAATAGAGTTTCTTTTACGAATGAGGGTGCTCTTGCATTTGGAGCATAGATGTTCAGTATTGAGAGTTCTTCTTGGTGAATCTTTCCTTTGACCAGCAAGAAGTGACCTTCTGTCTGTTTTGATGACTTTAGGTTGGAAGTCAATTTTATCTGATATTAGAATGGCTATTCTGGCTTGTTTCCTGAGACCATTTGCTTGTAAAATTGTTTTCCAGCCTTTTACTCTAAGGTAGTGTTTGTCTTTGACACTGCGATGTGTTTCCTGTATGCAACAAAATGTAGGATCCTGTTTCCATATCCAGTCTGTTAGTCTATGTCTTTTTATTGGGGAATTGAGTCCATTGATGATAAGAGATATTAAGGAATAGTAATTATTACTTCCTGACATTTTTGTGTGTTTTTTTTTTTTTTTTTTGTATATTAGCGTTGCTATCTTCTTTTGTGTTTGATGAGAGGGGGTTTCTATCTTGATTCCTCTGGGGTGTGGTTTCCCTCCTTGTGTTGGTGTTTTTCCCCTGTTATCCTTTGTAGGGCTGGGTTTGTGGAAAGATAATGTGCAAATTTGGTTTTGTCATGGAATACCTTGATTTATCCATCTATTACAATTGAGAGTTTTGCTGGGTATAGTAGTTTCCGCTGAAATTTGTGTTCTCTTAGAGTCTGCATGATATCTGCCCAGGATCTTCTAGCTTTCATGGTCTCTGGTGAGAAGTCTGGTGTAATTCTGATAGGTCTTCCTTTATATGTTACTTGGCCTTTTTCTCTTACTGCCTTTAATATTCTTTCTTTGTTTAGCACATTTGGAGTTTTGATTATTATGTGTCGGGAGTTATTTCTGTTCTAGTCCAGTCTGTTTGGAGTTTTGTAGGCTTCTTGTATATTCATGGGCATCTCTCTCTTTAGGTTGGGGAAGTTTTCTTCCATAATTTTGTAGAAGATATTTGCTGGCCCTTTAAGTTGTATATCTTCCCTCTCATCTATGCCTATAATCCTTAGGTTTGGTCTTCTCATTGTGTCCTGGATGTCTTGGATGTTTTGTGTTACAAGCTTTTTGCATTTTGTCTTTTCTTGGACTGTTGAATCAATGGTTTCTATGGTATCTGTGGCATCTGAGATTCTTTCTTCTATCTCTTATATTCTATTGTTGATATTTGCATCTATGGCCCCTGATTTCTTCCCAAGGTTTTCTATCTCCAAAGTTGTCTCCCTTTGCGATTTCTTAGTGTTTTCTACTTTTGTTTTTAGATCCTGGATGGTTTTGCTCAGATCTTCCGCTTGCTTGTTTGTATTTTCATGTATTTCTTTAAGAGAGTTTTTGTTTCCTCTTTCATGACTTCTACTTTTTGCCCTACGTTCTCCTTTATTTCTTTAAGTTATTTTTGTACTTCCTCCTTACTGGCTTCTAATTTTTGATCCATATTCTTCTGAATTTCTTTAAGTGATTTTTGTGTTTTCCTTGTAAGGGCTTCATATTTTTGATCTACTTTCTCCTGTATTTCTTTAAGAGATTTATCTATGTGTTCCGCTATCAGCATCCTGACCAGTGATTTTAGATCCAAATCTTGGTTTTCTGGTGTGTTGGGGTATCCGGGACTTACTGCTGTCGGTGAACTATGTTCGGATGCTGCCATATTGCCTTGATTTCTGTTAGTAACGTTCCTAAGTTTGCCTTTTGCCATCTGGTTATCTCTGGCCTTAGTTGGTCTTGTCACTAGCTGGTGCTTGAACCTCCTGTGGGCTGAAAAGGCTATTTCTCCACCACTGGATGACTGGGTTTCCCCTGGCACAAGAGTGCTGATGTGTTGTTCTCCTCTTGGGTGCTTTTGGACCCCTGGTGTATCTTGCTCTAAGCAATGTTATATTCAGTTATCTCTGTGGACCTGATGCTGCTTGTCTTCTCTGGTTCTGTTTGCTTAGTTCAGTCAGCAGCAAGGATGCTGCCTGTGGCCTCAGGGATTGGGGAGTGCGGAATGCAGGGACTCCCAGAGGGCCAGGAACCCACACCCTGCTGGAACACAGGAACTGCTGCTCTGCCAAGCTCCTGTTCTTAGATGACTGGCTGGTGGCCCGGGTTCCCCGAGATCTTAAGCTTGGGATATCTCGGGTATCTGGTTCTGCTGCTCAGTCTAAGCACCCGCCATCAAGATGGCCATGGTTGAGCAGAGTGCAGGGTTCCCCTGAGAGTGCAGAGCCCACACCTGGTTGGGGCCCAGGAACTGCTGCTCTGCCCAATTCGCTGCCAGGCGGTCTTGAGCCCCCAAAGATTCCAAGTTCTGGATATCATGGGTACCTGGCTCAGCTCTTGCTTAGTCCGGACCGCTGCAAGTATGCCGGCGGTGACTGCTGGATATCTCCTGTATTTCTTTAAGGGAGTTAGTTATGTTCTTCTTGAAGCCCTCCATCAGCATCATGAGCTGTGATTTTAAATCTAAAGCTTGCTTTTTTGGTGTGTTTGGGTAACTAGGGCTAGCTGTGGTGGGAGAACTGGGTTCTGATGGTACCAAGTAGCCTTTGTTTCTGTTGCTTGTGTTCTTGAGCTAGCCTTTCCACTATCTGGTTATCTCTGGTGTTAGTTGTTCCTGCTGTCTCTGGCTGTTGCTTGTTGCTCCTGTGTGCCTGCAAGCTTGTCTCAGCTCCCTGCGTGACAGACTCTCCCCTGGTGTAGAGTGCTGTGGCACTGCCCAGCTTCTGGGTGCAGGTTGAGCCCTGGTGGACTCTGCCCCAGCTGTTTTGGCATTCTGGTGTTCCCTGTGCTCCTGGCTCTATCTGCCTGCTCAGTTGCAGGAGTGAAGATGGCGGCCTCACCTCTAATCGTGGGAGTCATATCCCTCCCTGCAGAGCAGTTCTCCCCTGGCAGGATAGGTGCACAGATGGCTGTGGTGCTGCCCAACTCCTGGGTGCAGGTGGGGTCCTGGTGGACCTCCAGCTGTCCTGGCACTCAGGTGTTCCCTGTGCTCCTGTCTGTACCCATCTGCTCAGTTGCAGGAGCAGAAATCTAAGCTTAGTTCTGTAAAGAGAAGTGTATTCAATGTTGCTTTCATTTTTAAGTAATTTTTAAAAGTTAAAATAATCATTAATTTATGGATATAAGGAATGTATGCCTGTGTATCATGTGCGTGCCTGTTGCCTATGAAGGCCAGAAGAGGGCATTGGATTCCCTAGACCTGAAGTTATACACAGTGGCGAGCCACCCTGTGGATGATAGGAATTGAGCTTGTTTCCTCTGCAAGAAGAGATAGGGCTCCATAACCACTGAACCATCTCTCCAGCCCAATGTTTAAAGTAACTCCTAATGTAATTTTAAAAGTGTAATATTTAACATCTTTTCATTTTAGTTTCATATAATTTAATGAGAAAGCAGTTAAACGTAGAATAAGATAATGTGGTATATTTTATCTCATTTCCTACTGGCAGGTTATAGAATGCCTGATTCAGCCATGCCTCACACTTCTGAGGAAGGTGTTGTATGCTGACCCGGTTATCCGTGTTTCCTTGTCACAGCAGGCCTCTCTCTTGATCTTGTTACTAAGAGGTGAGTAAATATTGCCTGAAGGACTCTCCCTGTAGTCTCACTGGAAGTAAAAGTTACCTCCCATTCTAGTAAAATGTAGGTGCTTATTAAACTGAAAAAGTAATCTTGAAAGCACTTAATGCATTTGTTGAAATATCCCTTCTCTGCTGTTGCCTAAGTAGGCAGCAGCTGAGAAATGTGAGAAAGCTTGGATTGGTCTCTGCACCTGCTCGTTAATATGGAGTTTACTACTTATATGGCAAGCATTATCTGTGAAGAGCAAGGCCAGCTGCTTTTTCTTCCTTTTCCTTAGTATCTGTGTCCTACTTCTGTTTTCACTAGTACCTTTGTTTGTCATTTGCCTATGAGGTTGGACTGGGATTGAGACTGGAGACCCAACTCTTATCACACTGAGTGACTTATCTTATTCTGAGCATCTGTTTATGTATGTAATTTGAAGAAACATTTTAAAAATGTGCTTTTAAAAAAATAAATCCAGGTTTGATTGGATTTTAATGATATCTAGATAGAAAAATAGGAATTTATCTTCTTTCTTATCATTTGCTTTGGATACAGACTTTGGTATTTTTGTATGAGGCAGTGTTCTCTAGAGGAACAGAACATAGCATGAGTGTATTATGCAAAGAGATCTGAAGGCAGCAAGCAGAGGGCACAGTCCCTGAGAGCCTGTCTGTGCTGCTGCCCCAGATCCAGCAGAGGCTGCCTGGGCTCTGTCCGGTCAGGCCAGGTTCCACCTCAAGCTAAGCAGCAGCACTGCATTCTCTACCAGCACTGTGTCCTCACTCTGTCTTCACCTTACTGCTTTTAATTTTTGTAAAGAGGCATTTTGGTCAAATATCTCTATTTTGTGTCCTATTTGGCATTGGTGAGATTTATATTAGAATACATAATATTATAAAATAATGTTATTTTAGCATTTTCCCCTCAGTGATAATCTGTTTACAAAATGAGTAGGACACGGTTTAAGAAACATTTGTGAAAGTCCAAACCAGGTGGAAAAGAAAATTTCATTTTTAAGGTCATAATATTATATTAGTGGACTGTGAGATTTTTTTTTATAGGTCTTTTTGTAGTGATCACTTGAAGGAATAGCAAGTATAGACTTCTGATTTCATCTTTCCTCTTTTAAAACATTCAGTTTTTATTTGTGGCTTTTTCAAATTTATTTTTTTCAGACAGGGTATCTGTGTAGCCGCTTTTGGGTAGAACTTACTATAAAGTAACGTAGAATTTGAAGTGTTCAGCTTGCCTTCTGAATGCTAGCATTACAGGTGTGTTTCACTGTGTCTAACTTCCAATTTTTTATTCATGTTAATAGTTACCTTATTAGCCACTTTTAATTTTATTTCATCTCCTATTTGCCCATTTTCTTTTAAATTATTCAAATACTGCACTTATGAGTACCTAGCAGACACTGAAGTACTTTGCATGTGTGGGATGGTGTTTAGAATTAAGCTGAGGTTATGGGTACACTAGACAAGTGCTGCACCAATGAGCCACACCCCTAGCTTTCAAAAGCACTTTCAATGGCAACATAAGCTGTATCCTTTTGGTATTTTTACTGATTGTTCTGTCATGTATATACAGGGAGAGTCTCATTTTTTAACCAGCTACTCTGCCATGAAACTTTATTCCTTTGTAAGCATTTATGAAGCACATATTATGTTCTAGGTGCAGTGGTAGGCCCTTTTATTAGCGTTATAAGCATGGCAAATGGGCTGTCAGAGAGTTAAAGTCTTTGATAAATTATTAAAAATATAGCATAATAATACCTGAAGTGGAATTCCTGGTAGCAGAGGAAGTGCTGAATGTATTAGTGTTAGAGAAGTGCTCTAGGAAGCATGGTATCTAAGCTGGGATTTGAGCATTACATGGGAGTTCAGATGGACATGACTGTCTTACTGATAATGGAAGAAGATATGTTCCACATGTTTGCTCCTTAGGAACAGTGGAATTTGAAGGAGCGTAGATGAAGGGGAAATGGAAGGATGTTGTAAGGAGGGCAGCTCATGTAAGCTGGAAAGCTGAAGAGCAGAGAGGAGCTATATGAGATTTTTAGATGGGAACATCATAGAGATTATTCTGTCCTAGCATGGAAAATTGATTGACAGGCTTTAATGATTAAATAACCTTGCAAAGATCTGTTTTGAATTATAAACTTGCTATGACAGAACCTTATACTGTATTACAGGGATAGATTCTAAGTTAAATAGTGTGGGGACAGGAGTAAGAATAGGGATGGAGTGGAGTGGGGGAGGGGAAATAGGGGCAGAGAGTATGAGATTCCTGGGATTTGTACTCCAGAGATCAGCATCAGGGTGCAGATCTAACTTCATTGTTCAGTACAATAAACTTATATACAGTTTTTCAGCTAATCAGAGGATGGGTACATAATCAGTGGCCAAGAGGGCATTGCACATGTTGTCCTGCTGAATGTGAGTCACTTGCCCATGGCTCTGTAGAGGAGGAAGTCAATCACCTGGGGAGATTCCCATTCCTGTAAAGAGGGGAAGCAGCCATCTCCCTGACTTCTGGTCCTTTGTTCTGATTCGCCAGTGTGTGGGTACTATCTTAGTTCACCTACCATGTACATCAGAGCAGGGTTCCTGGAGGAGTGGCAGGAGCCTATGGCCCTGTGCTATCCACCCCCTCTTCCTCTATCAGGTACACTCCCACATCCCCAACAAGGTAGTAGTCATTTTACCAGGAGAGACGGAGGAAATTGAGGTCTCACAGGCACTTGGGAGCTTCGGCATAGTCATAACACCAGATATGTAGTAGAGGCAGGAGAAGAACTCCAAATTCTTTATCTATTTTATTTTAAATGATAGCAAATTACAGATCCCCATTGCAAAATTCCAGACAGTATAGAGCTATACAAAATGAAACTATATTAAGTTTTCATCATCTCTGTTTTTTTTTTTAACTATCCCTAAAGAAGAATGTTGTTTTAATGTTTCCATTTGCCATATTACTGGATATTGTTTCAGATTTTATATTGCAAAAATCATCAGTCTATCATCTTATGCATGTGCTGTCATTAGAACTGCTACCCTTACTCTGGAATATGCTTCTTTGGGCCAATTTCTTCTCAAATCTGCTATGGATGGGGGTATCTTATTTAAAAATTTTCTTGTAGATAAAAATAATAGTTCAAATAGGTTGTAGAGTAATGGGGATGGAAAAGTGAGGCTGTTGAGGAGGAAATGACCAAAGCAAAATGTGCATGATATTTTTCTACTTGAGTAAAGGATAAAACAAGTGAGTATACTCTTGTGATATGAGGGGACTCTTGGAGTGGGGTGCCAACTAAAGGTTTAAGCAGCTATCAGGGGAGTGGGGGAAAGAATGGATGGGGAGAAATGAAAACTAAGGCTATATAAAGAACCCTTATGCAGTCTCACTGGTTTGTAAGCTATTTAAATATTTTAATGGAAATAAAATTTAAGGTAAGGATCCAGATCTGTTTGTTTGTTTATTTATTTATTGATTGATTATATGTAAGTACACTGTAGCTGTTTTCAGACACCCCAGAAGAGGGCGTCAGATCCCATTACAGATGGTTGTGAGTCACCATGTGGTTGCTGGGGATTGAACTCAGGACCTGTGGAAGAGCAGTCAGTGCTCTTAACTGGTGAGCCATCTCTCCAGCTCCCCAAATCTGTTTTAACCCCATGCCATAGCCAGTTGTATTTCAGAAATTTTTTACTATTTATATACTCTAAAACATTCTGTCTCTACTGAGGGAAAATGTCATTTTACCATTAGTTATTTTTTATATGATTCTTATTTCTTTAAGGTTGTATTTTTAGTCATGCTAATTACATATTTATCTTTTTGTATATTTAGGAAAATATTTTTAAAGTAAATTTTTTGTTTGTGCTTCTATAAATGTGAAGATTCTGTATTGGTATTATTCTTGTGTGATGGTACAACTATTATTCCAATTTGTTTAGGATTTCCTAGTTTTCAGGAAGTAGATGAGGCTTTTATGGTAAAGGTCTTGACTAGCCTTCTGAACTAGTGTGTAGTGGAGCTAGTGTTATTACCTGCTAACTCAGAGGATGTTTTTACCTACATCTTCTCCTAATAAGTAAAAGAATAACATTGCATAAGCACAACCTTTTAGCATTAAGTCTAAGTTCTAGGACTATGTTTGTTGTTAAGATCCAAAATTATAAAGGATCTCTAGTGAGAAAACATCAGCTAGAATTACATAACTTGACAAAGTGTCCCTTGACCTGGATCTCTTCGCTGAGATCACCCGCAGCTGTACAGTGTTTAGTGAACAAGTCTGTATCTATTGCTCTGGACCAGTATTGTCAGCATTTTCTGGGAATGTGTTAGAGATGCACATTACTTATATAGACTGAGCAACTGTTTTATCTGCCTTCCTGGTAATTCTCACACTTTTGGTTGCTTGAGAGACCGTATTTTAGATATGACAGGTTTTCTGGGTTATTGCTGTATTTCTTTTTCTTTCAAGTTAAGACATTTTTAAAGCTGAATATTTTATGAAGTTGCACCTCCTTTTCCCCTCAGTTTCCTTGATATTTCATGAAGATTGTACTGTGGTGGCTGAAGTCGGGGCATTGTTTTGTCTTCTATTGTTCGATGAAGTATCAAGAATGGATATGTGGTGAGATATAAGGATTTTTATTGGTGTGTTTTTATCCTGAGTTATCTAAGGTATGATGTACTCCTACAGTAGCACATTGAGTTTTTTCCATTCCGTACACATGTTTGAGTGATACTTAACAACCTGTGGGTTTGAAAAGTTCTGTTTCGAACATAACTAAGTATAAAATTTAAAAAAAAAATATTATAGTGATTTTTGTCTTGGATTTGTTTTTAGTACATATTTTCATCTTTGTGTGCTTTACAAAATATTATTTAAAAGAGTAGAAAATGTTTATAATGATAGTATCTGATTAATGTGACCTTAAGAAACATCAGTAGGAGAGGTCATAGAGTTCATTTGCTAGCATATCCACTTTGTTATATGAGTGCTTATTATATGAAGCTAGACAAAAATACAATTTACTTTCAATTCAGGTGATAGCAAACGCTAGACTCTATTGGATGTTAGACTTATAACCTCAGCTGCACTGTCTAAGAATGGAGTTTGGCCTACTCAGTTTTCATTTTGTCTTCTTTTTATAGGTCTGATAATCTTTCTAATAAGCCTTCTTCGTCATCACTCTTCAGTTTGCCTGTTTCAGTCTTTAGAAGGTAAAGAATTTGTCTTATTTTTATGACTAATAAACTGTTGTTCTATCGCTTCTCGGCCTTTTGGCTAAGATCAAGTGTAAACTGTTGTTCTACAAAGGGGAAGTTGCTGTCTATAATGCTTGAGTCTCTTCATTGGCAGGACTTCCACTTTCCTCTGTTGGATTCTTTGGAGGGTCCATGAGCACAGCTCCGTCTAATCACTTTTTCACTTCAATTTCCTGCAAATTTACAGGAAAGCTTAAATTTACAGGAAAGCTTTATGTCAGTGTTCTTTCAGCCTTGAGTCATTGTTCACATGCTGTTGCTTTCTTCACATATAATCTCTATTTTCAACCCTGTGAAAATAAGCTTTAGAAATAATTTTTCACTGTTTAAAAATTCAGGATATAGTCAAGATAATGTGCTGAATTTGATTTTATGTCAATCTAGAACTTGAAAATATATGTCATTTTTCTTTATATAATATACAGGAAATTATACACAACCCTTGCATTTCTTCCTCAGTAAATACTAGGAAATAATATGCAGATAAAGATAATGGTGGTTACTTCCAGGTCAGAAACTCCTTACATATTTGTTCATTACTTTTTACTATTCTAAAATGTGATCCTGTTTTCATTTCTGTTAGCACAGCTTATTTTTGCTGGCTTTTGAAGATTATCAAGTGCATTTTTTAAAGAAAGAATTTTATTTATATTCCAAATGTTGCTCATCTCCTTGTACCTCTTCAAAAAGTTCTTTCCCCCTCCCCCTCCTCTTCACCCCCGAGAGAGTATATACTCCTGTGTCTCTCCCCATCCTGGGACATCACTTCTCTACAGGATTAGGTGCATCTTCTTCCACTGAGGACAGATGAGGCAGCCCTCTGCTAGATAAGTTCCAGGGCCTCAGACCAGCTCTTCCTTGGGAGCTTAGCCTCAGTCTCAGACAGCTATCAGAGGTCTAGATTAGTTGACATTGTTGGTCTTCCTATGGGGTTGCAATCCCCTTCAGTTCCTTCAGTCCTTCCCATCACTCTTCTATAGGAGTCCTAGACCTTCATCCAATGCTTAATTGTGAGTATGTGCATCTGTATCAGTTAATAGAGCCTGTCAGAGCATATTAGGGTCCTGTCTGTAAGTACAAGCACAACGTAGCATCAGTATTAGTGCCAAGAGTGGTACCCCCAATGGGATGGATCCTAAGTTGGGTCAGCCACTGGTTGCCATTCCTTCAGTCTTTGCTCCATTTTTGTCCCTGCATTTCTTTTAGACAGGAACATTTTTGGGTCAAAAGTTTTGTAGGTGAGATAACTACTGGAGGAGTTCTTTATAGATTCCATATCCCCACTGTTGAACATTTTGATTAAGGTCACCCACATAAATTCCTGGGCACTTCCCCCTTCCCAGGTCTCTAGGATTTTCTAGAGGTTACCCCCAGCCCTGGCAGCTGCATATCTCCATTTATTCTCTTGTCCCTCTGGACCTCTCTCCTGTATCTGTCCATACCTGATGCTGCCCCTCCTTATTTCCTCTGTCTCCCCTCTCTCACCCATGTCCCTCCCTCTCTGCTTCCCATGATTATTTTGTTCCCCCTTCTAAGTGGGATTTTTAACCATCCCTGAGCTTTCCTTCTTGTTTAACTTAGGACCTGTAGAGTGTATCATGGGTATTCTGTACTTTTTTGGCTAATATGCGCTTATTAGTGAGTACGTACCATGCATGCATGTCCTCTTGTATCTGGGTTACCTCATTCTGGATGATATTTTCTAGTTCCATCCATTTGCCTACAAAATGCATGATGTTGTTTTTGTTTGTTTTTTGTTTTTGTTTTGTTTTTGTTTTTTGTTTTCTTTTTTATTAGATATATTCTTTATTTACATTTCAAATGATTTCCCCTTTCCTAGATCTCCCCTCCCTGAATGTCCCATAAGCCCTCTTCCCTCCCCCTGTTCCCCAATCAACCCCCTCCCGCTTCCCTGTTCTGGTACTCCCCTACACTGCTTCATCAAGCCTTTCCAGGATCAGGGGCCTCGCCTTCCTTCTTCTTGGGCATCATTTGATATGTTGATTGTTTCTTGGGTATTCTGAGCTTCTGTGCTAATACCTCCTTATCAGTGAGTGCATACCATGTGAGTTCTTTTGTGATTGGGTTACCCCACTTAGGATATTTTCCAGTTCCACTCATTTGCCTAAGAATTTCATGAATACATTGTTTTTAATAGCTGAGTAGTATCCCATTGTGTAAATATACCACATTTTCTGTATCCATTCCTCCGCTGAGGGACATCTGTAGATTGCCATTTTGTCCTACTCACAGTGTCCTTTGTCTTACAGAAGCTTTTCAATTCTATGAGGTCTCATTTATCAATTGTTGATCTTAGAGCATGAGCTATTGGTGTTCTGTTCAGGACATTTTCTCCTGTGCCAATATGTTCAAGGCAATTTTCTACTTTCTTTTCTATAAGATTTAGTGTATCTAGTTTTCTGTTATTTCCTTGATCCATGTGGGCTTGAACTTCATGCAGGGTGATAAATATGGGTCAATTTGGCTTCTTCTACATGCACACATCTGGTTATACCAGCACCATTTGTTGAAGACGCTTTCTCTTTTCGACTGTATGATTTTGGCTCCTTTGTCAAAAATCAAGTGTCCATAGGTGTGTTGGATTTATTTGTGGGACTTCAATTGTATTCTATTGATCAATTTTTCTGTTTCTGTATCCATACACTAATTTTATCACTATTGCTCTGTAGTATAACTTGAGGTCAGGGATGGTGATTCTTCTGGTAGTTCTTTTATTGCTCAGAATTACTTTGGTTCTCCTGGTTTTTATTTTTTGTTTTTTTTGTTTTTGTTTTTGTTTTTTTTTTTTTTGTTTTGTTTTTCCATATGAAGTTGAGAATTCCTATTTCTTTTTTTCTTTAAAGATTTATTTATTTATTATATTTAAGTACACTATAGCTGTCTTTAGACACTCCAGGAGACAGTGCATTAGATCTCTTTACAGATGGTTGTGAGCCACCATGTGGTTGCTGGGATTTGAACTCAGGACCTTCTGAAGAGCAGTCAGTGCTCTTAACTGCTGAGCCATCTTTCCAGCCCTGAGAATTCCTCTTTCAATGTCTATTAAAATTGGGTTAGAATTTTATGGGAACTACATTGAATCTGTAGATTGCTTTTTGTAAGATGGCTTTTTTCACTATGTTAATCTTGCTGCTCCTGTAAGACTCGAAAGAAAAACAGTGGTACCCCAGCGCCCCACGCCTTGGAAGCCATCACCCCAATCACTCACGAGAACCAGTCTTGATGCAAATAGCAGGAGGATTTTTATTCCAGAGCTCTGGGGTCACGACCATTCCCCACATGGGGTAGATGACAGTGAACACCAGGTGCAGAAACAGGACTGTTTTTATAGATTTACAGCAAAGCCCGCCTAACACAAGCCACTCCATAGCTTCCAAGCCAATCAGTTTAAATTATCCGAGCCCGTGCTCTCTGAGAACCAATCAGTTTCCTATAGAAGCCAGATAAACTAGTTAAGTCATTTCTGCTTACGTGGCCGCCATGCACAGGGTCATGCCAGGGTTACGCACAGCGTCACATAAGTATTTCCCGTTATGGGGCCAGCGCATCCTCCCCAGTGACCTTCTGACCCAGCGGCGTCCGCCCTTGCCTCAGCTTCTCTGCAGGAGGGGAGGCGGGAAAGGACACGAGGAACCTTCCAAGCCTGTAGCCCTCATCCTTTCATTCCATGAACATGGAGATCTTTCCATCTTCTATGCTCTTCCATTTCTTTCTTAAGGGACTTGAAGTTCTTGCCATACAAATCTCTCCCTTGCTTGGTTAGAGTTTCACCAAGATATTTTATATTATTTATGTCTATTGTGAAGAATGTTGTTTCCCTAATTTTCTTCTTAGCCCATTTATTGTTTTTATAAAGAAGTGCTACTATTTTCTTTGAGTCAATTTTATACGCATCAACGTTTCTAAGGTTTTTTTTGTTTGTTTGTTTGCTTGCTTTGTTTGTTTGTTTGTTTGTTTTATATCAGCTGTACGAGTTCTCTTGTAGTTTTTTTGGGGGTCACCTAGGTATCCTTTCATCATCCTTGAATAGTGATACCTTGACTTCTTCCTTTCCAATTTGCATCTCCTTGATATCCTTTGCTGTCTAATTGCTCTAGCTAGAACTTCAAGTACTCTATTGAATAGATAGGGAGAGGGTAGACAGCCTTGTTCCTGATTTTAGTGGGATTGCTTCAAGTATTTCTTCATTTAATTTGATATTGGCTATTGGTTGCTGTAATTGCTTTGATTATGTTTAGGTATGTGCCTTGATTTACTGATCTCTCTAAGACTTGTCAGATTTTTGTCAAAGGCTTTTTCAGCATCTAATGAGATGTTTATTTGATTTTTTCTTTGAGTTTATATAGTGCATTGGTGGATTTTCATATGTTAAACCATTCCTGCCTTCTTGGAATGAATCCTACTTGATCTCGGTGAATGATGTTTTTGATGTTTTCTTGGATTCATTTTGCTACAATTTTATTGATTATTTTTGAATCAATATTTATAAGTCAAAGTAGTTTGAAATTCTCTTGTTGGGTCTTTGTGTGCTTTAGGTGTCAGGGTCACTGTGTGAAATGTACACTTCTGGGTTTTTTAGAGAGTCAGTTATATAAAGTGGTGTTTTACTGGGGCAAACACATGAAAGCATACTTTCCTGAAGTGGACATAACTGAAAGGATGTTTTGCTAAAACACACATGAAGGAACAGTTCGCTGAGTTCTGCTAAAGCAAGCACATATAAGGACACAGAATAAAAGATATTCGCTAAGGACATGCATATATTGGTTCACCTTATATTGGGTTGAGCTCCATTTATTGTGATTCCATAGAGAGAAATACACCAAAAACCTTCTTGTGAGGCTCCTATAGCTTCTTGCCACTTCTGTTTTCTCCAGCAGCCTGGCAGAGTGATGTCAGGTTATATAGACTCATGTGGAGTTTTGGTAAGACAGACTCACATGCTAAGGCAAGCAAGACACATGGTGAGGCAAAACCCATGAAGGACACAATATTTGGAGGGAGCATAAATAGGACTCAACAGACTGAGTGGGGCTTATTTGCATAGCTAGATTTGCAATGCTTCTTGGTTTCTTCCTTGAGCTTCATTTCATTGAGAGAGGCGTGGCTAAGAACTTCTCCTGGCCTAATCACTCTTGCTGACTCATGCTGATTCAGCTGAGGCCTGGCTGTTTCTGCTAGGACATGCTACTGCTATTTTTTCTTCTTTGCTCTCCTCACACTACTGAACTGGACTGTTGGTATATTCATGAAATATTTGAGAATGGATGGAGCTGCCCCTACTGACTCCTGTAAACTGAACTGCTGATTTCCTGACAAAGCAGACTGAATTTTTTCCAAATAACAATTTCTAAACATTTCCACTCCACTCCTACCTCCTATCCTAATAACCTTTCTTTTCTACTACCTCTGGTAGGTGATGGGCTAGAAGGGAGGTTAAAACATTTAAGAACATTTTGCTGAAGCAGACACAAGTGAAATGCTGGTTTAATAAAGCAAGAACATATGAGTTTGAGAAAAATAAATCAAAGCCACTGTGGCCTCATAGAATGAATTAGTGATCTTTCTGTATTTTGTGGAATAGTTTGAGGATATTGGTTTTAATTCTTTGAATGTCTGGTAAAATTCTGCACTAAAACCATCTAGCCCTGGGCTTTTTTGTTGTTGTTGTTAAGAGTTTTTTTTGTTTGTTTGTTTTTTTGTTTTTTGACTGCGTTTTATTTCCTTATTTCCTTAGTGGTTATGGGACTGTTTAGGTAGTTTACCTAATCTTGATTCAACTTTGGTACATGGTGTCTGCCATTTCATCTAGATTTTCTAGTTTTGTTTAGTATAGACTTTTGGAGTAAGATCTGATGATCTTTTGAACTTCCTCAATTTCTGTTTTATGTCTCCTTTTTCATTTCTGATTTTGTTAAATTGGATGCTGTCTCTGAGCTTTTTAGTTAGTTTGGCTAAGGATTTGTCTATCTTGTTGAGTTTCTCAGAGAACTAGACTTTAGTTTTTTTGATTTCAGCCCTGAGTTTGACTATTTCATGCCCTCTACTCCTCTTGTGTGTGTGTGTTTTGTTTTTGTTTTTTGTTTTTTGTTGTGCTGTGTGCTGTTAAGTTGCTAGTATAGGATCTCTCCAATTTCTTTATGAAGTCACTTAGTGCTGTGAATTTTCCTCTTAAGTTTGAGTATGTTATGCTTCATTTTCTTTGAACTCTAGAAAGTCTTTAATTTCTTTGTTTCTTCCCAGAGCAAGTTATCATTGAGTAGAGAGTTGTTAAGTTTCCATGAGTATGTGGGCTTTCTGTTGTTTTTGTTGTTATTGAACTCCAGCCTTAGTCTGTGGTGATATGATAGATTACATGGGATTATTTCAATCTTGTATCTGTTGAGTCTTGCTTTGTGCCTAATTATATGGTCAGTTTTCGAGAAGGTTCCGTGAGGTCCTGAGAAGAAAGTATATTCTTTTGTTTTGGGGTGAAATGATCTTTAGACAACTGTTAAATCTATTTGGTTCATAACTTCTGTTGGTTTCATTGTGTCTCTGCTTAGTTTCTGTTTTGATGACCTGTACATTGGTGAGAGTGGGGTTTTGAAGTATTCAATTGTGTGGGGTTCAATGTGTGTTTTGAGCTTTAGTAAAGTTTCTTTTACAAATGTGGACCCCTTGCATTTGGGACATAGATCTTCAGAATTGAGACTTCATCTTGGTGGAATTTTCCTTTGATAAATATGAAGTGCCCGTTCCATCTCTTTTGATTACTTTTGGTTGAAAATTTATTTTATTGGCTATTACAGTGGCTACTTCAGCTTCTTTCTTGGGACCATTTGCTTGGGAAAGTTTTTTCTTGCTTTTTACTCTGAGATAGTGTTTTCTTTGCTGCTGAAGTGTGTTTCTTGTGTACCGCAGAATGATGGATCCTGTTCAGTCTCTTTGCCTATGTCTTTTTATTGGGGAATTGAGTCCTTTGATATTGAGAAATATTAATGACCTTTCAGTTCCTGTTATTTTGTTGTTGGAAGTGGTATGGTATTATGTTTGTGTGATTCTTTTATTTTGGGTTTGTTGTGAGATGATTAATTTCTTGTGTTTTCTTAGGTGTATTTACCCTCCTTGTGTTGGAGTTTTCTATTTTTATCCTCTGTAGGGCTGCATTAGTAGAAAGATATTATTTAAATTTTATTTTGTCATGGATTATCTTGGTTTCTCTTAATCATGGTGATTAAGATTTTTGCTGGGTATAGTTGTCTGGGCTGGCATCTGTGGTCTCTTGGGGTCTGGGTGACATCTATCCAGGATCTCTGGCTTTTAGAGTCTCTATTCAGAAGTATGATGTAGTTCTGCCAGGTCTACCTTTATATGTTACTTGTCCCTTTTCCCTTAGAGCTTTCAATATTCTTTCTTTGTTCTCTACCTTAGTGCTTTGATTATTATGTGGCAGGAGGATTTTCTTTTCTAGTCCAATCTATTTGGTATTCTGTAGGCTTCTTGTACATTTATTGCCATTTCTTTTCTTTAGGTTAGGGAAGTTTTCTATCATCATCATCATCATCATCATTGAAAATATTTTCTGGCCCTTTGGACTAGGAATCTTCATCTTCTTCTGTTCCTATTATTCTTATATTTGGTTTTTTCATAGTGTTCCAAATTTCTTGGATGTTTTAGGTTTGGAACTTTTTACACTTGGCATCTTCTATGTTATCTTCTACACTTGAGATTCTTTCTTCTATCTTTTGTGTTCTGTTAGTATTTTTTTCCAATGTTTCTGATAGATTTTTAATAATATTTAACATATCATACATATATTATCTAATTATCATAATAATTTAAATTCTTTTTTAAAAATTTTTATTTTCTATATTCTATGTTTACATTCCAAAGGCTTTCCCCTTTCCCAGTTACCCCCCACCATATGTTCCATAATTCCTCTCCCTCCCCTGCTATTCCCCACTCATTCCCCCCCTCCCCCCACGATTTCTCTGTTCTGGGTCTACAATACTGGATCCAATCTTTACAGGCCCATGGTCCTCTCCTTTCTTCTTCTTGGGAGTCATTTGACTTGCTAATTGTGCCTTGAGTATTTAGGGCTTCTGGGCTCATTAATATCCACTTATCAGTGATTGCATTTCATGTGTATTCTTTTGTGATTGGGTTAGCTCACTTAGGATGAAAAATTATGGAACGCTTCACGAATTTGTGTGTCATCCTTGCGCAGGGGCCATGCTAATCTCTGTATCGTTCCAATTTTAGTATATGTGCTGCCGAAGCGAGCACCTGTTAGTATTTTTTGCATATGTAGTGCCTACTCTCTTTCCTAGGTTTTACATTTCTGTGAAAGGAAACTGCAGTCTCAATTTCTGTTTAGAGGAAATACCCTCAGTTGACCTACAGAATTCTCACTGCATCCCCCATAAATGATTCCTCCAACTGGACTTCTTTTTCTGAAAGCTCCTGCTTCTGGACCTCTACTCTTGAAGGTACCTCCTACAGAGTTCCTCTTTCTAAGGTTCCTTCTACTGAATCCTTCCTCCTGAAGGTTCCTCCCACTGGGCCTCTCTTCTGAGAGCTGGACCCTTTTCCATAAAGCTTACACTATCAACTGTCAGAGACCAATGGGGACCTTTGAAACATTCAATATTTGAACTGTAGTGCATTGTTCTGTCATGGAACAGTGATGTTTGATAAAATAATGAATGTAATAAAAGAAAAATTTTATAAGCTAGATGATGATCTCTTTCTTCCTTGATAATTTAATTTTTGCCTGACAGCTATTATATTACAGTCAAAAGATTTTGTTTTAATTAGAGATTGAAATGAACTGACTCAGAAGTGGCCAGTAGATTTTTCTAAAGACTGATCTTGTTTGTGCTTTTCATTATAAACAGATAATCATTATGGAATTTAAACCTATAGGCTGTTATTTTTTACCTATGTTTTATTCCTTGACAAACCCTGGTCATCAGTTTTTCTATCCCTTGCCTCATTTGGATTTCAGAAGTTCTGAATTACCACTTTGTATTTGTCTCATTGGTTCTCAACTTTCTTTAGAAGCCAAAAACTAACTCTGTATGGAGTTTAGCTTTGCAGAAAGTGGGTAATTAACATTTGTAGTTTTTATAGAAAATTATTCTGATTGACATTGCTTTTCCTTCATAGCAGTTTGTAGAACCTACTTGAACTTTTCTTCATTGTTGTCATCGTTACATTCTCCATTGTTATCTACTCTAAGATCTACTCTTTAGTTATTATCCTTGATGGTAATCATGATTATGTAACTTAAGGTAGTGATGCTGGTTTTCAGTGTGAGGGGTGCTTTTTCTCCTGTGAAAATGTCGTGTATAGTTCTGTGACTGACCTGTAGCTTAATGTTTTTTTTTTCCCCCTAAGAATTTCGCATCCATTGACGATACTTTCTGTCAAATTATTTACTTAGGATTATTGTTTCTTTTTATGTTTATTAAATAACACCTCTCTCCTTTTTCATCCTTTTGTTTGTTTGCTTGTTTGTTTGACAGAGTCCTAGCTGGCCTTATGCTCATGAGCCTCTTGATTCAGTTCCTAAGTGCTGGGACAAAGAGGAATGCGCCATTCCACCCCACCCAACTTGGGTGGTTCACTTCTTAAAATAAAGAATATTATCCGTTATCTTTATTCTTTGATGCTCTTGTGTTTCTGACATGGCCTCATGAATCAGTTAGTGATTGGTTGCTTTCTGGCACAATATAGTCAAGATTCCTCTAAAGAAAACATTTTTTTCCCGTCTTAAAACAAATTTATTTGTGTGTGTGTGTGTGTGTGTGTGTGTACAAGTATTCATGAGTGCACACATGAGAATGCAGGTGCCCTAGGATGCCAGAAAAAGGCTTCAGATTGCCTGGCTATGCAATTCTAGGCTTTTGTGACCTACCTGATGTGGGTGCTGGAAGCCTAGCTTAGATTTTTTTTTTTTCATTTTCTATATTCTTTGTTTACATTCCAAATGCTTTCCCCTTTCCCGGTTCCCCCCTTACCATTTCTTCCTTGCCCAATGTATCATTGAGTATTGTTCAGTTTTCATGTGTATGTGGGTTTTCTGTTGTTTTTGTTGTTATTGAAAACCACTTTTACTCCATAGTGATCTGATAGGAGGCATGGGATTAGTTAGATCTTTTTTTTTGTTGAGGTCTGTCTGGTGACCGATTATATGATTGATTTTGGAGAAGGTACCATGAGGTGCTGAGAAAAAGGTGTATTCTTTTGCTTTATGATGAAATGTTCTATATATGTCTGTTAAATCCAATTGATCTAAAGCTTCAATTAGTTTCACTGTGTCTCTGTTTAGTTTCTGTTTTCTTGATCCGTCCATTGAGGAGAGTGGAGTGTTAAAGTCACCCACAATTTTTGTGTTCGGTGCAATGTGTGCTTTCAGCTTTAGAAAAGTTTCTTTTATGAATGAGGATGCCCTTGCATTTGGAGCATAGATATTCAGAATTGAGAGTTCTTCTTGGTGGATTTTTCCTTTGACCAGCAAGAAGTGTCCTTCCGTGTCTGTTTTGATGATTTTAGGTTGAAAGTCAATTTTATCTGATATTAGAATGGCTACTCTGGCTTGTTTCCTGAGACCATTTGCTTGTAAAATTGTTTTCCAGCCTTTTATTCTAAGGTAGTGTTTGTCTTTGACCCTGTGTGTTTCCTGTATTCAGCAAAATGTAGGGTCCTGTTTCTGTATCCAGTCTGTTAGTCTATGTCTTTTTATTGGGAAATTTAGTCCATTAATGTTAATAGATATTAAAGAATAGTCATTATTACTTCCTGTCATTTTTGATGTTATTTTTTACATTTGATTGGTTATCTTCTTTTGGGTTTGATGAAAGAAGGTTATTATCTTGCTTTTTCCAGGGTGTAGTTTTCCTCCTTATATTGGTGTTTTCCTCCTATTATCCTTTATAGAGCTGGCTTTGTGGAAAGATATTGTGTAAATTTGGTTTTTCATGGAATATGTTTTTTTTTATCAATCTATGGTGATTGAGAGTTTTGCTGGGTATAGTAGTTTTGCCTGGCATTTGTGTTCTCTGAGAGTCTGCATGAGATCTGCCTAGGATCTTCTAGCTCTCATGGTCTCTGGTGAGAAGTCTGGTATAATTCTGATAGGTCTGCCTTTATATGTTACTTGGCCTTTTTCTCTTATTGCCTTTAATATTCTTTCTTTGTTTAGTACCTTTGGGGCTTTAATTATTATGTGCCGTGTGGTATTTCTGTTCTTGTCCAGTCTGTTTGAAGTTCTGTAGGCTTCTTGTGTATTCATGAGCATCTCTCTCTTTCGGTTAGGGAAGTTTTCTTCCATATTTTTGTTGAAGATATTTGCTGGCCCTTTAACTTGTAAATCTTTACTCTCATCTGTACCTATAATCCTTAGGTTTGGTCTTCTCATTGTGTCCTGGATTTCCTGGATGTTTTGGGTTATAAACTTTTTGCATTTTGCATATTCTTTGACTGTTGAATCCATGATTTCTATGTTATCTTCGGCATCTCAGATTTTCTTCTATCTCTTGTATCTGTTGTTGTTATTTGCATCTATGACCCCTGATTTCTTCCCAAGGTTTTCTATCTCCAAAGTTGTCTCCCTTTGCGATTTCTTAGTTGTTTCTACTTCTATTTTTAGGTCCTGAATGGTTTTGCTCAATTCCTTCACATGCTTGTTTGTGTTTTCCTGTAATTCTTTAAGAGATTTTTGAGTTTCCTCTTTCATCACTTCTGCCTGTTGACCCAAGTTCTCCTGTATTTCCTTTAAGTGATTGCATTTCCTTCTTATTGGCTTCTATCTTTTGACCCATATACTCCTGAATTTCTTTAAATTATTTTTACGTTTCCCTTGTAAGGGCTTCTAACTTTTGATCCATTTTCTCCTGTATTTCTTTAAGAGATTTATTTATGTCCTTCTTGTGTTCCTCTAGCAGCATCATGACCAGTGATTTTAAATCCAAATCTTGTTTTTCTGGTGTGTTGGGGGTATCCATGACTTGATGTTGTTGGAGAATTGAGTTCAGATGCTGCCATATTGCCTTGATTTCTGTTAGTAAGGTTCCTACATTTGCCTTTTGCCATCTGGTTATATCTCTGGTGTTAGTTGATTCTGTTGTCACTGCTTTGCTTGAACTTCTTGTGAGTCTGTAAGGCTATTTCCACACCACTGGATGATTGGGTTTCCCCTGGCACAGATTGCTGATGTGCTGCCCTCTCTTTGGGTGCTGTTGGAGCCCTAGTGTGTCTTGCCCCAAGCAATGTTATACCTGAGTTTTCTCTGTGGACTTCATGCTGCCAGTATGCTCTGTCAGGGAGTGAAGATGGTGGTGGGGAGCCCCTACAAGTGCGGAACACCCCACACAACATAGGACCTATGGCCGGCCTATGCATGGAGGAAAAGCAGATCTGCCCAGGTCCTGCACACAGGCAGCTGCTCGCCGGTCTGTTTCCCCAGAGATCTTAAATTCAGGATGTCTCAGTACCTTGGGTCGCTTGTCCTGTCCTACAGGGAGTGGAGATGGCGGTGGGGTGTCTCTCCATGTTAGGGCCACCCCACAGGGCACAGGACCCACAACTGGCTAGTGCACAGATGAACCGCTGATCTGCCCAGGTGTGCGACGCCCAGAGATCTTAAACTTGGGATGTCTCTTTACCAGGGGCGCTTGTTCTGTCTGACCGGGAGTGAAGATGGCCCTAGCTTAGATTTCTACAAAGTGGCAAGTGCTCTTAACCAGTGAGACAGCTCACCAACCCCAACTTGGTAGTTTTCAGTGGAAAAATTGCTACTAGAATGTTTAAATTGATATTAAAATATTGAAAGCTGTTAAAAATAGCTTTACATATTAAATTATAATTTGATTTGGATATGAAATTATAGCATTGTCTCTCATGGTGTCTAGAAAGTAAAAAACAAAGCATGTGTTCTTATAAACTAAATGCTACAATTACTTGTATAACATTAATCATTAATGAAGAGTAGGTGATATGGGGGAGAGAAGTCATGTGAGGGGGACCTGGGAGGAGAGGGTAGTGCTTTGATTAGGATGTAAAGTGAGTAAACAAATTAAATGAAAAACATTGATCATTACTATTTAAATTAGAGATTTGTGGGTTTAAGTTTTCTTTTTTCTTTCTGTTTCTGTTTTTTTTTTTTTTTTTTTTTTAAATGAGGTCAGGCTTCCTTAATCCTTGACAAGAATTTTATCACTGAACTATAACCCCAGGCTGTTGGAATATGTTCCATTTTAAAAATTATACTTAATGGGTAACGTTTGAGCTGGGACTGTCTTCTAACCACCACTGTTAAATTATCTTGGGTTCATTTAAGAGACATCACTATTGAGTTTCTTCTTGTATCTAGAAATACTTGTGGAGTCTTGAGTTTATTGATCATACAGGAAGGAAAACAATGCATGGAGTGCACTCACTTAGTAACTTTGATCATAGGTAATTCTGTAGCTCCCTTGAGAGCCTCATTTTGTTTATCTGTACAGTGGATGCCATTGCACTGCCCCACATAAGTAGAGAAATGGTGATTTCAAACAGTGTTTGTCGAAAAAAGTCAGTATTCTTGTTTTAGCCAACCATCTTTAATGCTCAGTATACTATAATCATGCTCCTGACTTCAAGGGACACTGGCTCTCCCTGCATCAACCCCTTATATCATGAATGTAGCTGTTCATAGGAAAGAGTAGTACAGTATTTTGGAATGCAGAGGAGAGTGACAGAATAATTAAAATATTACATACAATGTGATAGATTTAACATTGTTAAGTATGGAAGTCACAAAACTAGCTCACATTTCTGGTTCATTATTTGAGTTCTGTTTACTAATTTAAAGTTTGTGACTATTTAAATTCATTTTCTTTAGGTATCATCTACCAGTTCATGTGATTGGCCACCATGCTGTGAGTCCTTACTCAATAGTTTTGCCATTATCTACTGAATGCTTGGCCCTGAAGCCTGTGTCAGATATGCTGAGAATAGCTTGGAACCTGGCATGGTATCATGGGAGCGATAATCTATTGAAACAAATGACCTCTGAACGTAAAATTCAGGAGTAAGTAGTTATATTAAGATAAAAATCACAGATAAATTATGTGGAGTTAATTGGACTTCAGAAGTTCTTTAGGTTAAAAGCTTTTTTAGCTTGATATTATCAACTTGATTCTAATTTAAGATTGCATTTTCACTTTGTTTTAGATCTGTGCTTATTAAATATTATATAAAACTATTTAAACTAGAAAGAAGTTGTATCTATGCTAAGAAACTAGTATAGTTTTTAAGTATAGTATATATAATATGTAAGTATTTCTAAGTATAGTAAGTATAGTGTTTATTCAGTTAATAGCTGTAAATCACTTGGAAGGAGTAAAGCTCAACCTGTATCCAAGATTATCCTTACTTCTAGATGTGGTAATTATCTGCCATGAGTAATCATATATTATTGTGTCATTTATAAGAAGGGAAAGTCAGTATCTACGGTTGGAATGCTAATATAAAACTATGCTATTGATAGATTTATATGTTAGTATTCTTTAACTGTAAGTTAACCTTTACTGAAAAGCACATGAAACTAAACAATTTTAAGAGACTTACAGAAGTAAGTTTATGTTATTTTTCGTTTTATGCTTAGATTTTTAGATACACTGCAGCTATCCACAGAAGATATCCTTACACTGAAGATTACATACACAAATAGTGGGCTGAAGGACTGCCTCCAGGCCATCGTTCAGGCTGAAGGCCACAGGGATGTGAGGGCTGCTATTACCAGGATGAATTTTTATCTTTTGAATGACAAACTGTCTTTGAAGGATGATATTGGTCCATGTGGGGTTACTTTGAAATCCTTGGCCTGGCACACTGTGCTGAACAGGTTAGTGTAAACTTATGGCTGCCAGTTTGAGTGACCAGATTTGAATTATGTTAAGGATCATCTTCAAACCTTTTAGAGAAGAGTATATATTTGTATAGTTGCTATCATGAGAGAAATGCTTTAAACTGAAAGAAAAACTAAACTTCAGGATAGTCTTATCTGTGATAGATAATAACAAAAAAGAAAAACGTGATCTCAGTCCCAGTATTTCTGAAGAAACTTTTTTTTTTATAATAAGGATACAACATGGTTGAAGCATACTGAATGTTTATTCCTGTCCATATTTTAAATGAATGGAGCCATAGTAGATTGACAAATAGGTTTGGTACACTTGCTACTGGCTGTTAAATGTTGCCTATGTTTTCTTCTAAAATAAATGATTTCAGTTTTCTTTCTGCTTTAATTTCATGAAGTTAATGGCCATGTGGCTGTCTTTGGATAGATTTTGGAAAGATTTGACTTTGTTAATTTCAGATAATGAACTGGTAGCAAATGTCTCCATTTAAAATAAACAAGACCAAGAAGCCCTCCCTGCAAGCAATTTTTCAATTTATTTTTTCCCATGAATAGTGTAAATGTGTAACTTTCTGAATAGGCACAGCATATAATTTTCAAAATGTTAGGTCGTATGAGTTTGTGAATTTGAAATTCTCTAGTTCATTGCTGTTAAGAGTTGTAGTAGGATTTGCACCAGGGAGCTAGGTGGTCCCACAGCATTCTGTATGCAGCCCGCAGGGAGAGAGAAAGAGATCTCCCAGCAGAGCTTCCACTTCTGAGTGTGGAGGCAAGAGCTCTACTTTCTCTTCAGTATCTATCTGGAGGGGAACAGCTAGGAGTGCATAGGATCACCAATGGAACAGGGAAGACAGGAGCCTTTGGTTGCCATTTGCACCAGAGAGGCAGGCACTCTATAGCCTCCTGTGCACAGACCCTGCCAGAAGATAGTTGGTTTCCCAGGAGTAGGAACACAGCCTTACAAAGCCCACAGGAGGGATAAGCACCAGCTAGAGACAGCAAGACCAACTAACAAGAGAAATAACCAGATGGTGAAAGGCAAGTCAAGAACTCTACCAACAGAAACCAAGG
The DNA here is from genome assembly GCA_964023405.1 of Apodemus agrarius. Lineage (NCBI taxonomy): Eukaryota > Metazoa > Chordata > Mammalia > Rodentia > Muridae > Apodemus > Apodemus agrarius. Next base: position 81,060,874 of record OZ030021.1, read on the forward strand.
CTATTTGGCAACATCAGAACCCAGTTCTCCCACTACAGCAAGTCCCAGATACCCCAACACACTGGAAAAGCAAGAGTTTGTTTTAAAAGCATATTTTGTGATGCTGATAGAGGACTTCAAGAAGGACATAAATAACTCCCTTAAAGAAATACAGGAGAACATGGGCCAACAGGAAACACAAAATCCCTTAAAGAATTTCAGGAAAACAGAAACAAGTGAAGGAACTGAACAAAACCATCCAGGATCTAAAACTGAAAGTAGAAACAATACAGAAATTGCAACGGGATACAACTCTGGAGTTAGAGAACCTTGGAAAGAAATCAGGAGTTATAGATGGAAGCATCAATAACAGAATACAAGAGATAGAAGAAAGAATCTCAGATGCCACAGATACCATAGAAAACATTACTCAACAGTTCAAGAAAATGCAAAATGCAAAAAACTTTTAACCCCAAACATCCAGGAAATCCAGCACACAATGAGAAGACCAAACCTTGGGATTATAGGTATACAAGAGAGTGAAGATTTATAACTTAAAGGGCCAGCAAATATCTTCAACAAAATTATTGAAGAAAACTTCCCTAACCTAAAGAAAGAGATGCCCATGAACATACAAGAAGCCTACAGAACTCCAAACAGACTGGACTAGAACAGAAAGTCCTCCTGGTACAAAATAATCAAAGCACCAAATTCACTAAACAAAGAAAAAATATTAAAAGCAGTAAGTGAAAAAGGTCAAGAAACTTATAAAGGCAGATCTGTCAGAATTACACTAGATTTCTCACAAAAGACTATGAAAGCTAGATCCTGGGGAGATCTCATAGAGACCCTAAGAGAACACAAATGCCAGCCCAGACTACAATACCCAGCAAAACTCTCAATCACCATTGATGGAGAAACCAAGATATTCCATGATAAAAGCAAATTTATCCCACAAATCCAGCCCTACAAGGGGATAATAGAAAACGGCAACACAAGGAGGGAAACTACACCCTAGAAAAAGCAAGAAAGTAATCTTTGAACAAATCCAAAGGAAGATAACCACGTAAACATAACAATAACATCAAAAATAACAGGAAGCAGTAATTACTGTCCCAACCCGCAGGACAGTCAACAGGGTCCCCGAACCACCTAGGAGAAGGCGAGAGACAAGAGACGTGAGAGATAGACAGCAAGGCAGTATTCTGATCAAGTTGTCAATTTTTTTTTTTTTTTTTACACATGGCAATATAAAGGGAAGGAAGCAAGATATGGGGACGAGTGAAGGGGGAACAATCTCAGGGGGCTGGCATCACTTCTAAGAAACAGTTTCTCATAATTTCTGGGAAAAGCCAACTATTGCTGTTAGGAATTTAGGCACGATAAAGGGGGTCAGGAGGAGGTGAAGTGGAAAGGAGTTGCTATAGTAACCTGTCCACAGATGAGCTTCAAAAGGAGGGGGTCTTGAGATCTATGGCTCCTGGCATGAGATCAAGGTAAGAATAACTCCTGGTATCAAGGGCTCCTGGCATTGAGATCTAGGTGGGGATGGCTCCTGCTATTGAAATCTCTTGGCAAAGAGATCTTAAATGAGAATAGCTCCTGTCAAATCACTATTCCTTAATATCTCTTAACATCAATGGACTTAATTCCCCAATAAAAGGACATAGACTAATAGACTGGATAGGTAAACAGAACCCAGAGTTTTGCTGCATATAGGAAACACACCTCAGTCTCAAAGACAAATACTACCTCAGAGTAAAAGACTGGAAAACAATTTTCCAGGCAAATGGTCCCAGGAAACAAGCTGGAGTAGTCATTCTAATATCGAATAAAATCGACTTTGAACCAAAAGTCATCAAAAAAGACATGGAATGACACTTTATACTCATCAAAGGAAAAATCTACCAAGAAGAACTCTCAATTCTGAACATCTGTGCTCCAAATGTAAGGGCACTGTCATTCATAAAAGAAACTTTACTAAAGCTTAAAGCACACATTGCACCTCAAACAATAATTGTGGGTGACTTCAACACTCCACTCTCATCAATGGACGGAGCAGGAAAGCAAAAAATGCATTAAAACTATAATTGCACGCTATACCACATTGAAGCAAAGAAAGAGAGTTCAAACTGAATAGTAGCAGAAACTATGTGAGAGTCACTTTTTTTAGGATGACATTTTCCACATACAAGGACAGAATTTTTTTTTTTTTTTTTGTATTTGGTTTTTGGTTTTTTGAGACAGGGTTTCTCTGTGTAGCCCTGGCTGTCCTAAAACTCACTCTGTAGACCAGGCTGGCCTCAAACTCAGAAATCCACCTGCCTCTGCCTCCCAAGTGCTGGGATTAAAGGTGTGCGCCACTACTGCCCAGCCAGAATTGTGCTTGTGTGTGTTCCATAGGTATGCATCTGCTATATCCATGCATTAAACCAACTGTAAATCGAAAGTAATGAAAACAGTCACGATTGACTGGTCAGATGGTTCAGTTGGTAAGAGACTTGCTTCTCTTGCAAAGAACCTTCCTTATTTCATACCACTCACATTGGGTGGCTCAACGTTGCCTATAATTTTTGTTTCTGGAGATTCCATTCCCTCATCAATCCTCCTTGGACACCTGCACACACATAGTATACACACACATACACAAACACACACACACACACACACACACACACACACACACACACACACACATGTATATACATATACATCTATCTATCTATCTATCTATCTATCTATCTATCTATGTATAGTCAATTCCTCCAAAAGAAGCTTCTATGATGAATGATGTTTTTTCATGTCATTGTTTCCTAAACAATGTAGTATAACAACTGTATGATATTTATATTGAATTGGGTAGTCAAAGTAATGTGGCAATTTAATGCTTATGAGAGGATATGCATTTTATATGTAAATACAATTCTGTGCTATAGAAAGTCCTTGAATAACTGCAACTGAAAATTTTGGTTTAGGAGCTAAAAAACTGTTGAACTATATCTTTGTCTGAATTTTTTCATTTTAAAAATGAAGATATTGAGGGTTTAGAAATGTTTTTAGAACTGGCATAAGGCCAATGGGTAGTGGCTGGTGCGACCCGGTTCTTGTCCCTGCTACTCCAGCGACAAGTTGATAAAGCTCCTTTGAGTGTTTTAAATACCCATTTCCAGTATTGAATCTCTTCTCTCTTTCCAATTGCCTTTCAAAACGGATTTTCCACAATCCCCTGCACCCCACCTGAAATTCCCTTGTATAACAACTTTTAGCTTGTTTACACCAATGTTTGTTGAAAAATCTTAGTTGCTGTGGCTTCTGTAATTCTGAACTTAAGTGATTCTTCCTAAACCTCTTTAAGCCTCTTGCAAAATCTAGGAACTTCTTTCTAAGATTGGTGTGTCCTTCCTTCCTTCCTTCCTTCCTTCCTTCCTTCCTTCCTTCCTTCCTTCCTTCCTCTCTCTCCTTTCCCCCTCCCCCCTTCCCTCAATCCCTTTCTTCTTTTAGCACCACAATTTTCTTAATTTGTCAGACTTGGATTTGAAGTCGTGATTCTTTTTTTCCATTTTTTAAAAATTAGATATATGCTTTGTTTACATTTTAAATGTTAACCTCTTTCCATGTTACCCCACTGAAAACCCCCTATCCCATCCGCCATTCCCCTGGTCAACCCCTCTGCCCTCCCCACAATTTCCTGACACAATTCTTATTAGTGTAACCTGACATTGCCAACTTGAAAATACACAGGTAGAGGGAATGTTTTTGATCCTGGCATTCCCTTTAGCATTTTTTTTCCTGAAGTTTCTTGTTTTATTTTGGGTAAACTTAGAGCCCTGCACATGGTAGGCAAGTGTAGGTTTTTTGCATTTCTTTCTTGGAGACTTAGTTGTCACTTCATTCTCTTTCACCATTAACTTCATCACATATTTTCTCTACTGTGCCGGGGTTATGGGAGGCACATGCCCTGTTCCCTTCATCTGTGCATCGCACAGCATCTAGACTCTTACCTTAGAAAATAGTGTTCTTGTATTGACTGTACATAGTTGATGAAGAGTAATGATGATGTGTGCATTTTGAAGAGCTAGGATCCGTGATTACTGTCCTTTTCTAAAATACAGGTTTTTACAAGTACTTCCGGCTTGCACTGAAGATGAGAAACTGCTAATAGATATCATACATTTTTTGAATAATTTAATAAAGGAACAAAGAAAAAACCCATCAATAGAACTTTTAAACTGGATTCTGGAATTACTTCTTAGGCATGTAAGTATAAAAAGAATTCATTTTTTTACTTTGGGAAGGTATTTACTTGGAAAACTCACTTATATTGGAAAGGATAATGCTTATGTAGCATATGATAAGTAAAATAATTCTTACTTTGAATGAGTGCTTATTGTAGTGTGGGCTTCTTGACATAATTGATTCTGTTTATTTAATGGACATTCCATACAGTGACTGGGACCATTAATCCAGTTTTGATTGTGAGCTTTTTGCTGTATTTAAATTTTTTATTGTTAGTGAGTTTTTAAAAATTTTAGGTATTTTAGAGAATTTCATATAATATGTTTGTATCATATTTTCCCTTCCTCTTACTGCCCCCAGATCTTGCCACATTTCCTTATTCACCCAATGTCATAGTCTTTCTTTCTCTTAAAAAAAACAAAACAAACTAAAACCCAAATAAAGCAGCAAAAGAAGTGCAGGTGTATGCATACCACATAAGCGTGTATACTTGTACGTGGATCCACCCATGTACACACACACACACACACACACACACACACACACACACCACATGGAGTCCTATTTATGTTGGCCAGTATCCCTGAGCGTGGGGAAATCCCTAAGTGTGGTTGATACACTCAGTGTCTTCCCATTGAAAATTATTAGTTTCTCTTCCAGGAGCTACCAATTCAGATAGTTTCTGGATAGGCATGGGACTTTGTGCCAACTTGTTGTTCCTGGGATTTTGCGTATCTTGTACTTGTACAGGTCTTGATTGTGCTGCTATAGTCTTCTTGGGCTCATAAGTACATCAACTATGTTGTCTAGAAAACACTGTTTTCTTGCAGTCTTCTACAACTTCAGGCTTTTACAACTTTTTGTCTTCTCTTCTGCATGGATCCCTGAGCCTTGAGAGGAGGGGTATGATCCAACAGTCCATTTAAAGGCTGTGTTCTGCAGTCTCTTACTTTGTGTGTGTTGTCCAGCTGTGGATCTTGATGGATACCATCTACTCTAAGAAGCTTCTTTGATGAGAGCTGAACAATGCAATGATCTTTGAGCATAGCAGTATGTCATGTCATTCATTTTATTGCTTTGTGCATTGATCAAAACAATAGTAGTTTAGGGTTTCCCATAGGGCCCAGGACCAATCTAATGTCACCTCAAAGCCCACCTCCAGTGACACACTTCCTATAATGAGACCACATCTACTCCAACAGGGTCACACTTCCTAAGTAGTGCCACTCCATGATAACTAAACATTCACATATATAAGTAAGTCTCTGGGGGTCATTCTCATTTAAACTACCACAGTGATGAAGCCTGAAGGAAGCCTGAAGATGAAATGGAGAACTTGGTGAATGGTACTAGAGGATTTACCTGTCCAGTCTTTACTAGTCTTATATTTAGCTGAATCTTAGAAACTTTCTAAAAGCACTGAGAGCTAGTTCACTATGTGCATCTCGTAGTTATGTTCATTTATGTATTTATTTCTATGAACTTAGTAAAGATAAACTTTTTAAAAAATAAGAATAAATACGCAGGAATTAGAAAAGGTCTGACATGTTATTGACAATGGTAGACCTTATAGGAAGGCAAATGTCTATTATATTTTGACATATTTGCAAAATTTATAAGAATACTAAGTTCTATATCTCAAAACTTAGAAATTCTAATTGATAGGATTTTTTTGTTTTGTTTTTGTTTTTTGAGACAGGGTTTCTCTGTAAAGCCCTGGCTGCCCTGGAACTCACTCTGTAGACCAGGCTAGCCTTGAACTCAGAAATCCACCTGCCTCTGCCTTCCAAGTGCTGGCATTAAAGGCATGCACCACAAGTGTTTATTATCTTCTCCTTTAATGTAAACCAGTGAAATTAAGCTCTTTTACTCATAATGAAATGCCAGCATCGTAATGTTGCCCATGAACATTTATTAACTCAAAACCACACATAAATTTAAATTCATAAGTGGTTTACCAATAATAAAATGGTCAGTGTAAAGTGTGTTAAGGGTTACATGTGCAAATATATTTGTAAACTAATTATCTAGAATTATTGCTGTGCTATGTTGTGGTTTTGTATGTGTGGGTATATTTTGAGGTTCTTTTTTCTTGGCATTATTTTGTAAATAACTTACTTTTAGTGAGTTAGAGATGTTTGTATACTTGAGGCATTTTAAATTTTATTTTCTAAGAATTGTTCCATAATTGGCTTGATTCCTTTTTTCCTTCCTTCCTTCCTTCCTTCCTTCCTTCCTTCCTTCCTACCTTCCTTCCTTCCACTCATTCATAGAAGAACTCTTCATAAATTAGTCCTTTATCTGTGGTGTGAATTATAGATACTTTTGTTATGGTTTGTCATTTATTGTTTGATATAAATGCTTAATCTGGTCAAAGAATACTAACAGGATATAAAAGACAAATCCATTAGTTTTCTGAGGGTAGACCAGGAATTTTCTCCTTTGAAATTTTTGCCTTGGGATTTATTGCCATTTTTAGTTATTATAAGGAGCATATTGTTTGGGACTATACTACCTTATTCCTCTGTATCTTAGTATTTATTAATTTTAATATTTTATTTTTATTATTTTGTCTATTTTATCAATATAGAACTAGCTAACAAGTGCTTATTTAGATTTTTATCAGAATGAATTTTTAATGTTGATTTATAAAAGTAGGGCTGTAGTTTTTCTTTCTTTTGAGGAGGCTAGTCAGAACTACTTTTTGTTGTTGTTGACTTTCCTGTGACAAGCCCTGGTGCCCTCGTTTACTGAAAGCATTGCACAGCCTGCAGTCACAGACATGGTGACTGTGGTGAGTGAAGAAAGCTATCCTTTACTGAAAGGGCTGCAAAGCCTGCAGTCACAAACATGGCTACTGTGGTGAAGGAGGAAAGTGAGCCATCCTGTCCAAATATTTGCTTGCTTGAGGTCAGCAGTGACAGAATGAAGGCTCCAGGAATTTCAGATGAGGATTGAATACCAATATGAAAAGACAACAGCTCGAGGCTTGACTATTTATTATCCGGACACATTAGCATAGCTGTCCTTCCTGTTCCCTCTTGTGCATGTCCTGTGTTCCAGAAATGATACTTTTATAGTTCACTGGCTGTGAATGTCAAGGGCATTGAAGATACAAAGGGAGCAAAGTCTCAGCAGTCCGCCAGCAGGGACAGCTGCTAGTAGGATTGAGAGTCTTTGGACAAATCTTACTTTTAGATAAATACTTAGTAGCCATATAGCAATGAATAGTTTCTGTTTAATTTTTACTTGTATATCAGTTCCGTATAATTTTTACTTATTTCCTGATTATGAAGAATAGACATTTAGGAATCTTAGTGTGAACAGTTTGTTCATTATATCACTATTTATGGGAGTCAGTGGTATATAACTTTGGTACTCTTTGGGCTATCGAGGCTATTGAAAATATATTGATTAAAAAAAAATAGCCTAAGTGTATGTCCTGATTTTTTTTTCATGTATGGGAGAAAAATGGATTTATAGCTCTGTTTTAGATAATATTAATTGTTCCATGTGTATTGTTTGCTCAATATAAGTAAAAAGCTTGACAAAAGTACTGCTTAGATATAAAGCATAGTAATGTAAATTAAATCCATGATAGCCCTCCCCAGTGCTTTCCCCAAGTTTCCACTGATAATTGTTTTTAGACTTACATATCTGATTAACATATTCTCAACATACTTTATAATATAAATGTCTTGACGATTGTCTTCATTTTTCTTTCACTAAGTACAATGTAGGCACTTTTTTTTTAATTTTTATTTTCTATATTCTATGTTTACATTCCAAAGGCTTTCCCCTTTCCCAGTTCCCACCCACCATACTTCCCATAGTTCCTCTCCCCCCAACTATTCTCCAATCATTCCCCCCCGCCTCGGTTTCTTTACTAAACTGGATGCAATCTTTACAGGTCCAGGGTCCTCTCCTTTCTTCTTCTTGGGAATCATTTGACTTGCTAATTGTGCCTTGAGTATTTAGGGTTTCTGGGCTCATTAATATCCACTTATCAGTGATTGCATTTCATGTGTATTCTTTTGTGATTGGGTTAACTCACTCAGGAAGATATTTTCCAGGTCTAACCATTTACCTACAAATTGCATGAATTCATTATTTTTAATTGTTGAGTAGTATTCCATTGTATAAATATACCACATTTTCTGTATCCATTCCTCTTTTGAGGGATATTTGGGCTCCTTCCAATTTCTGGCTATTATAAACAAGGCTGCTATAAACATAGTGGAGCATGTGTCTTTATTGTATGCAGGGGAATCCTCTGGGTATATGCCCAGGAGTGGTATGCCAGGGTCCTCTGGAAGTGACATGCCCAATTTTCTGAGGAACCACCAAACTGATTTCCAGAGTGGTTTTACCATTTTGCAATCCCACCAACAGTGGAGGAGTGTTGCTCTTTCTCCACATCCTTTCCAGCACTTGTTGTCTCTTGAGTTTTTAATCTTAGCCATTCTGACTGGTGTGAGGTGGAATGTCAGGGTTGTTTTGATTTGCATTTCCCTGATGACTAATGATGTTGAACATCTTTTAAGGTGTTTCTCGGCCAACCGAATTTCTTCTGGTGAAAATTCTTTGTTTAGCTCTGTGCCCCATTTTTTGATAGGGTTATTTGGTTCTTTGGGGTCTAACTTCTTGAGTTCTTTGTATATATTGGATATTAGCCCTCTGTCTGATGTGGGGTTGGTGAAGATCTTTTCCCACTTTGTTAGTTGCCGTTTTCTCCTTCTGACATTGTCCTTTGCCTTGCAGAAACTTTGTAATTTTATGAGGTCCCATTTGTCAATTCTTGATCTTAGTGCATAAGCTATTAGTGTTCTGTTCAGGAACTTTTCCCCTGTGCCCAAGTCCTCCAGGGTCTTCCCAAGTTTCTTTTCTAATAGTTTCAGTGTGTCTGGTTTTATGTGGAGGTCCTTGATCCACTTGGAGTTGATCTTAGTGCAAAGAGATAAGAGTGGGTCAATTCTCATTCTTCTGCATGTTGACCTCCAGTTGAACCAGCACCATTTGTTGAAAAGGCTATCTTTATTCCACCGGATGGTTGTGGCTCCCTTATCAAAGATCAAGTGACCATGAGTCTGTGGGTTAATTTCTGGGTCTTCAATACTATTCCATTGATCTACTGGCCTGTTGCTATACCAATACCATGCAGTTTTTAAACACAATTGCTCTGTAGTACTGCTTAAGGTCAGGGATATAGATTCCCCCAGAAGTCCTTTTATTGTTGAGAATAGTTCTAGCTATCCTGGGTTTTTTGTTGCTCCAGATGAATTTGAGAATTGATCTTTCTAGATCTATGAAGAATTGAGTTGGGATTTTGATGGGGATCGCATTGAATCTGTATATTGCTTTTGGCAAGATGGCCATTTTTACTATATTGATCCTGCCAATCCAGGAGCAAGAAATTTTTTTCCATCTTCTGAGGTCTTCTTCGATTTCTTTCTTCAAGGACTTGAAGTTCCTGTCGTACAGATCTTTCGCTTGTTTGGTTAGAGTTACGCCAAGATACTTTATGTTGTTTGTGGCTATTGTGAACGGTGTTATTTCCCTAATTTCTTTCTCAGCCTGCTTGTCCTTTGAGTACAAGAAGGCCACTGACTTGCTTGAGTTAATTTTATAACCTGCCACTTTGCTGAAGTTGTTTATCATCTGTAGAAGTTCTCTGGTTGAGTTTTTTGGGTCGCTTAAGTAAACTATCATATTGTCTGCAAATAATGATAGTTTGACTTCTTCCTTTCCAATTTGTATCCCTTTGACTTCCTTATGTTGTCTAATTGCTCTCGCTAGAACTTCAAGTACTATGTTGAAAAGATATGAAGAGAGAGGGCAGCCTTGTGTAGTCCCTGATTTTAGTGGGAATGCTTCAAGTTTCTCTCCATTTATTTTGATGTTGGCTACTGGTTTGCTGTAGATTGCTTTTACTACGTTTAGGTATGGGCCTTGAATTCCTGCTCTTTCCAAGACTTTTAGCGTGAAAAGATGCTGAATTTTGTCGAATGTTTTTCAGCATCTAATGAGATGACCATGTGGATTTTTTCTTTCAGTCTGTTTATGTAGTGGATTACATTGATGGATTTCCGTATATTGAACCATCCCTGCATCCCTGGGATGAAGCCTACTTGATCATGGTGAATGATCGTTTTGATGTGCTCTTGGATTCGGTTAGCAAGAATTTTATTAGTAGGGTCCTGTTTCCGTATCCAGTCTGTTAAATCTATGTCTTTTTATTGGGGAATTGAGTCCATTGATGTTAAGAGATATTAAGGAATGGTAATTATTCCCTGCAGACATTTTTGAAATTAATTTTAATTAATTAATTAATTAATTAATTAATTAATTTATTTATATTTGAGAGGTTATCTTCTTTTGGGTTTGATGAGAGGAGGTTTCTATCTTGCTTCTTCCCGGGTGTAGTTTCCGTCCTTGTCTTGGTGTTTTCCCCCTATTATCCTTTGTAGGGCTGGATTTGTGGAAAGATATCTTGCAAATTTGGTTTTGTCATGGAATACCTTGATGTCTCCATCTATGGTGATTGAGAGTTTTGCTGGGTAAAGTAGTTTTGGCTGAAGTTTGTGTTCTCTTAGAGTTTGCATGATATCTGCCCAGGATCTTCTAGCTTTCATAGTCTCAGGTGAGAAGTCTGGTGTTATTCTGATAGGTCTTCCTTTATATGTTACTTGGCCTTTTTCTCTTGCTGCCTTTAGTATTCTTTCTTTGTTTAGTACATTTGGAGTTTTGATTATTATGTGACGAGATGTATTTCTGTTCTGGTCCAGTCTGTTTGGGGTTCTATAGGCTTCTTGTATATTCATGGGCATCTCTCTCCTTAGGTTGGGGAAGTTTTCTTCCATAATTTTATAGAAGATATTTGCTGGCCCTTTAACTTGTAAATCTTCACTCTCGTCTATACCTATAATCCTTAGGTTTGGTCTTCTCATAGTGTCTTGGATTTCCTGGATGTTTTGGGTTACCACCTTTTTGCATTTAGTATTTTCTTTGACTGTTGAATCAATGGTTCCTATGGTATCTTCGGCTTCTGAGATTCTGTCTTCTATCTCTTGTATTCTATTGTTGATACTTGCATCTATGGCCCCTGATTTCTTCCCAAGGTTTTCTATCTCCAATGTTGTCTCCCTCTGCGATTTCTTAGTTGTTTCTACTTCTGTTTTTAGTATCTGGATGGATGTGCTCAGATCTTTCGCTTGCTTGATTGTGTTTTCATGTATTTCTTTAATAGATTTTTGTGTTTCCTCTTTCATAGCTTCTACTTGTTGGCCCACGTTCTTCTATATTTCTTTAAGTGATTTTTGTCTTTCTTCCTTATTGTCTTCTTCTGTTTGATCCATCTTCTCCTGCATTTTTTGAAGTGATTTTTGTATTTGCCTTGTAAAGGCTTCTAACTTTTGGTCCATTTTCTCCTCTATTTCTTTATGAGATTTTTCTATGTGTTCAGCTACCAGCATCCTGACCAGTGATTTTATATCCAAGTCTTGTTTTTCTGGTGTTTTGGGGTTATCCAGGGCTTCCTGTTGTTGGCGAACTGGGTTCAGATGCTGTCATGTTGCCTTGATTTCTGTTAGTAACGTTCCTTCGTTTTCCTTTTGCCATCTGGTTATTTCTGGTGTTAGTTGGCCTTGTTGTCAGTGGCTGGTGTTTGAATCTCCCGTGAGGCTGGGCTCACCTGTTGTTTCTCTACTGGTGAATATGCATGACTGCTGCCTTAAGGGATCATAAGCTGGCTGCCACCCATGTGATTGTAGCCCCTGATGGAGTCTGTCTACCTGGGCTTCTCCAGCTGTGTCCTGGTTGCAATATGGAGGCCTGCTGTTATTGCTGGTCCAGTGGCCGGTGAGCTTGTTGCCGACCATTGCCTCAGTGCAGGGCCCGAGGGCGCGGGGAAGTCCAGCAGAGCCTAGGTGGAACTCGGCCTGCCTGGCCTAGATAGCCTAGCAGATCCCTCCCCCTCCCCCCGTGAGGGTAACCCTGGAAGGAGTGTCTACCTGGGCCTTTCCAGCTGTGTCCTGGTTGAAATATGGAGGCTTGCTGCTATCGCTGGTCCAGGGGCCGGCGAGCTGGTTGCCGACTGCTGCCTTGGTGCACGGCCAGAGGGTGTGGGGAAGTCCTGCAGAGCCTAGGTGGAACTCGGCCTGCTTGGCGGCGAGAGCCTAGCAGATCCCCCCGTGACGGTAGCCCTGGAAAGGGTGTCTACCTGTGCCTTTCCAGCTGTGTCCTGGTTGCAATATGGAGGCCTGCTGCTATCGCTGGTCCAGGGGCCGGCGAGCTGGTTGCAGACTGCTGCCTCGGTGCACGTCCAGAGCCAATGTAGGCACTTTTAAGTTGAATTCTTTAACATGAAGAATTTTATAAGAGCAGTAACTATGTTTCAATTTGATTATTTTCTATGCTATATTTTTTAAAATTTTTATTTTCTATATTCTATGTTTACATTCCAAAGGCTTTCCCCTTTCCCAGTTCCCCCCCACCATACGTCCCATAATTCCTCTCCCCCAACTATTCCCCAATCATTCCCCTCCCCCCACCTTTCTATGCTATTATATGCACTAGTGATGTGACACAATGCTAAGAATGGAGTGTTCATTAGATTCGAAGTATGATGCCTCTTGTTCTTTCTCTTTTGACATTCTATCTGTTACATGTGAAAACAGAGCTACTCAGAAAGTTAAATTGAATCTTTTCTTTTTCCTCTTTAGCATAGTCTCTGACACCAAGACAATTAATGTACAATATGTTTATCAATGCTTGCTAACACCATATAATGCTTTCTACTCTCACAATTGTTAGAAATAATCCTTTTAAATACCTTAAGGTACAATTTTTAGTTGGTGAACAGGACATAATTTATAATGTAGAAGTTTGATATACTTCTTAGTCTATCATATTGACAAATATGACAACAGTAATAACCCTTAACATTGACTTATTATATACTTTCGGACTTTTTATATCCTAGTCTTATACATCAGTACTTTTGGGGAAGGTAGGGTAAAGGCAATACGGTGATATATCAAAAGGATTAAAACTATGAGAATGTGTTGTCCTAGTTATTTCATGGCTTACAATTTTTTATGAGTCATTATCAGACATATGCCCACTCATTATTGTAGCTCAGAGAAACCACACATCACTGAGCAGCCATACATGGTGTTGTATATAAGTCCTTATGCACAAGGGACAGTCAGATACCAAAACAAGGTGTGAAGAAAGGTAATCAGAGTAAGGAAGGATGAGTAGTGGGTCTTTCACTTAGTGTCAATTTTGTGTAAAACACACAAATTAATTCTGTTTCTATTTCTAGTGACAGACACAAAGATAAGGGTATGGAGCTGAATGAGCTTCCCTTCCAGGTTTCTTATTGTACCTCTGTTTTCTTCAGTTCTTTGTAATGGATACACTTTGTTCTTGTTGACATAATGCATTAAGACTGTGTTGAATTTAGAATGTCTTTATGAATACGGTTAAAGCCCAACGGCTACCAGTTTTACTAATTAGATAATAACACGGCAACAAAAAACTTTTAAAGGAAGCAACACATACGAGAGAGAGAATAAGTATATTTTTAAAATGTTTATGTTTTTAGAATCCAAACCCACTATTAGACCTGCTGGTTCTGACAGAGTCATATGCACGAGAAGAAACAGATGACGTCCGAACTGCTGTCAGACAGCAACTCCAGAAAGAACTGATCAGTCTTCTCAATTCCTTGTTGGTGGTTTTCATGTCAGTCTCTGACAGGTACCATTTTTGTTGTTTACTATTTGAGTATGTTTATATATAGCAAAGGTTTCCAAAGGTTGACGTCTTAGTGCTTTAAATTAAGAGGATAAACAGGTAGGTTCGATCTTTTTGTATTTCTAGTAGAGCCTGGTTGTCATTTTTTTTTTTTAAATCTTCTTTAATACACTAGGCATGAATGTATATGTGCCAGAGGAATAATAAAGAATTTTCCTCTGTTCTTATACTATGGTCAACACAGAGGACTTGTTTCACACTATGGTTAACACAGAGGACTTGTTTCACACTATGGTCAACACAGAGGACTTTTGACACTTAGATGTGGCTTTTCTCCTTACCAAGAAACAAATAGCTTTCTTTACTAGTGAATAATGGTTGGGTTTGTCTAATTCAGTTTAATATGACACACTACCCAGAAATTCCATCTGTTTCTCAGATTGAAGACAGCCTGAAGAATGTCCTTACTTTAACCTTTTGAGGCTCATTGGCAGGTTCAAATTGTGCTGCCTGTGTTCTGGCACACTGGTTAATACCTAGAATATGAGCCATCTTCTGTAGGGGTTACTTAGTTCTCATGAATAGCTTATAGATTTTGTGGATGTACTTAGATTTTCTGGTTTATTAAAAGGTTATAATAAAGCTTATGGATGCAGGGTATACAAGGAAGACTGGAGGAGTAAGAGATGTAGTTTTTATGCCTTCTCTGGTGTTTCACCCTTCATGTTCAGCTATCTACAAAGCTCTCTAAACCTAGTCCTTTGGGTTTTTGTGGAGAATTGATATTTCTGATTGTTAATGATTAAGTAGGAAACTCTGCAATGCAAATGTGTTAGAATAGTCTTACCCTTTCTATAAAGTTTTCCTTCTTGCAGGGTAGGAGACTGGAAGCTTTAGAAAGAGAAGTCTTTTGATCTGTGGTCTACTGTCAGGCAAGAGTAGATCAGAGAATATCTTCATTGATTTTGAGACATGGTCCCACTGTCTAGGCTGGTCTGAATCTCCCTAAGGATCAGGCAATCCCCTTCTTCAGCTTCTCAAACAGCAGTGAATGTTTCGTGTTTGTATCTCCAAGATGGAAAAGAAGAAGAAGATTCACATTTCTATCACATGCCTTTGGGAAGAAAAATACTGGTTTCTTTTACTGTCTTGGGGAGGGTATTGTGAACAGGGAATCATAGCTTAAAAATCAAAAACCAAACTTCTTCTCAAGCCCTATATGCCCCTACATCTCAAGCCCTGTATGCCCCTACATCTCAAGCCCTGTATGCCCCTATATCTCAAGCCTTGTATGCCCCTACATCTCAAGCCCTGTATGCCCCTACATCTCAAGCCCTGTATGCCCCGATATCTCAAGCCCTATATGCCCCCTACATTTCAAGGCAAGTGTGCAGACCATTTGTGCATTCTACATCTCAAGCTTCAGTGCAGCCTACATGTCAGGGCATGTGTGTACCCTGCATCTCTATGCATGGGTGAGCACAAACAGTAGTAGCTTTTTACCTAAAATTCTCATTCTTAAGTTCCTATAGACCGATCAGAGTAATTATAATTATTTTTATAACTATGATTATTTTTATATGTGCGATTTTCAAATGTATATTTGTAAATTTGAATTTTTTAAAAATATTAAAAATTAAGATAAATTTAACCATTTTTTCTTGATCTTCTGATTTTTATTGCTTATTTGCTTAAGCACTTTGGGTGGCACCAGCATCCTGCACAGCTGCATGCATGAGCTGTCTGCCTTGAGCTCCATTCCCTACCCAGTTTATTGGGGACTTCCCCCACATCCTGCCTACCAGCCCTGCCCTGTTTATCAAATTCTGACTTTCTTGGCCCAAGACAGTTTGGTACAGGGGTTTCTTTTTGGAGACACAGTGTGCGTGGTGGTTTTTCACAGTATCTTGTTGGGTTTTCGGGTGCTAGCTGAGGAAGCCAGCATGCTGCTTTTTGAATTTTTCTGTGGCACTTTGACCGTCTTCACTTCCGTGTAGACTTGCAGGCCATACTTGTCGAGCTCCCTGCCACTCCCTGACATCTTATAGCCACCAAATGGGGACTCGGCCCCAAACACATGGTAGTTGATCCACACAGTGCCAGCCTGGAGAGCTTGGGACAGGTAATTGGCCTTATCCAGGTCCTTTGTGAAGGCGGCTGCTGCCCGCCTGCACTTAGAATCATTGGCTCACCCCACAACATCCTCTGTGGTCTTGAATTTGAGGATCTGCATCACTGGTCCACAGATCTCCTCCTTGGCAATGGTCATGCCGTCTTTTACATCTCTAAACACAGTAGCCTAGTAGCCACGGTCCACAGCAGCATTCCCACCACACAGCAGCTTCGCCCCTTCTTGTCCTGATTTGATATAGCCGAGGATCTTAAACTGAGTCTCATCCACCTGCGGCTCCTGCTCCATTTGGCTGTCGAAGGGGTTCCCTACAACTCGAGACTTGGCCCGGGCCACACTGCATTCCACGATTTCGTCATATACATCCTCTGGTGCAAAGGTCCAGGAGCCTGCGCAACAGCACTGGCCCTGGTTGAAGAACAGGGCAAAGTGAGCCTGCTCCACAGCCCAGTTAATGTCAGCGTCGGACATGATGATGTTGGGGCTCTTTCCCCCAAGTTCCAGGGTTACTCTCCTTGAGGTTGCTGCTCCCTGCGCCAACCTGGATTAGGTGACGAACCTCGGTGGAGCCTGTGAACGCCACTTTGTCCTCACCCTCATGGGACGCTACGGCAGTCCCGGCGGTAGGGCCAAATCCAGACCGAAATTGACCACGCCAGGGGGAAAGCCTACCTCCTTGATCATGTTGGCTGCCTAGAGTACCGTGAGCACTGTCTGCTCAGCCACCTTCATCACCACCACGTTTCCAGTTGCCAAGACTGGGCCAAGTTTCCACGCTTGCATCAGGAGTGGGAATGATCTGTCCACACATGCCCACAGGCTCAAGGCGGGTATAGCTGAAGAAGTTGCCATCGTTGGGAATTGTTTTCCTGTGGTACTTGTCAGCACAGCCAGCATAATAGCGGAGAAATTTCAGGACGATGTCCAAACCACTAGGTAGGAGATGACATAGGCTTGCCATTGACATAGGACCTGCCAGGTAGGTCCAGTCTAATTTGATGGGATCGGCCAATCGGTACAACAGCTGGCGCCGGTGCCAGGGCAAGCCCAGCTAGAAGGCTGCTGAGCAGCCTGCACTGCCTTGTTTCTGTACTCCTTATTCCCTGTTCCCTTGTTCTGTCTATCCCCTCTACCTTAGTGATCCACCAGTCTTGGTAGGAGGGCATGCAATAAATGTGTCCCCTTTCGGGTGAGTACTCTGCAGTCTCCTAACTGCATCTTGGATGTAAATTTCTGGGTAAATCAATATTTACTGCAAATAGAGGTTTCTCAGATGAGGGTTGTAAGACACATTGGATTCATCTTTTGAACTTTGAGAGTCAATTTAATATTATGTCCATTTAGCTGAATAATAGTAAAGGTTCTCCACTAGAGCTTATGACCTGTCTATCCATAGGCTCTTGGTCCAATAATGGTGTTAGGTATGGATTCCTTCTTGGTGAGCAGTACTTATATTCAGCAAAGGACCAGGATGCAAAATTAACACAAATAAATCAGTAGCCTTCCTATATATAAATGACAAACATATTCAGAAAGAAATCAGAGTAACAAGACTATTCACAATAGTCTCGAAAAAATTACTGTGGGATAAATCTAACAAAGTAAAACACTTATACAATGAAAACATTTTTAAGACACTGAAAAGGAAATTGAAGAAGATATCAGAAGACGAAAAGATCTACCAAGCTTGTTGATTGTGAAAATGACCATCCTACCAAAAGCAATCTACAGATTCAATGTTATCCTACCAAAATTCCAATGTAGTTCTTCAGAGAAATGAATAAAAGCATAAAAATGATACAAAAAAGGAGTCACTGAGTAGTGGCGTAGCATTGCAGACTATATATACTTCCACACACACCTCTCACCACCTGATTTTTGAAAAGAAGCCAACAATACATATCGAAGAAAAAACAGCATCTTTAGCAAATGTTACAGATTAAACTGATTTCTACGTGTAGAAGACTGAAACTAGATCTTCATTTCTTACTCTACACAAAACTCAACTCAAAATGGATAAAGGACCCCACCACCATAGTCCTACAACCCTAAGTCTGATAAAGTTTGGATTGTACTAGTTGGAAAAAAGACAGGGACTTTTTCTCTTTTTTTCTTCCTTCCTTCCTTCCTTCCTTCCTTCCTTCCTTCCTTCCTTCCTCCCTTCCTTGCTTCCTCTCTCTCTCTTTCTGCCTCTTTGCCACTTGTTTCTTTCTTTTTCTTTCTCTCTCTTCCTCCCTTCCTTCCTCCCTCCCTCCCTCCCTCCCTCCTTCCCTCCCTCCCTCCCTCCCCCCTCTCTCTCTGATATTTTATTTATTGACATTTCAAATGTTATTCCCTTTCCTTATTTCTGCCCCAGAAACCCCCTATCCCTTCCCCCCTTCTCCTGCTTCTATGAGGACCTCAACCAACCACCCACCCCCTCTTCCCTATCCTGGCATTCTCCTACACTTGGGCATTGAGCCTTCACAGGACCAAGGGCCTCTTCTCCCACTGATGCCTGACAAAGCCTTTCTCTCCTACATATGCAGCTGGAATCATGGGTCCCTCCATGTGTACTCCTTGGTTGGTGGTTTAGACCCTAGAAGCTCTGGATGTTTGATATTGATGTTCTTTCTATGGGGTTGCAAACCCCTTCAGCTCCTTCAGTACCAAAAGGGTTTTTTCAACAAGACCTTTAAAGTGTAGGCATTGAGTAGTACTCCATTGTGTATATATACCACATTTTTTGTATCCATTCTTCCGTTGAGGGACATCTGGGTTCTTTCTAGCTTCTGGCTATTATAAATAGGGCTGCTATGAACATAGTGGAAAATGTATCCTTATTGCATGCTGAGGAATCTTCTGGGTATATATATGCCCAGGAGTGGTATGGCTGGGTCCTCTGGAAGTATCGTGTCCAGTTTTTTTTTGGGGGGGGCAGCCAAGCGTGGGCTCTGCCCGGAAGGCAGACCCCCCACTCCCTGCAGCCTCCACCATCTTCCCAGCTGTTTCGAACCAGCCTGCAGAACCAGGTACCCGAGATAGGCTGAGTAAAGACCTTTGGCACTCAGGCCTTGAGTAGGAGCTGCGCACAGAGCAGCGGGTCCAGGGCCCCAGCCAGGCGTGGGCTTGAAAGGATAGGGTTATAAGCTAGGAATCCCCCATGCCTGGGCACTTGGATCCCCAACGCCAGTGGGGGAGGGTGGGCGTGACACTGCGTGGCGGCCATGTAAGCGGAAATGACTTAACTAGTTCTTCCGGCCTCTGTGAGAGGCTGATAGGTCGTCAGAGAGCGTGGGTTCGGATGGTTTGAACTGATTGGCTTAGAAGCTTGTGGTAGGCGGGTTCTGTTATAAGTCTATAAAAGGCCAAGGCAAGCCACTCCTTGCTGGGCTTACTTCTTTACCCTGCTGGGGAGGCTGTAATCCCCCAGAGCTCTGGAAATTAAAATCCTCTTGCAAAATTGCATCAGGTCTGTCTCTCGTGAGTGTTTTGGGGTGCCGGTTTCCGAGGCATGGGGTGCAGGAGTACCCCGTTTTTTCTTTCTGATCTTACAGGCTCAGTGCCCTGAAGGCGGACCCTGCACTCCCTGCAGCCTATGCCATCTTCCCAGCTACTTTTAACCAGCAGAATATACCTTTTTCTCAGCACCGCATGGTACCTTCTCCAAAATCTATCATATAATTGGTCACAAGACAGACCACAACAAATACAAGAAGACTGAAATAATCCCATGCCTCCTATCAGATCACTATGGAGTAAAAGTGGTCATCAATAGCAAGAACAACAGAAAGCCCACATACACGTGGAAACTGAACAATACTCAATGACACCTTGGTCAAGGAAGAAATAAAGAAAGAAATCAAAGACTTTTTAGAATTCAATGAAAATGAAGGTACAACCTACCCAAATCGAAAATGGAAAATATCCTAAGTGAGTTAACCCAGTCACAAAAGAATACACATGAAATGCAGTCACTGATAAGTGGATATTAATGAGCCCAAAAGCCCTGAATACTTAGGCACAATTAGCAAATCAAAAGATTCCTAAGAAGAAGGAAGGAAAGTCCCTGGTCTTGAAAAGACTGGAACCAGTTTTGTAGGAGAGTATCAGAACAGAGAAATGGGGGGGGGGTGATTGGGGAATGGGAGGAGGGAAGAGAACTTATGGGACATATGGTGAGGGGGGAACTGGGAAAGGGGAAAATCTTTGGAATTTAAACAAAAAATATAGAAAATAAAAAAAACAGTTAATAAAAAAAAGAAACTTTCATAAAGTTTAACATTTTCTTAGCAATCTGGGAAATGCAACATTCTTAATTCTTTGAGAATTCATACACTGTATGTTGGTCATACTGCTCTCCTCTAATTCTCAATTCCTTCTGGGAGTTTGCTTAACAGTCCACATTATCATAGCATTCTGACAGGGATGAGATGTAATCTCAACATATTTTTATTTAAATTTCTATGACTAAGTATGTTGAACATTTTTTCATATTTTTACTCACCATCATTTATTGTCTATCATATTGACCACCATTTTCATTTGAAAATTGTGTGTTCATTTTAATTATCTATTTATTGTCTTTTTGGTTTATTTTTAAATATGTTTTTTAGCTTTATATATTCTAGAAATTATCTACTACTGGATTAATGTTTAGAAAAGTTTTTTTTTTTCTTTTTAGGGATTTATTTTATGTATATGATTAAACTGTATCTGTCTTCAGACATACCAGCTGAGGTCATTGGATCCCATTACAGATGGTTGTGAGCCACTATATGGTTGCTGGGAATTGAACTCAGGACTTCTGGAAGAGTAGTCAGTGCTCTTAACTGCTAAGCCATCTCTCCAGCCCGTTTGGAAAGTTTTGTTTCATTCTGCAGGCTGTCTCTTCACATATATTGGTAATATTTGTGATTTTCTGTACAGAAGTGTTTTAATTAGAATCAGTTCCATTTTGTCAGCTTTTGCTCTTGTTTTCATTGATTTTGAGATTCATTTCACTGCAATCATAACGGTTGAAATGTTCCTCCTATGTTTTCCTCTAGGGGTTTCAAAGTTTCAGCTCTAACATTAAAATGCTTTATTCATTTTGATTTTGTACAATGTGAGAGAGATGAGTCTTATTTCATTCTTATAATGTGGAATGTAATATTCTCAGCACTTATTAAAGGGTCCTGTCTTCCCAATTAGGTTGTGGTTCCCTTGTCAAGAATAAGTTGGTACAGCTGTTTGGGGTTTTTTTCTATAACTTCTAGTTGTTCCACATGTCCATTTTTATGCCAATACCATGTTGTTGTTTTGATTGATTGTTTTTTTTCCCCCCATGGTACTATGCATAGTTGGAAGTCAGGTACTATGCCATTATAATTTTTGTTTAAAGATTGCTTTAGTTATTTGGGGGTATTTTTTTCATTTCGTTTATTTATTTACTTTACATTTATTTATTTATTTATTTATTTATTTATTTTACACTTATTTTATACTCTAGCTTTTATTTCCCCCCACCTACTCTGGTCCACCCTCCAACTGTTCTACATCCCATACCTCCTTCCCAATCCCCTGTCTCCAAGAGGATGTCCCTACCCCAACCCCAAACAACCAGACTTCTAAACCCCCTGGGGACTCCAGTCTCTTGAGGATTAGGTACATCTTCTTTGACTGAATCCAGACCCAGCAGTCCTCTGCTGTATATGTGTCAGGGGCCTCATATTAGCTGGTGTCTGCTGCCTGGTTGGTGGTCTAGTGTCTGAGAGGTCTTAGGGGTCCAGGTTAATTGAGACTGCTGGGCCTCCTGTAGAGTCTCCTTCCTCCTCAGCTTCTTCCAGCCTTCCCTAATTAATCAAAGGAGTCAGCAGCTTCTGTCCATCGATTTGGTGCAACTATTTACATATGACTATTTCTATTTACATGTGAATTTTAGGAGAGATTTTTTTTCTATGTCTGTGAAGAATGCCTTTAAAATTTTGATGGAAATTTCTATTTCTTCTTTACTCCTCTTTTATAGTTTACATATTTCTAAGAATTCCATTTCATGTAGATTATCTTACTTGCTGATCTGTAAGTACTTTTTGGTTTCCCCAGTGACTTTTTTGGCCTTTCCTTTTGAGCTTTTAATCTGATGTATCTTTTACTTTTTTACCCATTTTAAATCAGAGGCACGAACTCTTGCCTAAATGTGTTTCTCTTTCTGTTTTTTTTTTTTTTAAATGAATCTTCAAAGTACATTTATTTCTTTAAAATGCAACTCTATGCTGAAAAGTACAGTAGTAAAGACAGCAGGAAGCAGCAGAGCAAGTGTGCATGAGAAATGTACAGCACCGCAGGCCCAGATACCTAGATATGCCTTCAGATCTGAGTCACCACTTGGAAAAGGTCTCATCATCCTAAGAAAAGGAGCAAGTAGGCATAGTCACAAATATAGACTGAACATTATTTTGTTTAAAAATTAGTGACACAATTCACAATAAAGCTAAAAGTTACTTATATAAGTTCACAGGCCAATCACAAAGCAATCTAATACAGCTTAAAATGTTACTTTTTTTTTTTTTTTCACTCAAACCGTCTCTTCCTTCTCTCTTGCTTCCCACATAACCACCACTCTGGGTAGTTCAGATGATTACCAGAGAATAGCAAGATAATATCCACTGTTTCCTTCAATGAGATAAGTATTGGCAAAGAATACATCTACACATAGTGAGTTCATTCCACTATGCGGAAATCTGATATTTAAAAAAAACAAAACACTTCTTATTTGAAAATAATCAGTTTAAGTGTAAGTGGGTCTTTAACAAAAGAAGTGTCTATGAGAACACTTCATTTTTCACTGTATTCCTTTTTTCTTCATGTTAACATTATTAGTTATACTGTTGGATTTAACCTTTATAGCCAAAAATAGCAACTAGGAAAAAAGAATTGTAAAAAAATTTAAAGTTGCAATAAGCATAATCATGCCGTAGGAAGATAAAATAAAAATCCCTTGTGGCAAACTTGGTTCTCATTGGAGAAATACAGTAGATATTATATTGCTAATCTCCAGAGCATTATTCAGAGTAGTGGTTATGTGGGAGGGAAGGAGAGGAGGAAGAGAAGGAGGTTTGAATGTTTAAAAAAATATGGTAGGAACATTTTAAATTGTATTAGATTGCTTTGTGTTTGGCCTGTAAGAAAGTGAACTTATATAAATAACTTTTGGCGTTAGTGTAAGGTTTTTTTTTCTTTCTCTTTCTTTTTCTTTCTTTCTTTCTTTCTTTCTTTCTTTCTTTCTTTCTTTCTTTCTTTCTTTCTTTCTTTCTTTCGTGCATCTAAATTGCTTTAACAATGAGCCAGTGGCAAATATGTAAAATAATCATCTTAGAAGACATATAACTGATGGAATAAATAATGATGCAATCAAGTTGTCAAATTTAGAGTCTTATAGTCAGCTGTAATGAAAAATTTCTGGCTGCATTCAGTAGTTTGAGATGTAAGGTATTTATGAATTACATATCTGAATCCATGTCTAGGTATTTAATTTTAGGGATTTTTCTTTAGTAAAGTAAATGTTTTTTAATTAGATATATTGTTTATTTACATTTCAAATGTTGTCCCCTTTCCTTGTTCCCCCCTCCCCTTCTGAAATCCCATAACCCATCTCCTCTCTCCCTGTTCTCCAATCAACCCTCTCCCTCTTCCCTGTTCTGGAATTCCTCTATACCGCAGCATCGAGCCTTTCCAGGACCAAGGACTTCTCCCTTTGGTGTCTAACAAGACTTTCCTCTGCTGCCTATGTGTCTGGAGCCATGGGTAACTCCATGTGTACTCTTTAGTTGGTGGTTTAGTCCCTGAGAGTTCTGGGAGTACTGGTTGACTCATGTTGTTCCTCCTATGGCACTGCAAACCTCTCAGCTCAGTCAAATGGCTGGCTGAGGGTGGCCCCCTCTGTATTTCTCATGCACTAACAGAGCCTCCCAGCGGACAGGTATGTCTGGCTCCAGTCAGTATTACTGATATGTTTACATTTTTAGGGTAAAAGGTAAATTTTAATTACAGGAAAACTATCATAACAGTGAGTAATTTAAGTATAGTATTAAAATATGCAAGGTGCAATGAAGACACATGCTCCACTATGTTCATAGCAGCCTTATTTATAATAGCCAGAAGCTGGAAGGAACCCAGATGTCCCTCAAAGTAGGAATGGATACAGAAAATGTGGTATATTTATACAATGGAATACTACTCAGCAATTAAAAATAATGAATTCATGCAATTTGTAGGCAAATGGTTGGATCTGGAAAATATCATCCTAAGTGAGTTAGTTAACCCAATCACAAAAGAATACACATGAAATGCAATCACTGATAAGTGGATATTAATGAGCCCAGAAGCTCTGAATACTCAAGGCATAATTAGCAAGTCAAAAGATTCCCAAGAAGAAGGAAGGAGAGGAGCCTGGTCCTGAAAAGACTGGATCCAGTTTTGTAGGAGAGTACCAGAACGGAGAAATGGCAGGAGGGGGTGGGGGGGTGGGGGTGGGTTTGGGAGGGTGGGCGTGATTGGGAAATAGGTGGGAGTGGGGGGTGGGGGGGAGGACTTATGGGACATATGGTGAGGGGAAAACTGGGAAAGGGGAAAGCCCTTGGAATGTAAACAAAGAATATAGAAAAATTTAAAAAAATCTACACAAAATAAAATAAAATAAAATAAAATAAAATAAAATATGCAAGGTGAAGTTACCTGAAATATATATTTTTTTATTTCAGCTTTCTGCTTCATTACAGGGTGGTAATGCCACTATCTACTTATATTTTCAGTGTAACAATGTATTTGTTGCTTATTTTCTTCTTGACTTACCTTTGTTGATATTTTTCTATGCTTCCCTTGAAAGATCTTATGTTGCAAATATTTTCTATCTTCTCTAACTAACATTTATAATATAGTGCACCATCAGAAACATCCTCAGCTGCTAAGAGAGTACCTGAGCACTTACTGTTGTGGTTTTCTTCTTTTCCACAAATAGGAAATGCTTGGAACTGTTTTATGTTTTCCAAACACAGCTGTCTCTGAAGCTCCTTCAGTGCCTCAGAGTCACAGACGCTCCCCGTTTCTATGGCTTGCCTTCCCTGGAGAGGACCTTAGCAGGGATGGCTCTTCTCAGTGCAGTCCCTGGATGGAGTGCACACTCTCCTCTTTCAAAGCCACTTGAGATTTGTGGGAAGTACTTGTCTGGCCTCCTGGAGGTAAGTGAGAATGACGACTCAACAACTAGCTACTGTTTATTGGTCATTTTTATATTCATACCAGGAGCAAATGCAGTGCATATTGTTAAATTTAAGGTAGATTATAGTACAGTATATATATAACTTATAATGTTACAATGTTTTAATTTTTTAAACAAATATGTGAGGTCATATATACATAGATACATTTTGGAGAAAAAAGACTTATCCTAAGTCTCTTAATGGAAATGATTTATTTTTTCATTTATTTCATTTAGCCTACTAACATTTTATTTTTACTTTTGTGGGTGGTAGGAAAGGATAGGGTGGGTTTTTTTGTGCCATGCACGGGTGTGACTACCAGAGGACAACTCAGAATAAGCAGTATTTTCTCTCCTTATTCCATGTGAGTCCTAAGATTAAACTATGCTCATCAGGCACCTTTATTTGCTGAACCATCTCACCAGCTCTGTTTAACTTTGAATTATGAAATATAACACAACCAGAAAATAAACAAAATTAAACAATAGCCTAGTGTGTTATTACATAAAAATTCCATATGAGTTCCCTCAAATCTCGAAATGGAACCTAGCTGACAACTCTGACATGTTGTCAATCACATTTCTTTTGATAACATTCCTGAAGAATCTTGATGGCTGTCTTAGGGTTTGTATTCCTGCACAAACATCATGACCAAGACGCAAGTTGGGGAGGAAAGGGTTTAATCAGCTTATACTTGAATACTGCTGTTCATCATCAGAGGAGGTCAGGACTGGAACTCAAGCAGGTCAGGAAGCAGGAGCTGATGCAGAGGCCATGGAGGGATGTTTCTTACTGGCTTGCTTCCCCTGGCTTGCTTTCTTATAGAATCCAAGACTACCAGCCCAGGGATGGCACCACCCACCATGGGCCCTCTCCCTGTGATCACTAATTGAGAAAATGCCCCACAGCTGGATCTCATGGAGGCATTTCCTCAAGGGAGGCCCCTTTCTCTGTGACAACTACAGCTTGAGTCAAGTTAACACACAAAACCAGCCAGTAAAATGGCTTGACATACTTTTCTTTTCCATTTGTGATAGTTTTGTAATTCTATCTTCTGTCTGTATACAAAATATTTTCTGATTTTTGAAAAATGTGCAAATAGAATCATTTGTTTGATTCTTTCAACAATATCCTTAGGAAATTTATTCTTTTGTTGCTTTTAGGTGGAGTCTAATTTTTTTATAGTAATCTACATACTACAACAATGTATTACATTTATTTATTTTTTTAATTTTGTTTGGTAGAGTCCTAATTTTGATATGTTTGCTATGAAATTATTGCCTTTTGGTGAAGATGTATGTGTTACATATATTTAAAAAATTTTTCTCATTCTTGTTGATTTGTGGAAACAATATTTATTGACTGTATTCATTAACCATGTTTCCAGTTTCTAAGCAAATGTCTTTAATTCTTCACTTATTAATAGATTTTGTTTATGAAGTCATTCAGGCTGGAATCTTCAATTTTGCAAGATTATTAGTTATGCATTGAGTTCTTAGTAGGTCTATAATTAGACTATTTTTTGTGTTCATTTTAGTAAGTTATATTTTTTAAAATATTAAAAACTTAGTTCAAATCATTATCTAAAAATTCTTCATATCTTAAATGTCTGCTGCATCTATAGTTGCTAGCATCCAGATATTAATTATCCTTTCTCTATTTTTCATTTCTTTTTTTTTTTCTTTGTTTTGGGGGGGGGGAGTTCGAGACAGGGTTTCTCTGTGTAGCCCTGACTGTCCTGGAACTCACTCTGTAGACCAGGCTGGCCTCGAACTCAGATCTATTTTTCTTACATCATCTCACCAGTGCTGATGTTTGTTACTCTTAAAGGAGTCAACCTTCATCTTTGATATTCTGTCCTGCTTTCCCCTATTGATTTTTACTTAGAAAAATGCATTTATAAAAAGTGTACAGCTTTACCAGTGTTTTTCGGTACAGTCTTAACTAACTTCTACTTTTCTTTTCTTATTTTATTTATTTGTTTACAGTCACTGCCCCACTCCCAAACCTCTCCTCCCAGTCCTTTTTTCCAGAGTCCCTCCCCTTCTCTGGAAGTGTGGATGCCCCACATCCATAGTTATCTCCCACCCTGGTTCAAGTCTCTGTAGGGTTAGGCACACCTCTCTCTCACTGATGCCAGGCAAGGCAGCCCTATTGGGGAATGGATTCCCCAGCCAGGCAACACCTTTACGGACAGGTTCCTGCCCACCAGCTCCAATTATTGGGGGACCACATGAAGGCTGAGCTGCACATCTGCTACATAAGTACTGGGGGCCTCAGTCCAGCCCAGGCTTGCTCTTGGTTGGTGCTCTCGCAACCCCCAAGTGTCAAGGCTAATTGACTCTGTTGCTCTTCTGGTGGAGTCCTTATCCCCTTCAGGGCCTTCAATTCCTCCTCCAACTCTTTTTTTTAAGAGTTTCTGACCTCCATCCAATGTTTGGCTGCAGGGATCTGCATCTGTTTCTATCAGCTGCTGGATGGAGCCTCTTAGAAAACTGTTATGTTAGCTTCCTGTCAGCAAACATAGTAGAGTTTCATAATAGTAACAGGGATTAGTGCTTGCCCATGGAATGGGTCTCAAATTGGACCAGTCATTGGTTGCTACATCTTTGCCCCTATATTTCTTTGAGACAGGATAAATTTTCTTAAGTAAGCCCCTTTGTCTCGTAGTAGATTAGAAGCATGGCCTTAATTATCTTCCACAAGCATCATCCAGCTCAAAGTATTTCCAATATGATGTAATTAAATGAACTGAGATATGATCATGAAAAGTTTTCAGAGAACAGCTTTGGTGTAGAGTACTGGCAGCCTTGGCTCAAAGTATTTCCAATATGATGTAATTAATTGAACTGAGATATGGCTATGAAAAGTTTTCAGAGAACAGCTTTGGTGTAGGGTACTGGCAGCCTCGCATTATGCCAATCTGGTAGAAGTCAGCAGAATTGTCTGAGATAGCTCTGCAATTTGAAAATGTCTTTATGGGACTGTCAGGAGATTAATTCAAATGCATGTTCACTATCTGAAGTTGATTATGATCTTCTAAGCCTATTTTTCTTTTTTCTTTTTATAGCTATATAGATATTATTTTGATACTATTCTTTCAGTCATTTTTAGTCATTAGGAGTTTATACAAGTTATTTTCATCCTAGTTTCTCTCTCCTTAGTTCTTCCCATTTCTCTACCTGCCTACTTTGTGTCCTTTTCCTTTCTTATTTCTTTTCTTTCCCTTTATTTTACAGTTTGCATTTTGAATTTTCTGTTATTATTGACTGCTCAGTCAAAGAAGCGTTCCAGCAGGGACTGTTGGGCAGTTTCTGTCCTTTATGGATGTCAGTCTTTGCATAGAGTTTGTGTCTTCATTGCTTCTTTAAATTAACCTTTTCTTGCTCACAACTATGTGCTAAGTATTGCTTTTTGGTCCGTATGTGACATTTACCTATAGAAGTTTACAGATGCCACTGTTATTCAGTACATAATCTTTTAGATACATTTTATTTTCTTTGTTGTACATGTCTCATCATTAGTTTATGATAATTGTCTTTGAACCATTTCTACTCCTGGTGCCTATGTGCATGTTTAACACAATGATTATGGTCTGAATTTACCCCTAAAACTTCGTTCTGTTTTTAAAAAAGTCTTAAAAGTGTTAAATGTTTTAGAAACATTATGAAATTCAGTATAAATTTTGCAGTAGCCTCTTCAGTAAAAGTATACTTTTTATTAATTACACACACACACACACACACACACACACACACACACCAAGAAAGATATATTGTAATTTTATTCATTAATTATTCCATGCTATAATATGTGATTATTTTACATTGGTATATTAGCCAAAGAATTGGTTATAATTGTTTAAAAGTTAACTTCATTAATGGATTTAAAGTATAATTCAACCTACAGTTACATAATTTACAAAAAAAGTAATTTTATGATACATAGCTGCTCATATTTATTTTTATTTATTCTAAAAATTAATTGTTTTACTTATTTCCATCTCAAATGTTGCCCCCTTTTCAGTATGTGTGTGTGCATGTGAATATGTGTAGGAGTACAGAGAATGTGACAGATTATCTAGAACTGAGTAATAGGAGTTACCTGATATGGGTGCTGGGAATTTAATTTGAGTCCTCTGGAAGTGTAGCACTTTCTCTTTACCACTGAGACATATCTTCCGAACCACTATACATCTCTTTAAAACAAAGTTTATATATATGTATATATTATATATATTCATACATATATAATACATTCAGATCTATGATACTTGAGGAATTACAATTTGAAGAGAAACTATTTTTCTGTTTATATTTGGAAATTGTCAGATGTACTTTTGTTTGTAAGATTATGTAAGATTTTGATTACAACTGTCCTTCAAATTCTAGAAACTAAAATTAGGTATTCATGATATTGAAGAATAAAATGTAAATTAATTATAAAGTCAGAAATGCAATAACTTCACTCTAAGTTCAGTTATCTTGAAATAATAAACATTAGTAGAGTTTATTGACCAAGGAATAGACAAAAATATTACCTATTTTCTAATATTGCATAGTTATGAAAATTTTGATTAATAAGTACTGATTTGTAATGAACAGTTCTTTGTTTAATGCTTCATTGAAAGTAATCGCAAACTTATGTCTTTATATTCAGTGACAGGTAGTTCATGTCAAGGGGTCACTTTTTGCTAGAAATTATAGCTGAGTTACATTTAATCTAGGTTTTTCTGCTCGGTTAATTAAGTGAATGGGTCTCTTTATTGTATACTGTTCAAACTGATATTATTAAGAAGAAAGCAAAGTTTATATGGGTGGCTATGTTGGGCTACATCGTCGGTCCTACTGATTTGCTTAATGCTTGTAACTGAAGCTGGTCTCTTTGAAAGAGCTGCTCTTCCAATGTGAAGTCCTATTGTTTCTATACAACAGGTCTGATATTTGCCTTTTGCTGTTCACAACTAATTATGATATGTAGATAAACACCAAATTGTTATTTAAAAGCACCCACATAATCTATAATTCCAGAGATCTGATGAATAATACCAAAGTTATTACCAGGTATTATCTAAAAATAATATTATTACAAAGGCAGTAAAAAGAAAATGTTTATTTTTAATTATGAAAAATATCACATAAGCCTACATTTTGGAAGATTAGTTGAGGCTATGAAACAGTTCGTCACAGTTTTTAATTCCTGCCTAGTCTGATTTTTAAGAGATAATTTTAAATTATCTGTTTCTAAAAAATTTTATCTTTGGTCAAAACCCCTTAGTTTTATATCAGCAAGTCATTTTTATAAAGTATATATATTTATATATATATTTATATGTGTGTATACACATATATACATATATAAATATATATTTAATTTTATATGTAATGAAAATTATATAGATATCATTTTACACATATAATCATATATAATTGATATATATACACAAGTATATTATTTATACAAACACAAACATCTGTAATAATTGTTATTTATAATTTCCTTTGTTTCATGAGTTGAAGAAACAAATAAATGAAACCCTAAACGAGCCCCAAGGGAGGTGATTTGAAACAGCCATGTAGAGGTTTACTATGAAGGGGTAGTGAGACCTTGGCCAGTGCCAACACGTACAATATTAATAGTTTCAAAAACTAGTAGTATTGTTTGTTTGGACATACAACAGAAATTTTATTCAAAGGTATTGGTCCTAAGCATGGTATCTTTTATTATAATTAAAAATAATTTTTGTCTTACTGAATTTTTATATTTTAAGTTAATAATCTATAAAGAGTATTTTTGTAATCACTTCACAGTTAGTTACCACGCTCCTGCTTGGGAACAATGTGTTATTCATACAGAAATGGTTCAAGGATATTGCCACGTAATTGAAAGAGTTATCTAAATCAGGCATCAGGACTCCTTCTGATGTAGTTACTTAGTTAGGGGTGTCTCTTCACAAGAGAAATGCTTCTGTGTTGTTACTGTTGGAGAAGTGTCAAAGCTCTAGTGTGTGAGAAACAAATTACCTAAAGACCAGTTATTGAAATAATATGCATATACTCAAATGAGTGGTAGCAATGCAAAATCTCAGAAGTAAATACAATTTCTGTTTACATTTAACACAAAGTTTAGCATAACCCTAAATTAGTAGTCAATGCATTTTATAGAGCTAGTAATTTTATGTATATTTTCAACTATACATTTAAAAAATTAGATTAAAAATGCTACAGCATTTAAAAATATTATATTCATATTTTAGGTGTAAACAATGTCCCAAGAAGATACTAAACAGACATCCTTTAAATAAATTCCAAAGTTGGAAAAATTTAATAATATTTTTTTAACTAGGGTTAAATTTGCCACTGTAGTCACTATTAAATGAATTAATAGCATTGTTTTAAATTTATGCAGCTGTTTGATAAAATAAGAGAAAGTTACTATTATATACCTTTAAGAAGAAATCCACTCTAAAATTGCTTATATTTGCTTTCTAGGTAATTACTTCTTTTTATGTTGAACGCGGAGGAAATGCTATGTCCTTCATGGGGAAAGGTGTTACAAAGAGCACAGTTCTTTGCTTACTTCACTTATCCCATGAGATGATAGTCCAGGCACCAAGCTCGGTAAGGAAAACTGACTGATGACTAGTTCCCATGACAAGTCCCCATTATCTGAACTGCTGATGGAAAAGGACATGTACTGTGTTTTAAGCAGATGAGCTTGCTACATAAAAATCGAATGTTTGACTTGGTACAAGACAATGAGAATGATTTACTGGGTGCTGAATGCTGGGGAGATGCTCAGTGGTAAAGAGTGCTTGCTTCTCTTTCAGGGGCCTGAGTTTGGTTCTTAGCATCCACCCATATTGATTGACTTACAACTGCCTATAACTCTCTCTCCAGGGGATACAAGGCTCTTGTCTAACACCTGTAGGAAACTGTTTACACATGCCACACACACACACACACACACACACACACACACACACACAGACACACAGACATACACAGACACACACACACACACACACACACAAATAAAATCTTTATGACAACAGTTATTTTGAGTTACATTTCTCAGACATTATGTGTCTGTACTTATTTAAAAACTTATTTTGAATAATTAAGTAGAAAACTACTTTTTTTTTTTGTCTAAATTATGAGAGAAAAGCCTCTGTTGAAAAAAATTTTTAAGGGAAGCCAAGATTTTTACTTGCATTATTTTGACAAAAAATTTATTTTTATTTTTTTTATTTTCAAAAACTTGGTAAGTTATTTTAAGCTGTCTAAATTCTAAGACAGAATCTAAGTTCTGTGTTCTTGGTTTTTATTCTAGGAGTGGATGCCACTTTGGTTCTTGCCTTTGGGTAGTCGCAGTGAAGAACACGCCCCTACTCAGCAAGGACTGGCCTGGCTAATTCCCTTATGGGTTGATCGAGACCCAGAGGTCAGTATGCAGGAATACCAAGTATGTTATGTCTAAATTGAAAAGCAACTAAACAGAACAGATTTGCTTATATAATATTGTAGGTTATTGTAATTGATAAAGCTTATGTTTTATTTAGCCCCTGTTTTTCCTCAGGCAGCCGTAAATCAGCACTGTTGACAAGAGTTATTGCCATAAGAATTTCTTGCCTTACAGTTTTGTTGACTGGAAATGTAAGGTCTATGTACAACATAGTAAGCCTCTGGAAAGGGCCCCTATTTTCTCTTGTCTTTTTGTAGAATATCCACAGGCTTTTCACTGTACGTGTGTCAGCAGTCACCAATCTGGGTGTGGGAAGGATGTTATCGTTAAGAGGTCATTTCATCCTAATTATCTTGAGGAAGTCTTATTTCCAAACAGGTCCCATTGGGAATTAAAGTTTTCAGTGAGACTGGTGGGTCATCTTTCAACTTAGCTTTTCAACTATGTTCCATTATAATTCTTATCCTTCTTAAGTACATGAATCTCTGTAAATAGATTTAAAAAACAAAACTCACTGCAATATCAACTTTAAACTCTAAAGTCGAAAGTCTTGTGAATATTATCTAAATCAAGAATAGATACTAGATGAGAATTCATGTATTTCATCTCAAGGAATTAATTTGTTCTCACCTAGTATGCTATGAAACGTAGATATGTGTCACTGTGAGTGTAGAGTAGTTGTAGGGTACATATTTCTAGTCTCAAAGGGAGAGAGCAAGTGTACATGCTTGGGGAAGCGACATTCCCTTAGCACTTAAAACTTAAGCCCTTTGTCTTAATACTGTACATTTTAGGTGCGCTGGAGGAATACTTTCAGGCTCCAGTTTTCTGCAACTTAGTGGGTAGCCTGACCTCTTCAGAATGTCCTGTCTACCTGGGTTCCACCTGTGTTGTTGTCTTTAAGGATATCACCACAGTTCCTGAGGCACTGACTGGACTGGGCCATATTGGTCCAGTGAAACTAGAAGCCAGGTGCGGCCTTAGAAACTGAGGCTGTTGCCCTGCCTCCATGCTAGGGTAGGAGTGGCTGACCTACAGATTTCTGAATTACATTTGGAGTCATTATTGTCCTTGAAGAGTATCACATATTGCCTATGGAATCTAAGCCACACAGTCTCCCAGTCACTGTGGAACTTGCTTGTTCTCTGCCCTTCCTCACTGGCACTCTCTTTGCTGATCCATTCTCATCTCCATTGTGGCTACAGCTAAAATGTCTAAACAACACTTATAATCTCTTTATGAAACCGTTATTCAGCCATAACAATCCTTTCCATAACAAGAGTTCTCATTTTGTACATAGATAACCTAGAATTTTCTTAATCCTCTATAATTGTCCCACCTTACAAATGTATCATTAATTCCTTACTCAAATCACACATCCTTTGCATTTTGTTATAAGCATCCAGGAGGATTTAATATACTCAGCACTTTGCTTAGAAATATTTACAACTATGTGTCTAATTTCATTGCTCACAAAAACGTAACCCTTGAACACAGATCAGCCACATTTACTTATACTTGTGTAGAGCAGCTTCATCTTATTATAACAAGTGCCAGAGTGAAACTACTTAAAAAGAAAGTCCAGGTTGGTCCTGGCTTACAGTTTTGAAAGTTTGGTCCTATAGTGGTTGTGGCCATGGAGTAGCTCACTTGCTTGCCTTCTGGCAGCTGGGCAGCAGAGAGAGAGGAGCGGACCAGGGTCTCAGTGTTCCTGTTTTGGGTGTGCTGTAACATGGTTCACAGACTTTAACTGCCTATCCTTAAAGGTTCCACCTTCTGACAATGATCACAAGGACTGGGAACCACACCTTTAACACTCAGGTCTTTGGTGGTTCCCTGTGCAAATCAGAGTACCATCTTTTAAAGGTCATCCTTCTTTGTGTTCTCATTTCTTTCTGATATCACAGAAGCGTTATCCTTGTAGTTGATCTTCTTGGTATGAACCTGTAGTCGTTCAGACTCTAACTTGTTGTATAGTTCAAAAGTCACTTCTGTGTCACTGGGTATTTGTTTCAGTATAGCTCCTTTTTTTTTTTTTTTTTTTTTTTTTAAGACAAAGGAGAAATAAAAAAAACAAAACCCTTATATTAATGTTCTCAGGTTGCCATAAGAAATACCACAAATTGGATTGCTTAAAAAGCAGCTATGTAATTTCTTGTGTTTCTGGAGGCAGCAGTCAAAGGTCCACAGTTGGCTTCTTGGGAGACTTCCTTCTCATTGCCTGTTCCTGTTTCCTCTTCTTGTTGCAGGCACTTGGTGAAAGCTCATTCTCTTTCTCTCCCCTCCCTCCCTCCCTCCCTCCCCCCTCCCTCCCTCCCTCCCTCCCTCCCTCCCCCTTCTCTACTTCCCTCCCCCCCTCTCTTAAGGGAGCCACCTCACTTCATTTTAAAAGCCTAGTAATATTCAAGTGCCATTTTATACATAATTTACATTATTTAGCCATTTATTCAATGATGCGGAGTAATAAATGGTGGATCTTATTAAAAACCTTGGTTTATAGAAGTATTGTTTGATTTGAACTTAGAAGGTACACTTAGACTTATTACTTTACTATTTTATTATGTAAATCTCACGGAAAATGTATTTTTGCCTCAAAATTTAGAAATGGAGCAAACTTTTAACTTAAATAGCAGTTATGTTGTGGCAAACAGTACTGTACCAGCTTAAGTTTTTTTGAAACATTTTTTTTTTCTCTTAAAATAACTTGAGAAAGTACTACATGCCCTATAAAGAAATTTAATTCATCTACATAGTTTTGAAATGATGTATTACAAAGTTAAGACAATTTTTTTTTTTTGGAAAAATACTGCTAACTTAAAAACATAGAACAAATAATGGGTATATTTTTTAAGAAAGTGGAATAAATAGAAATCATGTTAAAATGCTTTTTCTTTTAAAACCTTATGAATTTTAATTGATTTAATGTTTATAGCAGTCTAGGCTAAACTCATGTAACAGTTGATTATAGTGTACTTATTTTTCAAGTCATTGATTTTTCTTTCTCCCCAACTCTGATAGGAATTTCTGTAAACCAATGACATACTCACACACATGTAGGACACTTTGTAGTGTCCTTTGGTGTGTAGGATTGTAAAGCCAGTGCCATTTTCACACTCATGTAGGACACTGTTTCTATGTGTCCTTTAGTATGTAGGAATGTAAGGCCAATGCCATATTCACACACATTAGGACATTGCTTCTGAGTGTCCTTTAGTGTATAGAATGTAGACCCAATACCATATTTGTGCAGTTCTAACAGTTATTTTGTACTGGAAGAACAACCTAATGGTAGGAAAGAGTATCCTTGGATTTGATGTCTCTGTCTTTATGTGACAGGTGAGATTCACTTCACTGGGGTTGGGATCAGCCCTGACTACTATTGAAGCTGGCTGTGTGGCCCTGGCAAACAGTTGTCAGAATATTTCTGGTGGGATCTGGGGAACTGTGGTGAACATTCTTCTGGATCAATCAGAATGTAGTATGGTGCGCCGCGAGGTATGTCTGTTGTTTTAGCTGCCAAACCCACCTTCCCACCCTCTTCATTGTCACAGAGCGCTATTGCAAGAGCATCATTGCAAGAGCGTCTGTGAGCCTCATTTGACTTGCTTTTCAGCGGAGTGGACTGAGCAAAAGTCCATTATTTATTTTGCTTGCAAAACATTAAAATGAAAAATAATTTACAGTAAAAATTCAAGTTCTTTATTTTGATAAAATTAAGGCAGAATATCTTAAATTTTGTATTAAAAATTAATTAATTCTGTATAAGTGTGCATGTATATACACAGGTGCTTGTATACATTTTCTGCCGTGGAGGTCAGAAGACAAAGTAGTGCTCCTTCCTTCATGTGCGTTCTGGGGATAGAGTATAACCATGGCAGCCAGGGCCTTTACTGGATGAGCCATCTTGCTGTCCCAGAAATGATATATTTTAATGTGAACTTTTCTTGTCCCATCACAAAATAATTCACAAAAAAACATTTTTTACCTCAACATTTAAAGGCATTTAATGTTTTTAGATCCTTAATAATCATAAGGTATTTTCACAATAATATCTCACAGTATATGTCAATGGTCAAGAAAAGAAAATAAACACTAGCTTAATTTGTGTTTTAAAATTATTTAGTTTTGACATTTGTGTACATAGTTGTGTCTGTGAATCCCTAGAGTCACTTCTCTCTCACCATCTTGTGGATTCTAGAGACCAAAGTTGGGTCATTAGCTCTACCAGGAAGGGCCTCTACCCATGGAGCCATGTTGTCACTGCAAATTAGCTTTTTGTTGTTGTTTTATTGCTGCTTCTGTCAGGTGATGACTTATACTAGTAGTTTTAAAAACGATAAGCAAATAGTTCTCAGAGGTTCCTGTAGACATCAGCAGTTCGTGGCCCACCATTACTCAGTCCCAGTGGCCACTGCATAAGACCTGTTTTCTCATTAGTTGCTGTCATAGTTTCAAGTGGTGATTCTTACACTTATGGATTTTTCTTTATTTGATAATTTAAACTTTTTAAATTGACTTCCAGTGAAGTTGGATGAAAATTTTACAAAACTTAAAAATTTTTGGAATTTTTCACATTCTTGTTATTCTCTTAGCATGATTATAGCAAATCATCCAGTGACTTAAAATCAGTTCTTATATTTGTATGATTATTTCATTCTACTATCTTATATTCTGATAGGTAAAGTTGGACATTTGTGCTTTAACATTATTAAGAACCTTTTCATGAAAGAGAAGGAAATTGAGGGAGAAGGCAGATGTTTGCTATCTCTGTTGTAAACCTATCAAGGGATTTAAAGACTGTGTATTTCTTAAATGCTTCTAGAATGTCTTTTACTAGTCATTTTTTGTATAAAATTAAATTTTGAAATAGTAAAAACTACATTTTCTTATGGAATAACGGCCTGGTTCAGTAATCACCTACTTCAGTTCTCAACAGTAAGAAATGCAGAGTATGGAACCTTGTGAGGGTCTCAGCTTGTACCACGGCCCACACAGCCTCTGTTATTTAATTATAGTGCTTGGTTATGTCAGACATGGCAGCAAGATGGCAGCATTGACATTTCGTGTTCTTAATTTTCAGGCTGCATTTATTCTTCAGAACCTCCTTGTAATTCCAATGCCTTCAGAAGTTATAAAGGATTATACTTGGCAGGTAGGTATAAATGGTTATCAATCTAGCAGATATTTTTTATTAATTAGTTTTAAAATGTCAGCATATTTGTGCAACTAGTTCTTTGTGTCTGAAAATTTAAGCAACCAGAAGCTGAAACCATTTAAGAAAAAGTAATTGTGCAGAACAATTATCATTCTCCTTAAACAGTACAGCATGATAAGCACATGCAAGAGCATTAAGTTGTTGTAAGTGACTTAGCTTTTAAATTAAACAGCAGAATATGCATAGATAATACACAATTATTTCTGTCTACACAATTTGGTATTTTTGAGAGGCTAAGAACCAGTCCCTTGTTGAGACCAAAGAATGGCTAAGCTTTATTACTTAAAAAACTGTGTGTACAGCAGCAAGTACTTTGTAACTAGAAGAAAGTAATTGTTTGATGCTTGCTCTTACTTAAATGTTATCCTGAAATGTAAAATGACCCACCAAAGGAGGAAGGAGGGAACTGACTTTGTAAGGTTGTTCTCTAACCTCTACACATATGCTGCATGTGGCACGTGTATAACCCCATTACACACAAACCATATATTCACACAATACATTTTTAATTAAAAATTTAGGTTTACTTATGTGTATGACTGTTTTGCCTTCATGTATGTATGTGAACTGTGTTTGTGCCTGGTACCTATAAAAGTAAGAAGATGTCAGATCACTTGGAACTTACAGATGGTTATAAGTCACCAGGTAGGTGAAGTGAATCATACTCATGTCCTCTGTAGTGGTGAAAAGTGTCCTTAATCACTGAGCTGCCAATAAAATATTTATTTTTCCAGCCTCCAATAAACATTTTATTTTTATTTATATGATTTTTTTTTTATTTGAGACAAGATCTCACTATATAGCCTTGGCCAGCCTGAAACTTATGATATATATCAAGTTGACTTCAAACTCAACAGAGATATCCCTTCCTCTGTCTCCGAGAGCTGGAATTAAAGGCATGTGCCACCACACCCAGCCTGAGAAAGCATTATAATATAAGTAAGAAAACTTTTTTGGTTTTGTAGTGGTTAATACTTTTAGAATTAGTAATGTTTAACATGATATAGGTAACTCTTCTAGAAGCTTTGGTCTACTAACTGACGTAATTGTTAGAGTTGTGAACTATTTCACAAAACTTTATCACAAAGATTTGAAATAGCTTGGTGAAGCAACATAGTCAGTGGTATTATAGAGTTTCTTTCTTGTACACATCATTAAATTGGCTCTATAAGTTAATAATAAATAAAGTTGGTTGTATTTAAAAATGCAATCATATTAAATTTCTTTTTCTTTTCCTTAGTTTGTATACAGTTGGGAACATGATTTATATCTTTTTCTTTTTATTACATTTTTAAAAATAGTGAAAAACAAATCACTAAATAGTTAACATTTAAGTAGATAATTTGGAGAATATGAAAGTAGGCTCATTGTAGGCATAAGATGTATTTTTTATCATTTTATCTTCATCCTCATGATTATATGCTTGTAATTTATATAGTATTTCTTAGTATCCTCTGTAAATATGTTTATTTTAAAATTTGCAGCAGGATATACACGAATATTTGTATTTGACTGAGTTATGCTGAGCTTGGAAAGGCAGATTTCAGTGTGTTGCTGCACAATCCATCTGGCATTTGTCTCCTGGGTTCTTCACTTCTTCAGTCTTTACAAAGCCAACTTAGCAGTGCTGGTGCCACAATTCATTTCTAGCCTCATTACTACTGTGTGTGTGTATGTGTGTATGTGTATGTGTGTATATGCGTGTATGTGTATATATGTGTCTGTGTCTTTCTGTGCCTGTGTGTATGCTGTGTGTGTCTGTCTGTTCATCTGCCTGTAAGTGTGTGCACTACAATTCAGGTTGAGAGGTCAAAAGTCAGCTCTGTGAAGTCTTTTTATTCTTCTTCTTTGACATCCAGGATGGAGCTCAGGTCATTAGGCTCTCATAAGGCTCTGCTGTTGTCTCTGAGTTATTTCTTGGCATTCCCTAAAAAATAGTTCTAAAATTATTTTTTACTAACCACTGTAGTCTTTAAT
This sequence comes from Apodemus agrarius, assembly GCA_964023405.1. Taxonomy (NCBI): domain Eukaryota; kingdom Metazoa; phylum Chordata; class Mammalia; order Rodentia; family Muridae; genus Apodemus; species Apodemus agrarius. The sequence goes on from OZ030021.1 coordinate 81,100,853, forward strand.
TTTCTCTGAAAGACAGAGAAAAGACAGTATTTTTTAAAATTATTTTTTATTCGATATTTTCTTCTTTTTTTCTTTTATTTTTTCTTCTTTTTTTTATACTTTCTATATTCTTTGTTTACATTCCAAAGGCTTTCCCCTTTCCCAGTTCCCCCCTCATCATATGTCCCATAAGTCCTCTTCCCTCCACCCATTCCCCAATCAACCCCCACCCCATTTCTCTGTTCTGATACTCTCCTACAAAACTGGTTCCAGTCTTTTTAGGGTCCTCTCTTTCCTTCTTCTTGGGAATCTTTTGATTTGCTAATTGTGCCTTGAGTATTCAAAGCTTTTGGGCTCATTAATATCCACTTATCAGTGATTGCATTTCATGTGTATTCTTTTGTGATTGGGTTAACTCACTTAGGATGATATTTACATTTCAAATGATTTCCCCTTTCCAGGATCCCCCCTCCCTGAAAGTGCCAGAAGCCCTCTTCCCTAACCCTGTTCCCCAATCAACCCCTTTCCACTTCCCTGTCCAGGTATTCTCCTACACTGTTGTACTGAACCTTTCTAGGACTAGGGGCCTCTCCTTCCTTCTTCCTGTTCATCATTTGATATGTGAATTGTTTCTTGGGTATTCCAAGCTTCTGGGCTAATAACCGCTTATCAGTAAGGGTATACTATGTGTGTTATTTTGTGATTGGGCCACCTCACTCAGGATGACATTCTCCAGTTCTACCCACTTGCCTAAGAATTTCATGAATTCATTGTTTTTAATAGCTGAGTAATATTCCATAGTGTAAATATACCACATTTTCTGTATCCATTCCTCCACTGAGGGACATCTGAGTTCTTTCCAGCTTCTGACTATATAAATAGGGCTGCTATGAACATAGTGGAGCATGTATCCTTATTACATGTTAGGGAATCCTCTGGGTATATGCCCAAGAGTGGTATAGCAGGGTCCGCCAGTAGTATTATGCCCAGTTTTCTGAGGAACTGCCAGATTGTTTTCCAGAGTGGTTGTACCAACTTGGGACCCCACCAACAGTGGAGGAGTTTTCCTCTTTCTCCACATCCTCGCCAGCATTAGTTTTCTCCTGAGTTTTTGATCTTAGTCATTCTGACTGGTGTGAGGTGAAATTGCAGGGTTGTTTTGATTTGTATTTCCCTGGTGACTAATGATGTTGAACATCTCTTAAGGTGCTTCTCAGCCATCCAAATTTCTTCAGGTGAAAATTCTTTGTTTAGCTCTGTACTCCATTGTTTAATAGGGTTATTTGGCTCTCTGGAGTCTACTTTCTTGAGTTCTTTGTATATCTTGGATATTATTAGCCCTCTGTCAGATGTAGGGTTGGTAAAGATTTTTTCCCAATCTGTTGGTTTCCCTTTTGTCCCTTTGACAGTGTCCTTTGCCTTACAGAAACTTTATAATTTTATGAGGTCCTATTTGTCAATTCTTGATCTTAGAGCATAAGCTATTGGAAAAAAAAAAAAAGTACAGGAACTTTTCCCCTGTGCCCATGTGCTAAATGCTCTTCCCCATTTCTTTTCTATTAGTTTTGGTGTGTCTGGTTTTATGTGGAGGCCCTTGATCCACTTGGACTTAAGCTTAGTACAAAGAGATAAGTATAGATCTATTTGCATTCTCCTGCATGCTGACCTCCAGTTGCACCAGCACCATTTGTTGAAAAGGCTATCTTTTCTGCACTGGATGGTTGTAGCTCCTTTGTCAAAGATCAAGTGATCATAGGTATTTGGGTTCATTTCTGGATCTTCAATTCTATTCCATTGATCTACCTGTCTGTCATTGTACCAATACCATGTAATTTTTAACACAATTGCTCTGTAGTACTGCTTGAGGTCCAGGATACTGATTTTCCCCAGAAGTTCTTTTACTATTGAGAATAGTTTTAGCTATCCTGTGTGTTTTGTTATTCCAGATGAATTTGACAATTGTTCTTTCTAAGTCTATGAAGAACTGAGTTGGGATTTTGATGGGGATTGCATTGAATCTGTAGATTGCTTTGGGCAAGATGGCTATTTTTACTATATTAATTCTGCCAATCCAAGAGCATGCAAGATTTTTCCATCTTCTGGGTCTTCTTGGATTTCTTTCTTCAAAGACTTGAAGTTTCTGTCATACAGATCTTTGACTTGTTTGGTTAGAGTCACACCAGGATACTTTATATTGTATGTGGCTATTGTGAAGGGTGTCATTTCCCTAATTTCTTTCTCAGCCTCATTATTCTTTGAGTATAGGAAGGCTACTGATTTGCTTGAGTTTATTTTATAACCAGCCACTTTGCTGAAGTTGTTTATCAGCTGTAGGAGTTCTCTGGTGGATTTTTTTGGGTTGCTTAAGTATACTATCATATTTGCAAATAGTGATAATTTGACTTCTTCCTTTTCAGTTTGTTCCCTTTGACCTCTTTTTGTTGTCTAATTGCTCTAGCTAGAACTTCAAGTACTATATTGAATAAATATGGAGAGAGGGCAGCCATACCCCCCCCCCGATTTTAGTGGGATTGCTTTAAGTTTCTCTCCATTTAGTTTGATGTTGGCTACTGATTTGCTGCTGTATATTGCTTTTACTATGTTTAGGTATGGGCCTTGAATTCCTGTTCTTTCCAGGACTTTTAGCATGAAAGGATGCTGAATTTTGTCAAATGCTTTTTCAGCATCTAATGAGATGACCATGTGGTTTTTTTGTTTTAGTTTGTTTATGTAGTGGATCCTTTGTAGGGCTGTATTGTGAACAGATAATGTATAAATTTGGTTTTATCATGTAATATCTTGGCTTCTCCATCTATGGTAATTGAGAGTTTTGCTGGGTATTGTAGTCTGGGCTGGCATTTGTGTTCTCTTAGGGTCTGTATAAGATCTTCCCAGGATCTCTTCTGGCTTTGGTGTACTCTGGTTAGAGTTTGGTGTAATTCTGATAGGTCTGCCTTTATGTTGACATTTTTCCCTTACTTCTTTTAATATTCTTTCTTTGTTTAGTGCATTTGGTGTTTTGATTATTATCTGCCAGGAGGACTTTCTGTTCTGGTCCAGTCTATTTGGAGTTCTGTAGGCTTCTTGTATGTTCATGGGCATCTCTTTTCTTTAGGTTAGGGAAGTTTTCTTCTATAATTTTGCTTAAGATATTTATTGGCCCTTTAATTTGTAATTCTTCAGTCTCTTCTATACTTAATCTTTGGGTTTGGTTTTCTTTTTGTGTCCTGGATTTCCTGGATGTTTTCTATTACAAGCTTTTTGGATTTTGCATTTTTTTAGATTGTTGCATCAATATTTTCTATGGTATCTTCAGCACCTGAGATTCTCTCTTCTTTCTCTTGTATTCTGTTGTTGATGCTTGCATCTATGACTCCTGATTTCTTTCTTAGGTTTTTTATCTCCAGAGTTTCCTCACTTTTATTTCTTTATTCTTTCTATTTCCATTTTTAGATCCTGGATGGTTTTGTTCAGTTCCTTCACTTGTTTGTGTTTTCCTGAAATTCTTTAAAGGATTTTTGTGTTCCTCTTTAAGGGCTTCTACCTGTTGACCCATGTTTCTTGTATTTCTTTAAGGGAGTTATTTATGTCCTTCTTGAAGAACTCTATGAGCATCATGAGATGTGATTTTAAATCCAAGTCTTGCTTTTCTGGTGTTTTGGGGCAGCCAGAGCTCACTGTTGTGGGAAAACTGGGTTCATATGATGTCACTGTCGCTTTGGTTTCTGTTGGTATTGTTCTTGTGTTTGCCTTTCTCCATCTAGTTATCTCTTATGTTAGCTGGTCTTTCTGTCTCTGAATTATCTGTCCTGCAAGCCTGTGTATCACTACTCCTGGGAGACCAGTTCTCTTTGGAAGGAATTTAGGTATGGAGAGCTGTGACACAGGGTCAGCCCATTGTGCAGAGAGAAACCAGAAGGATCCTGTCCTCAGCTGATTCTTGGTTCCTGTTTGTTGATAGCTCTGGGCAGGTTCTTCTTGGGCCAGGAATTTGAAGAGAAGTGGTGGTTTTACCTGTGCATGCAGATGTGTAGGCATTCCTGGTAGATCCAGCTCTTTGTGGTGATATTTGTGTATGTAACTCTGTGGCTTAGGATCAGCTCTGGTCGAAGATGGAAATTGGAAGACTCTTGTCCCGGGCTGCCCCTGGTTTCTTATGACCTCAGGGTTTTGAGCAAGTTCCTCTGAGCAGCAAGGGTAGTCCTCCCTGCTCCCTCAGGCCTCTCTGCATTCCGGGGAGGCTAGCTATCTTCCTGTGCCACCTGGATGTTGAGCTTTGTGGTGGAGGATGGTCCCCAGCACCCCCTCCTTGTTTTTTTTTCATTCTAGATTTTATTCCCATTCTTGATCCACCCTCTGACTGTTCTACATCCCATACCTCCTCCCCTGCCTCATCTCCATGAGGATTCCCTCCCATCCTCCAGACATTCCCACTCCTTGGGGCCGCCAGTCTCTTGAGTGTTAGGTGCATCTTCTCTGACTGAACCCATACCCAGCAGTCCTCTCCTGTATGTGTGTTGGGGGCCTTATATCAGCTGGTGTATGCTTCTCCTCTCAGACTCCCCTTCCCCCTCCCCTGCCCCCTTTCCCACCCAGGTCCCTTCCTCCCTCCCCCTTGTGGTTGTTTTCTACTCCCTCCCAAGTAGGATTGAGGTGTCCTCACTTGGGCCCTTCAGCTTGTTCATCTTTTTGAGTTCAGTGTCTGTGACATCTTCAGGCAAGTTAATTGAGACTTCTGGTCCTCCCACAGGGTTGCCCTCCTTACTCCGCTTCTTCCAGTTATTTCCTATTCAACCACAGACATCAGTAGCTTCTGGCTATTCATTGGGTGCAAATAATCTGCATCTGAGTCTTTCAGCTGCTTGTTGGGTCTTTCAGAGGGCAGTCATGATAGGCACCTTTTTATGAGAACTCAACATCCTCAGTGATAGTGTCAGACCTTGGGGCCTCTCCTTGAGCTGGATCCTACTTGGGGCCTGTTGCTCAGCTTCCTTTTTCTCTGGCTCTTCTCCATTTTTGTCCCTGCAGTTCATTCAGAGTGAAACAATTATGGGTCAGAGTTTTTGACTGGGATGGCAACCCAACCCCTCAGTTGATGCTCTGTCTTTTTGCTGGAGGTGGGCTCTACATGTTCCCTTTTCCCACTGTAGGGCATTTCATCTAAGGTATCTCCCTTTGATTCCTGAGAGTCTCTCAACTCCTAGGACTCTGGTACATTCTGGAGGATCACTGCACCTACTTCCTGAGCTTGCCTGTTTCTAATCTTTCTTTTGGCCCTCAGAGCTTTCATCCTTTCTCCCCACCTAATACCTGAACATGTTCTCCTCTCAGTCTCCCCTTCCCCCTCCCCTGCCCCCTTTCCCACCCAGGTCCCTTCCTCCCTCCCCCTTGTGGTTGCTTTCTTCTCCCTCCCAAGTAGGATTGAGGTGTCCTCACTTGGGCCCTTCAGCTTGTTCATCTCTTTGAGTTCTGTGGACTGTATCTTGGGAATTCTGTACATTTTTTGGCTAATATTTACATATTAGTGAGTACATACCATGCATGTTCTTTTGGGACTGAGTTACCTCACTCAGGGTGATATTTTCTAGTTCCATCCATTTGCCTTCCAAACTCCAGCTGACCTCATTCTTAATAGCTGAGTAGTATTCCATTGTGTAAATGAACCACATATTCTGTATCCATTCTTCTGTCATGGGACATCTGGGTTGTTTCCAGCTTCTGGCTATCACAAACAAGGCCTCTATGAACTTAGTGGAACATGTGCTCCTGTGGCATGGTGGGGTATTTTTTTGGTATATTCCCAAGAGTGGTATAGGTGGTTCTTCAGGTAGATCTATCTCCAGTTTTCTGAGGAACCTCCAGATTGATTTCCAAACGGTTTGTACCAGTTTGCAATCTCATCAGCTATGAAGGAGTGTTTCTCTTTCTCTACATCCTCACCACCATGTGTTGTCACCTGAGGTTTTGATCTTAGCCATTCTGATTGGGGAAAGGTAGAATCCCAGGGTTGTTTTGATTTGCATTTCTCTGCTCACTAAGGACTTTGAACATTTCTTTAAGTGCTTCTCAGCCATTCCTCTGTTGTGAGTTCTCTAGTTCTATTCCCCATTTTTTTAAAATAACATTTTATTAATTCTTTGAGGATTTTATAGGAGGTGGATTTTTTTGTTTGTTTGTTTTTTTGTTTTTTCAAGACAGGGTTTCTCTGTATAGCCCTTGCTGTCCTGGAACTCACTCTGTAGACCAGGCTGGCCACGAACTCAGAAATCCACCTGCCTCTGCCTCCCAAGTGCTGGGATTAAAGGCGTGTGCCACCACCGCTTGGCCTATTCCCCATTTTTTGATTGGGTTGTATCATTCCCTGTATCAGATGTGGAGTTAGTGAAGATTTTTTTTCCCAGTCTATAGGTTACCGATTGTACTATTAACAGTGTCCTTTGCCTTACAGAAGCTTTCAAGTTTCAGTTATCTGTTCTTGATCTTAGAGCATGAACCATTGGATTTCTGTTTAGGAAATTTCCCCCTTTGTCAATGAGTTCAAAGCTCTTTCTCACTTTGTCGTCTATTAGATTCAGTATATCTGTTTTTATGTTGAGATTCAAACACTATTACTTAGACCACATTATTTGAGATATTTGTAGTTGTTTTACTATTTATGTGTTGGTTAAAAGATACTGCTTGGTCGAGAATTTAGCATTTTTATGAATTGATCCTTCAGGAGGGTCAACATTCTGCCAGAGGAATTTTATAGGCATAAATTTTTTGCAGCCTATTTTAATAAACACTCAATGTCTCCTCTTGCCCACCACCTACCAGAGGAAGTGGAAAAGTTATTAGGATATGGGGGAAGTGGACCTGTTTAGCAATAGATCTTTGGAGGCAAGCTCAATCTTCTTTGTCATCAGTTCAGTTCAGTAGCAAACACCACAAACAAATCAGCAGCTTTAGTCCAGTCTTCTTGGCAGGCAGATACCACACACACAAACCAGCAGCTGTAGTTCAATCCTGAAGAATATACAAGGCTTGCCAACTGGCCCAACGCAAGCCTGTAGAAACTGCAGGAAGCCAATAGAACTTCATAAGAAGTTCTTTGTAAATTTCTTTCAATAGTGGCATCAACACAATGTGGAGCTCAACAAAGCTATGTAAGGTTAACCAATACTTGCATGCCATTAGTGTAGAATAGTGAGGCAAAGCAAAGCAAACCAATGTTTCTCCCCTGTCTGTGGAGTCTTATTTATACTCCTTCATCCTGCGTCATTTCATGTATCTGCTATAGCAAAATGTCCTTTCACCTGTGTCTGCTTCAGGAAAACATTAATGTGTCTGCTCCAGCAAAATATCCTTTTACTTGTGTCTGCTTCAGGAAAACTTTCTTTCATGTGTCTACTTTTGCAAGACATCCTTTTGCTTGTGTGCCCCAGAAAATGATCATTTTACATTACTGACTTTCCAAAGAAAAATAATAAATATATATATTTCTACTTGAGATATTTAAGAAGCAGAGACCAGTAAAGCGAAGTACTTTCTGTTCTAGTCTAAGATGCCATACCAGAAGGACTATGGTAAGACCTGGGCCACCTTTGTTCTACTAGTGAGATGCAGTGGATTTTTTTCTTTTTGTAAGAAATGAGTTTCTAAATCAGTATGCTTTCTGTCTTCCACACAGGGGCCGTGTGTCCATGATGAGGATTCTGGCCTGTCACTTTCCGGAAAACCTGCCCTCCAGGCCCTTTTATATCATTGCCGTTTCTATGAATATTTGACTCACATGGTGAAACATTGTTATGTAGGAAGATATATGTTTGATTTTAATGTTTCTGCTTTTACTGAAACTTCAGAATACAGTGATTTAAACGGTAAGTGTAATACCTTTATCATTATCATTATTACAAAATATAATTTCTCTTAAATAATGTTCAGGAGCCAGGGAGATGACTAAGTAGTTAAAACACAAATGGAAGGACTGAAGTTTGGCTCTTCAGCACCCAAGGTGCACATAGTGGTCTGGAACCCCCAGAGCAAGCTGTCCTGCTAGTCAGATTGACAAGCCCTGTGTTCACGTGAGAGAGCCTCCTTTAATATACAAAGTGTTAAAAGCAACTGTGGACAACAGGAAGTAGACCTCTGATATCCACATGCAAGAACACACATGTGAATACTTAAATAAGCATGCATGCCATTTACACATGCAAAAAATGACATGAAAAAAGCATGTGTTCACTAAAGAACATTTGGAAAATAGTCAAAGATTCACTGGCAATAATTATCTCTAGTCCTGCATACAACCCAGAAAATGATGATTTATTTCTTGCCATCGTTTTTTCCTTACTTGATGTTTGTTTCATGTTTTATGCACATTTTCTTTTTAGTTTGTTTCTCTAAACATTGCCTGAACATTATTCTGTATTATAAATTTTTGATGGAAGCCATGCTTGACATCTTCTTAATGTTTCATAAGTTATTTTATGGCCTTCAGTAAAGTTTATAGCTTTTTTTGTGTAGCACAACCTTAAACATTTTTAGAACATCCATTTCTTGGCAATCTAGGGTTTTTTCCATTGCCTTTCATATAAATGAGATCTTTTCTAACTAAGTCTTCTAACTTATTTGGTAAAAGCCTAAGAAAAAATCTATTTTTGATATGTCATAAATCTGTCAGAACATCTTGCTGAAACCTCTTTACTTCTCTTGTAGATATTCTTGTTTTCTAAGTTTTATGTATTAATGCATAAATACTACTTAGATTTTATAAAAATGAATACCCATTTAGCATAAATTGCTTTAATGTTAAAATTAATATTTAAATGTAATGTTTTAGAATCTTAACCTAACAGAAAAGGTTCAATAATAAATAAATAAACCATCAGATATATGACTTTATTCACTAATGAGTATATATGTGTATGTAATTGTAAATAAGATTCATGTATGTCTGTATGCACATATATATTATAAAGAGTAAGCTGAAATAAAATTCTATTAATTTTAATTACTTTAATGTAAATTTATGTATAATTATTTAAATTTATAATTAACATTTTTATTCCCTTCTTAGGGGAATTGAAAGTAGCATTTAATGAAGCTTTTGAACTTCATAAATAACTGTCTCTATTAGAAAAGTGAGTTGTTCAGGTGTTTTGATTTTATGAGTCACTGTCGTTCCTAACATGGCTTTTGAACCAATCTGCAGTGATGCATTCTGGATGTTTGTTAGAAGTGTGCATTCATGGTTTCACTCTGATGTAAGCTGTTAGAATCCCTAGGGAAGGTGTTCCAAAGGAAATGCACCAACAACTTCTGAGTAATTCTCAAACACAGTGAAAAATATCATTCTTTAGTTTATGGGTCTTTGCTTAAGGTGTATGTATTCTGTTGATTGTTGGAGAAACTGGGGGAATGCCATATTAACTGTTCTCTGTTGTCATAGGTTTAGATGACTCATTTAAGTTTTGGAGGGCGCCCTCTGGGACATCTATTCAGGATCATGAGCCAAGCTCTCTTTCCACCTCAGAAACAATGGTAATTGAAAAGAATACATAGTGTTTCATTTTGAGTTTCTAAAAAGTTTGAATTTGCATAGTAGTGATAAAATATTGGATATAAATGTTTTTATAATGGTTATCTGAAAGTGTATTCTGAGAAGACTCCTGCAGTTACTTAAAATATTGTTTAATATGTTTAATTATCATATGTGGTAGTCACCCTTTTGCTTACCCACATAAGTGTGTCATTTTAAAGTTAAGTAACTATGATAACAATATTGTAAGAGGTGGGATTGGAATTTCAACTAGGATTGCCTGGCTGCAGTCATAGCTACATACATTTGAGAGTCTTTAGCCCCCTTTTTCCTACCTTTTCTGATTGAATCAAGAGTAGAAACATATTAAAATATTTTCATTAATAGTAGATGAAATCCTATCCTGTATAATTAAAAGTTATTAATTGTCCTGAAATTTTGATAATGGGCAAAGCAGAATGAGAAAGTTTATATATTCAGGTCATTACAATGTGGTACCGATAATTTCAAACACATTTCTAAATACACGTATGAAGAACTTTTCTAAATGTATGAAATTTGCATGTATTTACATGTCCTCACTCTTGCATATGTGGCTTTTTCAGAGAAACTGATGTTCATTTTCAGTTTTACTTAAGCATGCCAAAAGCACTTCTTCTAAATCAAAAACACATTAAATTTTCAGGCATACATTATTAATAACTGTTGTAGAACCTATTAAGAAAGCAAAGGTTTGATACCTCTGTCTTTAGAAGTTTAAATATGTAATACGTGTATGTGATAACAAATTATATAGACATTAATAAAATTTACCTCCTATATTGATCCCCCCATTGTTTCAAAGGAGTTGTATTTAGTGCTAAACTAGACCTTTATATGGAAAGTGGGATAATTACTCTGCTCCCACTAGATGTCATACTTTCAAAGCTTAAATGTAAAGATACTGTGTATCTTTAGTTCAGCAAGACAAGTAATATAATCAAATTAAATGCTAAGATTTATATTAAATGCTAAGAATTGTATTAGTTGTTTCACAGAAAAATCACTGGAAGAACAGCATCAATATATGCTTAAAAGTAAGTTTTCTGAAGTGATCCAGTTTTTTTTGAAGACTATAGAATAGCTATGCTAGTAAACCTTTAGTTCTGTGACTAAATGCCTGAGAAATGAACTCAGGTAGGAAAGATGTGTTGAAGTTTACCGTTTCAGGGCTTTGGGCACATGGTTCTGTGGCTTCCTCTTCTCTAGGCCTGTTCTCAGTGATGCAGAACATCATGCAAGGAAGCACGTAGTGGTGGACAGAGGTGTTCATGGTGTGCAGCTCGCAAAAGATAGTTACAGAGGGGACCAGGGTCAAATGTTCCCTTCAAAGTCACCTCCATCTACTTCCTGTAACAAGACATAATTCTTAAAATTCCCACCAACCTACCAATAATTAACTAAACTGTGAAACTTTCAATGTGTTAACCCATTGATGCAGTCAGAGCTTTTAAGAAATAATTGCTTCTCAAGGTCTTATCTCTGAAGGGCTGCATTTGAGAAAAAACCATTAGCATAAGATCATTGGGAGGAAATTAAAGATTCAACCCAAAACACCAGCCTTATGCTCTTTAATTCTTTGTTTGTTAGAGGTATCAAATAAATAATAATTTTTTTGTGTTAGCTATTTTGTGGTACATGCAATTGATATTTATCACATGTAGAAAGATTTTGGTATTGAAAGAAAATTTAAATTTTTTGTTTTAATTTAATTAATCTAATTTAATTTAATTTTTTACCTTATATTAACATATAAACCTTACAGGTTACAGCAGTAGATCTTCCAAGAATCTGTTTACTAAGATCTTTATTTAAATAGAAATACTTTTGTGCTCATTAGTTTCCTCTTAATGTTGCAAAATACTCGCGGGCGGGGAACAATCTTAAAGGAAGAGAGACTTGTTTTGCCTTGTTGTTTTTGAGGTTTTAGTCCACAGTCTCTGCCCTGTTGCTTTTGGCTTCTGATTGCACAATACATTACAGTATGTGCAAGTATGTGTAGTAGGTGATCAAGGAAGCCTGTTCATCTCATGACATCTTAGATACTGAAAAAGATGCAGAAAGGAGTATGATTCTTGTATATTCTTCCAGAGTATGTCTAGTGGGCTAATGTTTTCCAGCAAGCTCCACCATCTAAAGGTTCCCTATTCTTTCCCTGTAGTACATGGGCCTAGGACATTTAATATCTGAATTATAGTGATCTCTCTGAACATAACAGTCCTTACTTTCTTCATAGTTAGTTGTTATAGAAAGGGCTGGCAGGATGGCTCTGAGACTACCAGAATTCTGTGCAAGTCTAATGACTGCGCTTTGACCTTTGGATCTCACAATAGAAGGAGAAAACCAAATCTTAATAGCTGTCCTCTGATCTCCACATAGTTTCCATGGCATGTGCATGCCCATATTTATAGATATATGTGCCAGTAAAAAATAAGATACAATGCTAAAATATTTGAGGTTTCAAAAAAGAAAATAATGTAATATTATATAACAATATAAAAAATAATAAAATTACCTTATTAGGGTGTATAATACTTTCATAATGCGTATGAAGTGTTTTGATGCTCTCAACTCCTTGCCCTTTCTTATCTACCTCATATCCTAATCAATTTCTCTTCCTTCCTATCAGCCCTTTTTCCAGAATCATGACCTTTGGTTTTATTTCATGATTCTTATAATTTAACGAGGGCCAGCTGTGACTTTAATTTTCAGGTCACCAGTGGGCATATAACTGAAGGCAGTGACTCCCATCTTCTTAAACTATCAGTAGCAAGTAGTTGAGTAGTGAAGGTTAAGACTCCCAAGTGCCTGACTGTTGATGGCCCCCTCTTCTGCAGACCCCTGCAGACATCTGTTAGCTGCTGTCAGTTGGTGATTACAATGGCCATATCTTTGCTAGATGATATCATTTGCAACCCTTTTTTCTCTCCCCCAACTCTTACATTCTACACTTCACACCAGTCAGAATGGCTAAGATTAAAAACTCAAGAGACAACAAGTGCTGGCGAGGATGTGGAGAAAGAGGAACACCCCTCCACTGTTGGTGGGATTGCAAAATGGTAAAACCGCTCTGGAAATCAGTCTGGCGGTTCCTCAGAAAATTGGGCATGTCACTTCCAGAGGACCCTGGCATACCACTCCTGGGCATATACCCAGAGGATTCCCCTGCATGCAATAAGGACACATGCTCCGCTATGTTTATAGCAGCCTTGTTTATAATAGCCAGAAATTGGAATGAGCCCAAATATCCCTCAAAGGAGGAATGGATACAGAAAATGTGGTATATTTATACAATGGAATACTACTCAGCAATTAAAAATAATGAATTCATGCAATTTGTAGGTAAATGGTTAGACCTGGAAAATATCATCCTGAGTGAATTAACCCAATCACAAAAGAATGCACATGAAATGCAATCACTGATAAGTGGATATTAATGAGCCCAGAAGCCCTAAATACTCAAGACACAAATAGCAAGTCAAATGATTCCCAAGAAGAAGAAAGGAGAGGACCCTGGGCCTGTAAAGATTGCATCCAGTTTAGTAAAGAAACCGAGGGGGGAGGGGGAATGATTGGGGAAGAGTTGGGGAGGGGAGAGGAACTATGGGAACTATGGTGGGTGGGAACTGGGAAAGGGGAAAGCCTTTGGAATGTAAACATAGAATATAGAAAAAAAAAGACATTTATACCATCTTCACCAAAAATTATTTTTAAAATATTCAAATCATTTATATTTTTTCAGAAGGCTAGTATTTTATTAGGACTTCTACAGTCAACCTGGTGCTGCTGCTGGTGTTGTTGTTGTTGTTGTTGTTGTTGTTGTTGTTAGTACTACAAGCACTACTACTACTATTACTATGTTGTTTCTCTTCTTTGGAGAAGGTAGAGTCCAAACTAAAGTATTGGAATTTTCCCCTGCATACAATAAAGACACATGCTCCACTATGTTCATAGCAGCCTTGTTTATAATGTCCCAGAGGGATGGGTTAGGGAATAAGAGGAAGACAGGAGATAGAGCATGAGGAAAGAGAAGGAAACAAGGGAGAGGGCGCAGGGATATTTGTTTCAGTTGACAAAGGACTGCCATGTTAAGATACAGTACTTAATTTTAATTGGGCATGCTATTTTGGTGAGCCAAAGGGGGCATTTGATTCCTGGATTTCAATACTTTGATAGCTGGACCTTGGTAGTCAGCCTCAAGAGGAGGGAGTGGCTAAACAAGACAATAGATTTGGTGGCTAGCTTTAGGAATGTAATCTAGTGGTTTGTAGCAAGCCAAGGGAATGGGAGAGAAGAGCGAGGCCTGCCAGAGCCATACTTGCCATCCGTGAGCTTCCAGAGTCTCTTCAGCTTATATCAGAAACTTAAATCTTAATTGGGCTTCAAATCAAAACTTGGCTCTTTTGAGTTACTGATTTATGGATATAGTAACAGTTCCTATAAGAAGTTGGTCAGAGAAAATGTCAGTGTTGGAAAATTGACTATAATTCAAGATTTAAAGTATTTTGTAGTTATGTTAGCTGGCAAAAGTCATTTAAAACCAGCTTCTTTCAGAATATTCTGCATACCTGCTGTTTGTTTCCTCTTCCATGGTAAGACATTAATGAGAACCTATCTGGTTCACAGGTGGCGGCCTCGGTGGTCAGTGCTGAGACTCAGTCCTTGATGCCATCAGCACTTCCTCAGGACACTGCCCTGGACCAGTTTGTGACACCAGGTATTCTTTTCTGTGTGTGAACATTTATTTGTTTTTTTTTTTTTTTTTTAAGTTTTCCCTTTCCCTGTCTCCCTCTTTCTCTTTCCTCTGCTTCCTCCATCGCTCCTTCCCTCTGTCCCTTCCATTTCTGTGTGTATGTATGTGTAGCCCAGAGGTTATTTCAAGTCTTTCCCTATCATTCTCCCTTTAATTTTTCAGCAGCATAGAAAATTGTAAAAACTAAAAAAAATTGTAAAACTAAAATTTCCAAAGGCCTTTGTAACTTGTATTCCATCATTACTTTTGGATAAAACCAGTGTGACTAACATCCTCATGACTGTTTCTTAGGAATCTTCTAAATACTCTTAACGTGGACAGGCATTGCTCTCTGTGTGTCCTATACTAGCTACATGCTTCCCTTGTACCGTGTCTGCTTGAGCTCCATGGGTTATAGTTTTTGAGCATCTTTCATTTTTCTCTTTAAAGAGCATTGAGCACAATTTCCTTTCGTTCATTGGAGATAGCCAAACACTACATCCTATTATCAGGGAATAATCTCAAGAGTGTTTCTCTGAATTCCTCACAGTGCCAAAGGCCTTGCTTATACTTTATTAGTTTTTAGAATTTTGAGTTTTCTATTTGTTTTGAGCATATTCATTCCATTCTCTCAACTCTTTCCAGATCTACCCCATCTTTTCTATCCCCCAAACTTTGTATTCCTTTATATTGTTGACACAGCAGCCCTGGCTATCTTGAACTTCCTTTGTAGACTAGGTTGTCCTTGAACTCATAGAGGCCTATCTGCCTACCTCTGCTTCTCAAGTGTTGGGATTAAAGGCATTTACCCCCATGGAACTTTAAAAGATGAAATGTGCTGTCCAAACATTTTTTGTATTTATTTTTTTCACTGATCATACTCATCTCATCAGCAGTTACGTTTTAGGGAAACCTCTCTCTCTTTCAGCAGTTAACAGTTGCCATTTACTTTAAGGCTGGGATGAGATCACGTGCCCAGCTCCCCTCTCCATCCTGTGTTTTGAGACAAGGTTTCTTAGTGAATCTGGAGCTCACTGCCTGCTCTGTGATCTGCCTGTGTCTGACATCCCAGGACTAGGCCTGTGCATGATGGTTGCCATGCCCAGCTTTTACATGGGTGATGAGCATCTGAACTCTAGTCTCCATGCTTGCATATCAAGTATGTTACCCATTGCTCCATCTCTTGAGGCTGCTTAAGCTATTGTCTTTTAGGAAGATATTCTTCTTTAATAAAAGATGGAAAGAGAGGTGAATATGGAAGGGGAAAAAGAAATTGACAAAACAAATGTTGTGAGTTAATAAATGAGAATTTGGCTATCTAAAAGTCTGAGAGGTTAGAGAGAGATGGCTCAGCAGACTAGAGTGCTGCTGCTCATGCAGAGGGACCAAGTTAGTTTACCTCAACTCCCATGCTGAGCTGCTCACTGTTAGCTGCAATTCCAGCTTCAGGGTACCTCACAGGGACCTGCACTCAGGGGTTCCTCCCACATTTACATACTTAAAAAAATAAATAATTTAAATAAACAGTTCATTCTTTATGGGAGTTGTTTAGAAAAAAAATCTGTTTATCTGGACCCCTGGGAACTCACAGACACTGAGCCATCAAGCAGGCAGCAAACAGGAGCTTGTCAGAGGCCCCTGATACATACATGGTGGAGGACTGCCTGGTCTGGTCTCAGTGTGAGAAGATGTTCCTAATCCTCCAGAGACTTGAGGCACCAGGGACAGGGGATGTCTTGTGTGGAGGAAGCATCCTCTCAGAGACTGGGGAGGAGGAATGGGATGAGGAACTATGGGAGAGATAACTTGAGGGTGGGTAATGGCTGGATTGTAAATAAATTTAATAATAATAATAATAATAATAATAATAATAATAATCTGGTCACCACATGGCTCCTTATTAGTTCAACAATATTTATTATTTCAGTAAATAAGTACTGCATATTACTCTATTTTTTAACCTTCTTTTGGGAAAAATGTAATAGTAGGTAACTTGCACATGAAGAGATTGTAGTTGACATGGATTCTGTAAGGCTATGCAATCATTTGAAACAAAATCTATGGGTGTTTTGTTACTAGAAATTTACATGAGCAACCTGCAATATATTTTTATTTATTTTCCTGTAGGTAGGGCTGACCCTAGGGCTATGCTCATGCTAGACACAAAGAGGAATTTTCATTACAGTCCTCTACTCCCTGCAGTGCATTTTTATAAATCCAGTATGTTTTACTTTTTGTATTTGGACTACAACCAACTCTACTTTAAATTGTATTTATATTGAAGTTTGCAACTCATCTTCTAATTCTAGAGAATATGTCGGCCTTATTTGGTAGCCCTAAATTTCTGACTGGAAAGAAATAATACTTTCCTAAAAGAAGTTAAGTGTGAATACTGATGTATAGAAGACATTCCTAGAAAAAGTTTGTTTCATTGAATTTTCATTACAATATTTGTTCTAATAAATTCACAAATAGTGTTCCACCTTTGTTTCTAGTAATTTATGTTGGTTAATAAAAAGTTTAATTATAATATATACTTAATCAAAACTCTATGTTGTATGCTTACAAATCTTTAAACAATTATAAATAGTAAAAAAGTCACAGGGATTGAAGTTAGGTTTGGCAGCATTCTATACCTGCTGAGTCAACTCACCAACCTCTGCAATATTTATAGAAGAAAAACCTCAATTATTTTTAATAATTTAACTTTAATATTCACCAAATCTACAAAATGGATATAAGCAAATATTTAAAAATCCATTATTTTTAGATAGGTTACCTAGATATTGAAAATATATAAAATGTTAATCTCTATAAGTTAATCTGTAAATTAAACAGTGTCCAGTCAAAATAGCATCAGATTTCTTTGTAGTGAAAAAAATGTATTCACAATTAAAAGAAAACAAAACAAAATGAAAAATAAATGTGCAGAAATAGCCAGAAAAATGCTATAAAAGGAGACAAGTCCTACTTGGATATAATAAGATACTGAGAAATGATATTGAATCTGTTTTATTACCAGCAATGAAAAATAAATAGAACTGAGAATGTATCCATAATGATTAAAGTGTCACCTCCGATCTCTGGATAAGCCATGAGTCTTTAGATAGATAGTGGTGAAAACTGGCTAGCCATTAGGCGCAAGAGCACATCTTACACAGAACCATCTGGGTTCCAAAGTGAAAAGTGAAATTATGTGAATACTAAAAGAACACATGGATGGATGCTTATAAAACTGCATAGAAGACTTTCAACTCATGTCAAAGTCAAAATTCAATAAAAGGGACACATTTTACATTTAACAGTAATAACAATAAAAATGACTTATGCAGCAGAAAAGACCATAAAGTGAAGAGATTGCTTGACAAAGTAACATAACTATTTGCAACATAGCTTACAGGAAATGCTGTATCAGCACATAACACACTCTCAATTCTTAAGAAGGAAAAGCACTGACAACATGTAAAAGTGAACAGAGACATGAGGAACCCATATTATCAGATGCATACAAATTAGTGCTACACGTGACCTTCCTTCTTAGCTATTAAATTAAATTGCCAGCTATTAAAAAGCACTGGCAGTGCATCCTCTTGGTGAGGCTATGGAAAACAACCCTTTTGTAAATTGTAAGAGGGAATGCAATTAGTGTAACATTTTTGGAAGTGAACTTGGCAATATCTAATGAATCTATAAATGCATTTATCTTACAGATAGCATTTTTCAAATAACTCATCTTTAAAAGCATGAAAGTACATATGCACATGATCATTTAATGAAATATTATTTGCAATTAGGAAATATATCAAATACCCAGGTTCCCATAAGCAGGAGGATGCTTTCAAATTAATATCTACATAATGAACTATTTAGCTATTGAAAAATCAAGGAGGGTGTGTTAGTCAGGGTTTCTCTTCCTGCACAAACATCATGACCAAGAAGCAAGTTGGGGAAGAAAGGGTTTATTCAGCTTACACTTCCACACAGCTATTCATCACCAAAGTAAGTCATGACTGGAACTTAAGCAGGTCAGGAAGCAGGAGCTGATGCAGAAGCCATGGAGGGATGTTCCTTCCTGGTTTGCTTGCTCTGGCTTGTTCAGCTTGCTTTCTTATAGAACCCAAGACTACCAGCCCAGAGGTGGCACCACCCAAAATGGGCCACCCCTCCTTGATCACTAATTGACGAAGTGCCTTACAGCTGGATCTCATGGAGGCATTTCTCTACCTGAAGCTCCTTTCTCTGTGATAACTCCAGCTTGTGGCAAGCTGACACAAAAATCACAGTACAGAGGGTATCTTCAAATTGGTTCATCAAAATTCCCCCAAAATATCAGTAAGTAAAGAAAGCTTACTGGGTTAGGAAGACAGTTCAGTGGTTGCTTTGTAGTCCTCTAGCATCCGTGTGGCAAGCTGGTTGTTATGACACATGCTTTTCATGCCAACGGAGAGGGCAGAAACAGGCAGACTGCTTTGCTGAGCAGTCAGTCTAGTTGCTTTGGTTAGGTTTATGGAGAGAGAGAGAGAGAGAGAGAGAGAGAGAGAGAGAGAGAGAGAGAGAGAGAGAGAGAGAGAGAGAGAGAGAGGGAAACTGACTGATTCTGCTACTGAACATAAGATGGAAAATGATGAAAAGGAGAACAGTCAATTTAGACTCTGGCCTCCACGTGTATTCCAACACATACATTGCTGGTTTTACTGGGGCACAGCCATCAGGGAATTCTTTGCCTGGCCTGCACTAGCAAAAGATCTCTTGGGACTCAGGAGTGGCCAGAATGACCAAGTTGTTACAGCTCTCCAAGAGGAAGTCAGAGCAAGGCAGTGGCAGATGTTGAGACACAGTAGGCAGCTAGAGGCCAAGGTCAGGACCACTGAACAGGAAGTGACTTTGGTCAATCTCTTACACCCAGCTGGTTGGGCTAGGTCAAGATCCAGCAGTGAAAGCTTTGGAGAGAAAACTTTTTTTTTTCATTTTTTTATTGGATATTTTATTTACATTTCAAATGTTATCCCCTTCTCCAGTTTCCCCTCTGCAAACCCCTCTTCCTCTCCCTCCCCCTGCTTCTATGAAGGTGTTCCCCCACCCACCTGTCGCTTCTATCTCCGACCCGTAGAAAAGAGCAACGACACAGCGTTCTTCTCAAAGCGGTTTATTCAGGATCCTTACAGCATGAATGCAGGAAAAAGGGGGTCTCCCCTCGCCCCCAAGCATAGTCCTTCTATCTCCTCTAGATCCACCCCATCAGTCCATTTTATATAGTCTCTGTGGATAGGTCCACGTAACATGGCCTGATACTGCATTATCAGGTGTACCTGCACAGTTCATCTGGAAAGGTGTGGCAAACTCGGGAGCAGGAGGAAATAAGGTGTTAAGTCATGAGAGTTAGCCTGAGTCCCAAGCGCCATCTTGGGACTGCTGCCACACCCACTCTCCACATCTCCCCCTACTTTATATGATAGTGAGCAGAGGTCAGCCATTGAATGAAAAGCAAATGAGGCACCAAGATAATGGGGCAGCACCTGGCTTAGGAATCGACTCGGTCATCTACCAGCCCATTCCCATCTTTGGGTGTCTCTGCCAGCCTCCAGAGACCCCTTTCTTAGGTGTGTGTGGCCCTGGGAAGGTGCCCGTCATTGGCTAACTGCCTAGCAATGTTATGGTTGCTGGTGCTTATGTGGGCTCCTTCTGGAGTCCCGGTAGGAATGGCTGTGACAAAATGCTCTCTATGCGGGAGCGCCAGTAAGGCAACTGGAATTCCATTTGTTGGCAGAGAGAATGTCTGACTTGGGTTGCCCCCGGAACAACGTCCCTTACCCGTCCTTGGAAGAACAAACAGCACAGGTTTGACCCCTGTCTTAGGTTGGTGACGTGTCCAGGGAGTCTTACCTGTCACTGACTACTTCTCTAGCATGCCAAGCCACACTTGAGGGGACTGGCCAGTCTCCACTGCTGCAAAAGCCTGAATTATCAGGGCTTGTGTTCTGCGCTGCTTGAACTGCATATGGCACATGCACCAAAAGGCCAAGACACTAATAAGAATCAGGCATAGGGCAAGTCCAGCTAGTCCAGCCCATTCTTTCAGTCAAGATGCGGCAACGGTGATCCATTCTGCTACCCCCCCCCCCAGTGAGGGACAAATCCACTCGGGTGGAGTTGATGTGAACAATAGACTGACGCAACTCTCGCACCAAACCATCAAAACACTGGGACCAATTTCCTGTAAGATACTGGGAGATATTATGTGATAACTGAATAACTGAGCAGCACGGCTGACAGTCACATATGGTATCAAGGTAACACACAATCCAGAATATTTCCATCCACAGCCCAATTGCACAAGCTCCATCAAAATATCAGCTTGTTCCTGAAGCAAATCAATCCTCTGATTCAATAGCATAATGCCTGCTTTTAGGTTTTTTTTTTTTTTTTTTTAGAATGCCAAAGCTTTACTGAGAGACCAGCAATATATATATATTAGATGCCAGGGAAAACAACAGGAGAAAATAATCATAGCCATAGGTCAGGCACCTGGGAAGTCCCAGGTAGGAAGGCAGGAATCAAGCTAAGCCACGGGATCATGGGATGTTTTGCTCTCAAGAAACTTGTGCAAAGAGCTCAGCTGGGGGCGTTGATCCAAGGTCACCTGTTCCCAACATAGTAGATTATTATCCCGTGCCAAAGACATAAGCACTTGTTCAGTTACTGCTCAGGACTGGTTTTGTTGTTTACACATACAGTTTAGCAGGAACAATCCCAATGTGGCAGCTCCACAAGCCAACAGCCCCAGTGGCCATAGACCCAGACCTTTTTGAATCAGGGGTGGCAATAATGCCAAAGTCTCTCTGATGGTGATACAAGATAACAGAGAATCTCCATTATTTAGAGGGATAGGCACAATTCCAGGAATTCCTCAACCACAGCAGCATCTTCATACTCTCAGCAGTTTGTACACACAATCTGCTAGAATGATTCAATTTCTTCTTGTCTTCTTCCTGTTCATTAGAGACTTTTCAAACTACAGAAAAGAATGGGACTAAAACACATGATTTAGTATTCAAGGAAACATTGGAAAGCACGAGACAGGAGTAAATTATTTTCTAATTTGAGCCTATTGGCCAAGGCCAGGGCCAGGGCCAACACTCACCTGTCCTGTAGGGCAGTAGCCTGCAATTGGAGCCCATTGTATGGGGGTCGAATAACAAAAGGAACCTGAAATTTAAAGGTTCCCAGAAAAATTCTACTAGTTGTTTTTAGTAGTCATATCTACAAATTTTTGAAGCAGTTCAAAAGTAGCCTGTTTGATACCAAATAAATTCCTACTGAGATCTCCTTTTCAATTAGCAATAATCGCGCTTCAGATAAACCTCATTGGCTATGATACTGCCACTGCGCAAAGCTGAGATCTCCTTTTCAATCTTGGGGAGTTAAATTTTGCTTCTACTACTGTATGCAACAAAGCTTTGAAAAAGTGGCAACAGACCTATACTGGCCACAGCTGTTTCTTGAAATCATCTTAATTACAAAATATGAGTGAGTTAAGAATTGTAAGCCTTCGATCAGACTGCAAACTACAGCCAATGGTACACTGGCAGTTGTTAAGCATAATTCTTAACTTTCTCTTGCAATATTAGAGCAACTACAACTTTGGAAAGTAAAGCCCAATTTTCAAATGCCATTACTTTCACATTACAAAGTTTGTCTACAAGTTCTTATGTCTGAATGCATGACAGTACAACTTATAATACCTCATTAAAGAGACATTGCTTTAAATCTTATCCCTTGTAAGTCTAATTTCTAGGCTAAGAATCACATAAAACATTATGCCAATTTATA
This sequence comes from Apodemus agrarius, assembly GCA_964023405.1. Lineage (NCBI taxonomy): Eukaryota > Metazoa > Chordata > Mammalia > Rodentia > Muridae > Apodemus > Apodemus agrarius. Next base: position 81,122,953 of record OZ030021.1, read on the forward strand.
AGTATCTTTAGAGGCCTTTTTTTTTGGGGGGGGTTGTGTCATACCACATGTTGTTGTTTAAGATATCTCCAACCCCAAGTTACCAGTTTTAAACTAACTTTTTGTTACCAATGTAATAATTTTTAATCATGCCCAATAACTTATTAGCCAATACTCTATAGTCAAGACATGCAAAACATATTTATACCTTTAAGACCAATCAGAACCAAAAATGAAGCAACTACATGAATCTTATAAATTTGAACCAAACAATTGTTTTCTAGCTGTAATTCAAGAGAAAAAGCATTTTGTAGCAAAAAGGAGAAATAACCATCAGCCTACTTGCCCTAGAAGTTGAGAAGCTGCTGGCCCTTTTAAAAGCAGCTTCTCTCCAGCTGTGCTTGACTCCCAGCTAAATGCAGGGCAGCTTAAATCAGCCTCTGCTGTGTAAACTGAGACTGGATCAAGAGATGGACCTCCAGCAAATAAAGTTTTTAACCATTTTTTTAAACATGAAACACAGAACAACAGTCACTCAAACAACAAAACAAGGACAGACAGACACACATGGACAAATTGTTGCACCAAAGACAATACATAGAGAGGGAAGAGCACTTGTAACCAGTACTAAGTATATCTCCCGTAGGATCCATAGAGGAAACAGGACGTCTCCATGTTTCCCCTTGTCCCCAGGAGAGTTTTGAAATCCATTTTCCTTCTCTCATTTTTCTAAAATCTGTTTTTTGTAATTTTTTGCTTTTTACTCTTTTTATTTTATTTTATTCCTTATTCCTCTTGCCTTCTTAACAAATCTTTCTCAATGTAATAGCCTTTCCAATCTAAATACTGACCTGATGTCAGACATGCATGAGCCAGATTTTGCCAATCGCTAGGAGTTATGCAAAAGCAGTGTAAGGACTCTAGCTCTGCCACGACATAAGCAGCACTAACTCCATATGCACCAACTCCTTCAGCCAACCTTTGGACAATTTCCCAGTCCAGCGACTCATGTGTGCGATTGCCCTGCACATCCTGAAATACGTGAAAGCATTGGGCTCGCAGCTCCCTCCACATTTCCAGGTGCAGACTACCTCCCTCTGCCCCACCCGGGGCATACAGATGTGGTATTGGTGGCTCTGGAGCTGATGGCTCTACTCTTAGTTTCACTTTCTCCAGACTAACCGCGAGGCTTTCTAAATCGTCTTCCGACATTTCTCCCTCTCTTGAATTTTCGTCCCCTTCTGACTTTTGAAATCTTTCTTCCCTTACTTGACTTAATGCCTCATTGCCTTTCTGTAGTTCCGCGCCACACCTCACCTCATCGCTGATGCAGTTTTTTACTAGCTTCTACACGGGCAGCACCCCTTTCGGTAACACTCCCTGCTCATCGGCAAACCTCAAATCTTTTCCTAACTTCTCCTAACTGGACATAGTAAGGTGCCCTGACACAGGGAACCATGGGGCAACCTGGTCCACTGCTTTCAAAAAACTCTCCACTGTGCCTTTCTTAAGCCCGAGTCCTTTCATTCTTAACAAATCTTTGAGGGCCTGGAGGGCTGTCTGAGCTGATGATGAATTCCCCATCATGCTTGGTGCAACTTGTCCCCAAACCGGGAGACTTATCGTCTCAAACCAGGAGCCTTATTGTCTCAAACCGAGAGCCTTATCATCTCAAACCGAGAGCCTTAATTGTCACACTTATCTGGGAACTTACCGGCTAGCCACCCTGACCGCAATGAGTTCTGAATGAGGTTCCTGTACGGGCTACCACTTGTTGCTTCTATCTCCTACCTGCAGAGAAGAGCGATGACACAGCGTTCTTCTCAAAGCGGTTTATTCAGGATCCTTACAGCATGAATTCAGGAAAAAGGGGTCTCCCCCCGCCCCCAAGCACAGTCTTTTATCTCCTCTAGCTCCACCCCATCAGTCCACTTTACGTAGTCTTTGTGGATAGGTCCACGTAACATGGCCTGATACTGTATCATCAGGTGCGCCTGCACAGTTCATCTGGAAAGGTGTGGCAAACTCGGGATCAGGAGGAAATCAGGTGTTAGTCATGAGACTTAGTCTGAGTCCCAAGCGCCATCTTGGGACTGCTGCCACACCCACTTTCCACACCCACCTGCACCTACACTCCCTGCCTCATCACCCTGGCATTCCCCTATTCAGGGGCATCAAGCATTCACAGGACCCAGGGCCTCCCCTCTCACTGATGCCAAATAAGGCCATCCTCTGCTACATATTCAGCTAAGAAAACTTCCTTGGAGTATTGCTGCTCAATAAGCAGGCATTCTCAATCTGTCTTTGGCGAAATAACATATGCACCCTTTTCCCTGTGAATCGGACCTTATAAACATTTGGGGGGTGGGTTGGGATCTAGAAGCAGATGTTTTCTATTGGGTTGGTCTGAGATTAACACATCATCTGTATGGAGAAGGACTTCAGGTGTTGTCACAGTCTTTTCAGTGGGATGTTGTGGTCATATATTCCAGAACAGAAACCTGGTCAGGAGTAAATTTAAACACCTAGTTTTCTTAATTATGATAATTGCTGGGTTACTGAATCCCCTGGATTTTCTGTCAGGTTTTCTGTCTGGGAGCATGGTCCACCGCCCTACAATATGTCACACACACACACACACACACACCACACTAAAATATATATACTTCACAATATATAGTATTTGTAGATTTCTACTTTTTGAGAGATGGTTCAGTGCTTAGTACTGGTTGCTCTTTTAGAGGGACCTGGATTTGATTTCCAGTACCCAAGTAGCAGCTCACAACCATCTGTAATTCTAGTTCCAGGGGTTCTGGTGCCCTCCTCTGTCATCTGCAGGTACCAGGTAGTGACATGCAGTCAAGAGAAAACAAACATGAAAGCAATAAAATAATAATAAAGGAAGGAAGTTTAAAAATGCATGTATGTCTTCATTGTTATAAAAGAAAACAGGAAGCGTAGTTATGAGAGTGAGTAGGTTTCAGAGAGGAAATACAGGAGGGCAGGAGTGAAGTACAGCAGCTCCAGAGTTGACACAGCGACGGTCACCTTGCATATGCTCCTTAGCTTAGTTAGACCTCATAGTTTATGTTTCATGTGCTACAAAGAAAAATGAAATTGACAAAATGTGAAAGTAATGTGGAATACAAACATGTTCATTTAGTAAGCAATTCATGAACTTTTACCCTTAGAGTTAATGGCAAGCACAGAAAATACATGCAATGTTCAAGTCATACCGCCAGCTTTTTTTTGGGCAACTGGCAATCCTAAAACGTCTTCAAATAGACATAAGACTGAGCAAGTGAGCAAGCAGACAATGACAATGCAAGGGTTATTTTTGTCAGTGAAATATTAAAGGACTAATGGTGATTAATGGACCTTGTAAAGTTAGATTAGAATTGGAGCTGTCACTATGAACTGTTTAGTTGATTCAAAGATACATGTGTATATGCCCAAGTATATATGCATACATGCATATAAATACACGAACATATTTCCAGTCTCAGAACTACACACACACACACACACACACACACACACACACACACGTATTTTATGTATGTTTATATACATACAATACATATGTATTTTATGTATGTGTATATATACATACAATGCATATGTATATATACACACACACATACACACACTCATATCTTTGTTTCTAAATCTCATTCTCCCTTTCACACAGTCAGAACTCTGGACAAATGCTTGTTTTCAGGGCATGAGATGTGAAAGAATAACTTGAACTTGGACAAACAGAGGTTAATTGAACACATAGGAAAGCTATAGGATTGCTATTGAAAAGAATATTCTTGGGATAATTCAAACAAAGAAATGTGGTACACAGATAAGAATGTTTGGAATATACTAAAATAAATAAATGATCAATAAATGTTCTTTCATCTGCTAGAAAGTCAACTAAAATAAGAAATGATAATGTTGGAGAATTACCATTTGGTAGACATTTTAGCATAAAAGAAAAATATAGTTAATACAGATGAGGAATATAGTAGGCATCACCCCTCTCAGTAATATTTATGCTATTGCAGGCCAATTCTCTGAAAGAGCAATGTAAATGGAGGAAAGTTGAGAGGCTTCAGCTCAGTCCTAGGACTCTATGAGACCTCACAGTCATAGGACTTCATCAGCACATCAATGTGGACTGAGTGGCAGAAGCTAGTCACATCATGACAGACAGTGAAGAGAGAAGAAAACAGGAAGAAGCCATAGACAGGATATCTCCAGGAACCTCTCTTATCCCTTGTCTCAGTGACCTGCTTCCCTTAAGTAGGTTCTACCTCCTAACATTTCCAGAAACTCTGAAAGTAGTGACATTGGTTGGGCTTGGTGCTTTATAACATTAGCCTGTGTAAGATATTCATATTCTAACTAACCAAAGTAACGCCTTAGTTAAATAGTTAAAGCTAATATTTCCAGTGTGTATGGGTGGAAGTGATATCCTAGTGATAAGATTCCCTAAGAATCTGATAGTGATGATAGTGAAGAAACCTCAGAAAGGTTCTCCATAATATTGTCATGGTCACGAAAGACAGGGCAAGACCAAAAATTCTTCCAATTCAAAAGTAGAAACATGTTAAATAAATATAAAATGGTATTCCAAATAGATTCATTTTTCTTTGCACTTTAGGATATTTGTAGGATAATTGACAATTTAGAAATGGTCTGTAGTTAGATATTAAACAGTATTTTTCCATCTGTGTTAATTCCCTGACTTCTAATGATTTTGTAGTCATTAAAGACTATGACTCCATTTTCAGAAATTATTAAGGAACCATATATTTATGAACTACAAACAATTCATAGCGTAAAAGGTCCCATGGCAGGTAGATAGCTATGTAAAATATTTAGCTCAGAATTCCTTGTACTCATTCTTTTTCTTAAGTGGAAATTAATTCAAAATGTTTTCCCCAAAAGAACAAGAATTGAGAGTAATAAGAAAACGTGTTGAGGCACATTTGCTTCAACTAGGAAAGGTCCACAGTCCTTTAAAGTCCATAGCCCCTGTCAATCAAGTTCTCTCAGAAGTCCGCAGGTATCTACTGGCCCACACCTAATGACCAACACTGCTCCAAGTCCTGATTACTGCATGAATCACTCTGTTATGATTGTGTGCATGCTTCACTATCACCATAGTTCTGATACTATCTGAGCTTCCATTGGAGGTGTTGAAGAATGTACAGTTCACTATACCTTACTGCTTTTCTAAAAGCCAAAAGTATGTGGAAGTTGGAAACAGTCTGCTACCTAGAATTTAAGAAAAAAATAAGATTGTGTTCTAACCTTGACTCTTATTACCAATTCTCAAGACATGCACATATATTTACATATGTATGCATGTATTTAGGTAGAATTGCATGTTGGGTGCTTCTGTATGTGCACATGTACACTCACAGGAGAAAAAAACAGTGAGGAAAGGGGGTTGGGTATAAGAATAATAAATCTCCCTAGCCTCAAGATTTAGGAAAGCCATGCAGTTATGCGAATTAACCCAGCACCTACCTCATCAGCTTTAGGAGGTTTCCTGTGTTGTGAGAACTTTTAAATTTTGTTAATAACAACCTGATAGATGGAATAATTTTTTATGCTCTTTGTAAATAACAGGTCAACGTGAAATCAGACCAGTGCGACCTCGTGACTCATCGCCGTCTGCTTCCCTGAACAGGCAGTGTGTGTTTGTTACTCTGCCTCTGCTGTCGGCAATCTGTAGCCTTTTAGACAACCTCTTGGCAGTTACTCCAAGAGATGCTGCAAATGCTTTTCAACGAGCTCATCTCATAGAACTCCTCTGTAGGTAAGAGATAAGGGTATAGAGATGATAAACTCAAGGTGTATGTGCCTGACAGTATATTCTCATTTGTTCTTATACCCTTAGTTTTTCATTTTCCTAATATTAATGAGCTTCTGATGATGATTTATGCATAGCAGCAAAGCCTTAGCTCAGGCACACCTAAGATTCCAGTTTATTCCTTGCCTGGTGTTGCTTTGTCCTATACAGGGTATTGCTGGCCCCAGCTTAAAGGGGGAGGTGAGGAAGGCTAGGGTGCAACACTCCCTGTGTGCTGAGCGTGCCTTCACTCTTCTCCGACACTCCCTGTGTGCTGAGTGTGCCTTCACTCTTCTTCGACACTAGCTACGCTCTCCCAGCAGGCCCACCTTCTTTTAAACATATTCCTATGTCTGTTTCTCTGCCATTTTTCTTTTTACTTTTGAATAGTGCTGTTTGATATATCTTCTTACTTTGCTAACTCATACTGTCTTTTCTTTCTTCTGGGATGTGAAGAAAGAATTGGAAAAAAAAAAAAACCCTTCATTTCTGTCCTAAGTTTTCTGTTGCTTTGATAAAACACTAACCAAAAACAACTTAGAGGAGGAAAGGGTTTATTTGGTCTACAGGTTTCCTCCATCATCGTCGTCGTCGTCGTCGTCGTCGTCGTCATCATCATCATCATCAGAAGCTGGGCTAAGCTGAGACAGAAACCTAAGCCAGGACCTGAATCAGTGACCCCAGTGAAATTCTGCTTCCTGGCTCATTCCCTCTAGCTTGCTCAGCTCCCTCATTCCACCTAGAACAACCCGTCCACAGTTAGTCCCTCCCACATGGGGCTAGGCAAAGTCACATCAATTAGCAATTAAGATCACGCTCCACAGACATGCCCTCAGGACAATGAGATGGAGGAGATTCCTGAATTGTGGTTTCTTCTGTTCATGTGTGTCAAATAACAACTGATGCTAACTATGACAACTTTACTTTTTAGAAATTTTTGTTTGTCACACTTGTCTAACAGTATATTCCTGTTTTCTGAAATACTCTGAGATTCCTTAAATATTTTCTTTACTTGGAAAAGCTCTTTCTCTCTATTTATATTCAGGGTTATATGGAAACTTCACATATAGCTTAGTAAAACACCACATAGCATAGTAAGAGATAGTTAGCATAGTAACCGTCTGTGGGGTGTCCTTTATTCTTCACAGCACTGTGGATGCCTCCCTCATAGAAACATGCATCCAGGAATTCAAGAACCCACTGCCTTTACCATCTGCTGTTGAACATGCTAAGGCTCAGGTAAGCATCTTGGATCTCTTTCTCAAATGTGTCAAGGGTCTCTTTGCCTTAAGGTCCAAACAGCAAATTCTGCTAAGGATATCCACCCACAAGAAAAAGATGGAGATCTCTCGGTATATGTATGTTGTTATGTGCCTTTTAAATTAGATTACTTAAAATTAGTATAAGGGAGATTGGGATTGGAGAAAAGAATAGTGGCTACTTTCTCTAACTCCATCATTAATCACTTATAAATGTTTAATTTCTTAGAGCACTATTTTATAAAGGGTTCCTTGTATAACCCATTTACTACTATGATTTTTGGATGTCTCTAGTATGTCTTTTATTTTTACCTAGGTTGAACTTGTTTTTTGTTTTTTTGTTTTTCTTTTTGCTTTTATTTTTCAAGACAGGGTTTCTCTGTGTAAACCTGGAACTTACTCTGTAGACCAGCCTGGCCTTGAACTCACAAAGATACACCAGCCCCTGCCTCTGCCCCTGCCTCTGCTTCTGCCTTTAGAGTCCTGGGATTAAAGGTATGTGCCACAACTGCCAGTCTTACAAAAAGAAATCTAGCTGACAAAAACTTTATATTTATTCACTAAATTTACGGTTTTCCCCTAGATTTCGTATATGAAATATGCTTAGCAATTTCCAGCATAGTTATTGCTACTAGCAATTCTATTTAAAGACCAAATTTCAATAGGCAGTGTGTTTTGGGTGGGAGAGGGGTGATGAGTGGAAAGGAAGTGTCCTATGTTGCCTCTAGATGGCCTCTAGAACATCTTGGAAGTACTCTGCATGCCACTGGTGAAGCACATTTTTTTTTTCTAATGAAGTACTTTTTATTTGAATTAGCTTATTCACAAAATAAACTTTCTCTTTACTTTTTGTTAATACAATTGACAATCTTCACTGAATAACTTCTCTGATTTAGAATCTCTCCTAAGTCATTGAAACAAAGACCTTTTATATTTGGAAATTAGATAGCAAGTACATGTATATCTAAGGAGTGTGTGTGTTTGTGTGTGTGTGTGTGTGTGTGTGTGTGTGTGTCTGTGTGTGTGTAATTTCAAAGGAAAAGATGAAGCAAGCAACAGGGTCAGAGATTGAGGCAGAGGCCTGTTCTACTCTTCCAATCATGATATTTGATCTGAGGTGAGAAAGATGGTCCTATAGGCTTATCAAGGCCTCTAGGATCACAGTGTAGTTGGTCTATCCAGGAAACAGCAAGGAATCCAGAATTGGGAGAGGAAAATGAAGCTAGAAACCAAGGTAACAATGAGGGCAGAACCTTGACTGAAGTCGTGCCTTGAATGTACTGTGTAGAGCCATTTTAGCAGTGAAAACATTTATTGGTCCTTATCTGAGTAAACGTATACATAAAAATAACATTGGGTATAATTAGGTCCATCATTCACAAAGGAAATGGAGGCTAAGGGATCTCATACAGTACAGAACAGGGCAAGGAGAGTTGATTATGCAAGTTGGTTCCAGAGTGCACTCTCACCTACTGTGCTGCCTCCCTTACATAGATTAATTGCTTGTACAAGAATTCAGAACATTCTTCAATATTTACCAGATTCTGTTGTGCTTTCTGCTGATACAAAGCAAACAATTATGACATAAGGAATCTATGGATTAGATTCAAGAGACAGATTGAAGCATAGATAAAATGTGAAATATGTTACTAGAGAGTAACAGATGGTATGGAAAAACAGTGGCATTGGATAAAAGTGTGTGTTCCAGGGGGAGTAGTCAGAAGGTCAGCTCAGAGATTGGACAGGAAAGGAAAGCAGACAGTGATGTCTGAGGAGAGAGAGCATGGTGAAGAGCTGGGCAGTGTACAGGCAGGTTGGTCAGCCACAGGCAAAAGTATGTGGGAGGGCAAGATTAGAAGGTTTTGGTTTTTGTTACTTTTTGTAAAAAGATTATCATTATAGAATATCAATATTTAACCTTAAGTGGATAATTTACAAAAAATAGCTTTTCTCTCATGTTTCTCACTGGTTTATTTATAATAATATCTCTAATATTTAGAGATTAAGCTTTATATAGTTTTAATAGGGCAGAAGATGAAGAGAGTACAAAGATTTTACAAAAAAATATATCTTCTCCTCAGCATCCCATGGTACCTTCTCCAAAATTGACCATATATGTCTTAGATAGTGATTTACTGCTGTGAACAGACACCATGACCAATGCAAGTTTTATAAAAGACAACATTTAATTGGGGTTGGCTTACAGGCTCAGAGGTTCAGTCCATTGTCATCAAGGCAGAAACATGGCAGCATCTAGGCAGGCATGGTACAGAAGGAGCTGAGAATTCTACATCTTCATCTGAAGGCTGCTAGTAGAAGACTGACTTCCAGGCAGCCAGGGTGAGGGTTTTAAGCTCACACTCACAGTGACACACCTACTCCAACAAGGCCACACCTCCTAATGAGGTCACTTCCTGGGCCAATCATATACAAACCATCACACAAAACAAGCCTCAGCCGATACAAGAAAATTGAAATAATTCCATCCATCCTGTCAGTTCACCACAAACTAAGGCTGGACTTTAATGACAACAAAAACAACAGAAACCCACATTCCCATGGAAACTGAGCAACTCTGCTTAGTGACAACTTGGTCAGGGAAGAAAGAAAGAAATTAAATCCTTCCTGGAATTCAATGAAAATGATGACAGCATACCCCAACATATAGGACACAATGAAAGCAGTGCTAAGAGGAAATGAAAATGATGACACAGCATACCTAAACATATAGGACACAATGAAAGCAGTACTAATAGGAAAAATCATAGCACGAAGTGCCCCAGAAAAGAAATTGGAAAGATCCTACACTAGCAACTTAACAGCACACCTGAGAGATTTAGAACAAAAAGAAGCAAATACACCCAAGAGGAGTAGATGCCAGGAAATAGTCAAACCTAGGGCCAAAATAAACCAAATAGAAATAAAGAGAATGATAAAAAATCAACAAAACCAATAGCTGGTTCTTTTAGAAAATCAACAAGATAGATAAACCACTAGACAAACTAACTAAAAGTTCCAGAGACAGTATCCAAATTAACAAAATCAGAAATAAAACAAAAGACATAAGGACAGAAATTGATAAAATTAAAAAAATATCAGATTCTACTACAAAAACTTAACAAACTGGAAAATGTAGATGGAATTGATGATTTTCTAGACAGATAACATATACCAAAATTAAAACAAGAGCTGGTAAACTATCCGAACAAGCCCATATCCCCTGAGGAAATAGAAGTCTTTAAAAACATACCAACCAAAAAAAGCCCAGGACCAGATGGCTTTAGTGCAGAATTCTACCAGACCTACAGAATATTATTTTTATACAGAGGATAACTAAAAGCAAAAATACATTTTATTGATAATGATAACTATGTTATTAGGCTTGATGTATTTTTCCCCATACTTTTTCACTTTGAGGATGATTATTTTCATAGTCAGATATTTCTTCGCAAATTGGGTTATTTTGGCTTTAAATACCCTCTGTGCTGCTTTTGGGGTAGTGGTTTCACAAGTTACCTACTTTAAAAAATAAAGATTTTCCTTAAATGAAATATAGAAATCAGCTTTGAAAATGCTATGTTTTTACTTGTGGTATACGTGATAGTGCTAATGTTACCATTACTGATATGCTTATAATATTGGAAACTATGTATTGCCTGTTGCATATTAAGTATATAGCACATAATTTATGGAGTGCTTTCTTAGTACATTACTGAATATATTTTACAAAAAATGATTTCATATAACACATGGAAAAGTAAAAATACTATGATGCCCGAGATAGGTTTTTCATGAGATCTACTTAGTTACCATATCTTATCTCTTTTTGCAAATAGGCTTCCTTTTTCTTGGAATACCTATCCTCTTTGTCCCAACTTTTGAAGTCTTGTCTGTTGGTAGAGTCTAAACTTGTGACACAAGATGAGCTCTTGAAACCTCTTATCACTAATGTCATCCGAGTTCTCATTGTGTGTACCAAAGATGTATTGGGTAAGTTCATTTATTTATTTGTTTGTTTAAATTGAAATGTATTTATGTGTGTGGGTGTTTTGCCTGCATGTATATCTATACCACATGCATGCCTGGTGCCCAAGGAAGTTGATGGATCTCCTCATGAAGTAGCAGATGGTTGTTAGCTGCCATGTAAGTGCTGGGAATTGAACCCAGACCCATGGGAAAAACAGTCAGTTCTTTTAAACACTGAGCCATGTTCAGGGATGGAACAAAAGAGTACTGGGATTGAGCAGCAATTTGGGGCCAGGGAAACAGCTAGTGCAATGGAAACTCTCTGAAATCTACAAGGGTGACAAAGACTTCTACTAACAAAGATATGGAGCCTGAATCAGTCATCTATATCTAGGTAAACCTTCCAGTGGAAGGATTGGGACACCAAACCAGCAACAAAACCTTTAATCTACAATTTTCCTGTTGACAAAATGTGCTGGGGTAAATGTGTTACAGAACTTGTGGGAGTGGTCAACCAACCAATGGCTGGTCCACTTGAGCTCCATGCCATGAAGCCAGACAGTGTCTGAAGGCCAGGAGCCAGAGGCTGGATAGGCCCAGGGACCTAAGATAGATTCAAACAGGATTGACTTTATCATTCTGCTCTAATGAGTAGACCAGAGCCTAGCATAATCCTCATCAGAGAGGCTTAAACTAGTAACTGATAGGAGCAGATGAAGAGACCCACAGCAAAACATTAGGAAGAGTTTGGATAATCCTGCTGAAGATGGGGAGGAAAGATTGTAGGACCCAGAAGAGTCAAGGACACCACAAGAACATGGCCCACATAATCAACTATCCAGGGTTTATAAGGACTCATAAAGACTGAACCTAACAGTCAGGAAGCCTGTATAGGTCTGGCATAGGTCCTCTGCATATATGTTATGGGCGTGTAGCTTGATTTTCTTGTGGGACTCAGTGGCATCAGGGGATGTCTCAGACACTTTCACATGATTTGGGGACACTTTTTCTCCTACGAGGTTGCCTCTTCAAGTCTTGATATGAGGGTGTGTGCCTAGTCTTATTGTAACTTATTACGCCATGTTTGGGTGATATCCCTGGGAAGCCTGCTCTTTTCTGAAGAGAAACAGAGAAGTGAGTCTGGAGGAGATGGGAGGTGGTACAGAGGGAATAAGAAGATAGGAGGGAAGGGAAACTGTGGTCAGGATATAAAACATGAGAGAAATATGTAAGAAGAATAAATAAAAAAGGAAAAAAATTAAACATAATCACGGCATTTCCTTCCTTCTCTTTTTCCCTCCAACTCTTCCCTGTCTCCATCCCCACTCCCTTTCCAATTCATGGCCTCCATTTCTTGCATTATTTAACACACACAACACACTCTTCAGTCCATATAATGTCTCTTTATATGATTTCAGGGTAGACAATTTGGTATTGAATAACCAGTCTGAGGTTTCTCCCACTATCAGAATTCCTTATTTGCCTTTAATTCTTTGTCTGGGGTTGAGGCCCCACAAGATTTTCCTCTTCAGTGGTAGCATCTCTGTTAGTATTGTCCTGTTCAGCTCTTGTTTAGGCAGTCGTGAGACTTCATGGTTGCAGCTTCTCTGACATTTTTGGGAGATAAAATCTTATAGCAAACTTCCTATTTAGAATCTTTCAGTCTTATTCTTCTGCAATGATCCCTGAGCCCAGGGGCAGGTGTTGTGTGGTCAATGTACCAGTCAGGACTGGGCTCCACACAGTCTTTTGGTCTATTAATTTTGCTTGGTTGTGGTTTTCTGTAATGATTATCATCTCTTGCAAAGAGACTTTTTTTGAGGAGAGGTGAGACCTATACTTATCTGTGAGTATAATATCAAATATTAGGGTATAGTTAGGAGTTATCTGTGTTAGTACACTGGCATTTGTAGGTTTTCTATGAGACCCATAACTTTGCTACCCTGAATAGCTGGCCAGACTGAGAGTACTAGGCATCCTTTTCTTCTTGTGGAGGAATCCATTAGAGTGGTTGGTTGCCACAAAGGTGTAGGCGCCACTCCTGCACCTTTAGGGTTATTGTGTCATGCTAGTCATTGTGGTTCATAAACATCTTATGTTAGCTAGTTAGGTCTCCTGGTTCCTTCTCTCCTTTGGAAGCTAGAATGATGCCGTCTGCTACCATGAAATGTAGTCCTCAGAGAGAAGGCTTTCAGGTCAGTTCCAACTCAGAGTGTCTGGGTCCTGTGTCCAAAGTTTATATTTTGTTTTTTCCCCTCTGCTCTCAGTATCTGGGGAGGTTTTGATCATGTGTTTTATACTTAGAATGATCTGAAATGGCTCCAGGAGAAACTTAGGGCAGATGAATCATATGAAAAAATGAACCAGAAATCTCCTCCATCTTTCAGCTGAAACACATGTTACAGTCTGCAGTGATCTTGGAGTACTATTTTTATGTGTGTGACTAAGGCCAAATGGCAGTTAAAGGTATGAGCCAGTTCAGCATATAATATGAACAGTTCTTAAGATCCTTTGAATTGTGTGGATTTACAGTGCCTTTGAGGTGTGAAAGTGAAAGATGCTATGATCCTAAGCAATGCCAGTTCACAACATTGCTTTTTGTTTGAGTTGCAAGATTTTCCTGCTTAGAAATTCTCTTCAGGTTAACAATAATTTAATGAAGCCTAGTAGGTTAGATTGCAGTATCAACAATAATAAAGATTGATCTTGTGAGAAGGGCATGAGGTAGATATTACTGTGATCTGTCGTCTAACAGAGCTCAATTCTATACCATAATTTTTTTTTTATTTTAGTAATTTCTTATGTTGGGTTTTGTAGATTATTACTTGACTAACACTGACATTGAGTTCGTGGATGTGCAAGGCACTACAACATTAGTCCTACAGAACTATGATGAAGATGATGGGTCTGGTTTCTTGATATTATTGTTTTTCCTATGAAATTGCAAACCCCTTCTCAGCTCCTTCAGTCCTTCCCCTAACTCCTCCATTGGAGTCCATGTGCTCATTCTGATGGCTGGCTACAAGCATCTGCATCTGTATTGGTAAGGCTCTGGCAGAACTTCTCACGGGACAGCTATATCAGTCTCCTGTCAGCAAGCACTTCTTGACATCAGCAATAATTTCTGGGTTTGGTAGCTGCATGTGGGATGTATCCCCAGGTGGAGTAGTCTCTGGGTGGCCTTTCCTTCAGTCTCTGCTTTATACCCTTTGCCCCTATACTTCCTTTAGACAGCAGCAATTCTGGGTTAATATTTTTGAGATGGGTGAGTGGCTCCATCTCAATACTGTCTTAAGAAAGATAAAATATCATATTGAATAAAGAGTAGACTTATTGGTAGTATTTTAACGGGGTAATGCAAATACACATGTGGTATATGAGTACACAGCATATCTTTGGGATTGGCAATGAGAAAACATCTAAAATACTTGTCAGTGGGTTTAGGGACAAGACGCTGAGGAGCACTGGAACAGGTTATAACCCGAATCCCTGGAAGGTGCTCTTTCCAAGCACCTCATTGATGCTGAGGAACACCTGGACAATGTCTCTTGCTTATGTTTATGAAGTTCGATGAAAGGTGACAGAACTGCAGAAGAATGGCCAGAGAGACTTCAGAGATAGCCAGCACTGTCCAACTTCCATCCACACACCATCCTCCTGTGGAAGGTTAACTTCTCTAGCACGGGATCCACACCAGCAGCAGAGTTCAGTCTGCTCTGTAGCGTAGTGTTCTTTGTCAGGTAATTCTCTATTTGGCTCTTCAAAGAAAGTTTTATTTCTCTTCTGCCTTGACCTTAGCACATTGTGCTTTCCTTCTCATCTCTGAACAAAGCTGCTAGAGGGAATAAAGAAAATAAGAGGAAAGTTTATTTAACAGAAATAGCCACTGCCATGTTTTATAATATGCCTACTGGGCAGTTCTGAAATTGTAGCTTATATTTACCATATCATACTTTCTGACAGTTGTTGAGTATATTCTAATGAAATCATCACTTATGTGACTTTATAGTAGGGTTAAGGGACATACTTTTAAGAAACAGTAGAAAAAAAAGAAATTAATTGTAGTGACTTGGATAATTGTGCAGGCTAGTTTTATGTCAACTTGATGCAGGGTAGAGTCTTTTGGGAAAAGAAACCATAATTGAGAAAACACCCCTATCAGATTAGCCAGTAGAGGGCCCAGTATGTGGTGGGCTGTGCTAACCATGTGCATGTAGTCCTGGGTGCTGTAGGGAAGCCTTTTGAACAAGCTGTGAGGATTAAACCATAAGCAGCACTCTTCCATGGCCTCTGCAGAAGCCCCTGCCTCTGGGTCCCTGCTGTTTGTGTTCCTGTCCTGGCTTACCTCAGTGATGGATTGTAATGTGGCACTCTTTGCTGAAGTAGATCCTTTTTATTGCTTTTCTTTTTGGCATGTGTACATACCTTTTACTGTGTGGACGCAATAAAGTATAATGGTAAGTTATATGTGTTTGAAGGTTTTCTGCTTGTTAATAACTTGTAGCATTTGCTCAATTTATAGATGCACAGTTAGTGTTGGCTTTTTACCACACATGGACACATTTATTTGACCTTTTGGCCACACTACTGAGGAAATCTGGTGCTGTCTCCCTTGTTCCTCTTACCTCCGCTCTCGCCAAGCACTGGGAGGCAGTGACTGGTAAGAAGATCTTCGAAGGAATAAAAATAAGATCTCTATTGTCAGCTAAATGTGTAAATTCTCCAGGTAGTTATGCCATGGCATAGGAAAGGGTTGACTTGAGGACTTGCAAAATTCCTGATGAGCCTCCTTTTCCCAAAAGTGCAGATTTGAAAAGCTGCAATAAATTTCAATGTGCCAAAAGCCAAGTAAGAAAGGTCTGTTTTTTTTTCATGAAAATATATATATTAAGATTATAAAACAATTAGATCTTCTCACAAAGAAGTCAGTTATTTTAACTTTTGCTATATCTGCATTCTCTGTTAAATGTGGATACATGGAATCTTTTATGGATGCAATATCAAAATGGGAAATTCTAAAATATCTTTTCTCAGAACACTTTTTATGGCCCAGAAATACCAACAATGTGGCTATTTTTATATTTTCTATTTCCCATTAAAATAAACAAGTGACTATTTTAAATAAGTAAGTTTTGATTTTTTTATAGTTTTCTCATAAACTTTAACATAGCAGGATTTTACATATATGTTTATATGTGTATATATAATATTTATTAGTCTTTTTAATTTTTATTATATTTAATTACTTTTAAAATGTAGCATTTTAGGAAGCATATAAAATAGGTTTCTATATGGGCTCTCTATATGCTAGACAGGTGCTGAACCATACCTCAGCCACGCCTCTGAACTCAGGCTAATATTTTATTTCCAAAGTAAAAATTCAGAAGTTAAAAATTCTCAAAACATTAAATGCTAGCTTAAAGTAGTTATCCCCATATTGTTCCCATGTATACATACTGAAAAACTCATATAGTGAAAACTTAAGTAAATTTCTCAACTTAGTATATTGCCTTAATACTGACTTTAAAACGCTTTTCTTATTCATGTACATATTGATAGCTTTGCATCATTAAAAATAAAAATAAGAATAAATGTAACCATTAATACCAATCTGATTAATTTCCTCTTTAATTTTGAAGAAGTTGTCGAACATTACATCTGAAGTCCTTCTTGCAGATACCCTGTGTCGATGTGTGGGCCTCTCAGTCAAGTGCCCTGCCCTGAGTACTGCCAGCCTCCAGTTCCTGTCTGTTCTCTTGGCTGAGGAAGAAAAGATGCATATCCAAGGCAAGGACAGAGCCAATGCATGCCAGCACCCAACAGTGGCCTGCCTTCTTGAGGGAATTCAGGGAAGCCTTAGTTCTTCAGAGCGACTTAGTGAAACAATTCTTCAGGTGTGTGATTTCTTGATTTTTTTTTAATTGAGTATTTTCTTTATTTTCATTTTAAATGTTATCCCCTTTCTCAGTCCCCCACCCTCTCGGAAACCCCCTATCCGATCCTCCCTCCCCCCTGCTTCTATGAGGGTGTTCCTTCACTCACCCCACTCCCACCTCCCTCGATTCCCCTACACTGGGGCATCTATGGAACCTTCATAGGACCAAGGACCTCTCCTCCCATTGATGCCTGATTAGGCATTCCTCTGCTACATGTGCAGCTGGAGCCATGTGTACTCCTTGGTTGATGGCTTAGTCTCTGAAAGCTCTGGGGGTTCTGATTGGTTGATATTGTTGTTCTTCCTGTGGAGTTGCAAACCCCTTCAGTCCTTTGCATCTTTAAATGATTTCCCTTCCAGTATTCATCAATTTAAATATTTTTTCAATCATTTTTACTAAGGAATCAATGTTCATTTTGATTAAGTAAGCATGCAGGACAAAACTATACAAGCTTAACAAATATTTCTTTTACAATTAGTAGTATTACTAGTACTCTGTATCTGCCTCTGTGTGTATGTGTGTCTGTAGGTGTCTGTGTCAGTATGCGTTTTTGTGTGTTTGTATGAGTGCATGTGTATCGGAGTGTGTGTATGTGTTCTTATGTGTGTGTCTATATGTGAATCTGTCTGTGTGTGTGTGCCTGTGTGTCCTTGTCTGTGTGTGTGTGTGTGTGCACGCGCATGCGCGTGCATGCGTGCGTGCGTGCATGTGTGTGTGTGTGTGTGTGTGTGTGTGTGTGTGTGTGATTGGAGTTTGAACTTGGGACTTTTTGCATGGTAGGCAAATACTCTATCCCTAAGCTGTATCCCCAGATCCTCATTTTACCTTTGATTTTGACATAAATTTTAAGTTGTTCTGGCTTGCCTTGAACTCACTCTGTAATGTAGGCTAAACTTAAAATTATTATCTTTCTGCTTCAGACATTTGAGCATATGACATTACAGAATGGGGCATGAGCTTTCTGTGGGATATAGCTTGGCTGGTAGAGTGTTTGCATAAACATGCATGGGTTTCTAGGTTCTGTGTTCAAAACCACATACCCTGGTTATGGTGTCACACACCTAAATCCCAGCACTCAGGACATAGACACAAGAGGATTGGGAGTTGATGCGAGCCTCAGACATAGGAGAGCCCCAGACAGGTAGCAGTGCCTTTAATACCTGTCTAAAACATGGAAAATTGATAGAATTCTGTATGAGGGATTTATAGGTCAGCTAGATGTAATGTACACAGTTGTGCCATCTGATTTGTGGTAGTCCCTTTGTTGCTTTCAATTTGGAGTTTTTTCTCTCCCCTTGGTTTGTGAATGTTGTTCTTAAGGTATTTATGGCATGACTACTGTACGTTTTCAGCATCAGTCTTGACTGTGTTGGAATGCAGAGAAGGCTTGTAGACAGGCAAAACTGAGAGGGAAATGAGGACATAGAATTTTATGTCATAAAGTCAGAAGGGCATGCTGCCTCTAGGTAGAACAGAACCAGCAAGAAAGAGAGAGAAGGAAGAGTAATAGGGTATAATGTGTGGAAATGGTACAGTCAAACCCATCCCTTTGTATACTACCAGAAATTTAATTAAGATCAACAACAAAAAGACAGGAGACACTACCTGCTCTAGCTAAAGGATCCATGGAAGATTTATAGGGCTCCTTTGGGTAATTTTTTTCCTTTGTCTTACAAAATTTGGTTCTTTTTTTCAGTATCACTAAGAATCCTGACAGAGATTCTCTTATGTTTTGTCATCTGTCTGCAGATGTTGTTTACTTCAAAAGCTTGGTCTCCTCTTAAGAGCTGTTTATTTTGATGAGGCCAGAGCTTTCTTTTAGATACTTCCTTACATCCATCCTCTCAGCGTTTCCCAGTGAAGAACTAGATGCTAGAATGGAGAAATGGCTTCGTGGGTAAAGAGCACTTGTTCTTATGGAGAACCTGTGTTTGGCTCACCCACATAGTGGCTCATAACTGCCTGTAATTCCTGTTCCAGGAGATCCATTGCTCTCTTCTGATTGGCCTCCATGGGTTCTTAGATGCATGTTGTGCACATTCATGCACTTAGGTGCACACACATTCACATAAAACAAATTTTAAAAGCTGCATGCTGTGCCTGTTGCTTTGATTCCAAATCCAAAAAACAAAGTGGTTTAGTTTTTCCTATGACATGCATGGCAGTATTGCATCAGTGAGTATATCTACTGCATTGTAGGACATTGTAGTTTACAAGATTCACAGCTCAGCAAGATTGATAATGCATCCCACACTTTCAGCACTGTGAAAGCTAGTAAGTAGTGATGAACCTTCCAGTTGACATGAGTATGTATTTTCTTCATCTTACTCACCAACAGCTTCAAATGAGAAAATACATTCCTGGCACTAGACTTTAATTTGCTAGTCTGTAATGTCTAGTAGCATCATTGTTGCCCCTGATATAGGCTAATTTCATGTATGTATGTGTACATATATATTATATATGTGTACATATTATATATATATATATATATTGCAGATATTTTCCCATCCAGTTGTATCAATACAAAGAGTGCCTGTGGTTGGACAGGGAAAAGGGGTAGAGCTAGGAGTTGTGGGGAGAGGGTACCCTGGCACACATGAGGAGAAAGAGAGAAGAACCAGGATGGCTTCTGATGTTTTTCTGTGTGGTTTCATAAGGTCAGACGCTGGAAAGAACCTAGATGTCCCTCAATGGAGGAATGGATACAGAAAATGTGGTATATTTACACAATGGAATACTACTCAGCTATTAAAAACAATTAATTCATGAAATTCTTAGGCAAATGGGTGGAACTGGAAAGTATCATCCTAAGTGAGGTAACCCAATCACAAAAGAACACACATGCTATGCACTCACTGATAAGTGGATATTAGCCCAGAAGCTCGGAATACCCAAGACACAATTCATATATCAAATGATGCCCAAGAAGAAGGAAGAACAATGTATGGATACTTTGGTCCTTCTTAGAAGGGGGAACAAAATACCCACAGAAGGAGATACAGAGACAGTTTGGAGCAGAGTCTGAAGGAAGGACAATCCAGAGACTACCCAATCTAGTGATTCATCCCATATACAGTTCCAAAACCCAGACACTATTATAGATGCCCGCAAGGACTGCTGACTGGAGCTGGATATAGCTGTCTCCTGTCATGCACTGGCTCTGCTAGTGCATGACAAATACAGAGGGGACATTTTCAGCCAGCCATTGAACGAGCACAAGGCCCCCAATGGAGGAGCTAGAGAAAGGACCCAAGGAGCTGAAGGGTTCTGCAGTGCCATAGGCGGAACAATGATATGGGCCACCCAGTACTCCTAGAGCTCCCTGGGGCAAAGACATCAACCAGATAGTATACATGGTATTACCCATGGCTCCAGACACATAGGCAGCAGAGGATCCCTTGTTAGACATCAAAGGGAAGAGAGGCCCCTGGTCCTGGAAAGACTTGATGCCATAGTGTAAAGAAACACCAGGACAGGGAATTGAGAGTGGGGTTGATTGGGGGACAGTGGGAGGGCTTATGGGACTTTGGGGGGGGGGAACAGGAAAGGGAAAATAATTTGAAATGTAAATAAAGAATATATCTAATAAAAAAGAAATATTGGGATAATTTATCACTTTTAATTGGCTCTGGAATTACTGTATTGGCATCTTGTAATTGTGTCAATAATATACATAAATCTAATTGGCTAAATAATTAAGATTAAGAGTAGTGCTTTACTAGTTATTGGGCGATGAGCTAACAGACCATGGAATGAGTGTGTGGGCCAGTGCGTGGAAACAAGATGAACTTGCGGGACAAGCAAGCTGGATGCTGGGAGGGCTAGCCCTAGAGAGTGGCTGGGACCACTCCAGAGAGTTTGCTGCAGTGCGTGGAGCGCGGGAGCATGGTTCAGCACAGCCACAGAGAGTTGCTGGGGGTTCTTTTTTAATATTTCCCACAACATGTGTGTGTGTGTGTGTGTGTGTGTGTGTGTGTGTGTGTGTGTATGTATATATGTACACTTTTTTATTTTAAAAGTAGATGTATTTTTATATTATTATTATTGTTATTGTTATATTCACTTTACATCCTGCTGCTCACTGCCCCCCTCTCAAGTCCCCTACCACCCAGTGACCATTAGTAGATTTCTGTAATATTCTCCACCTGATATAGAAATGGAGTTTCTTTAATAAGGGATAAAAGCTACACTTACTTATGGTTATGAGAATATGCATTTGCAACCCAGTTAGAATTTATATTGCTTTAGGAAAATGATAATAGGAGGTTTTCATCTTGAATCTATGACCTCCCCAACAAGAAGTAACTGGCAAGGTTTATAATATCAGACATGAATTTCCCTTCTTTTGAATGCCTCAAGTCCAATTAGACAATGTTGGCCACCTCCAAGATAAAAGCATCACTAGTACAGCACTGTGAATATATTTCTAGCCCAGCCAATGTCGTGTTTCTTGGTATCACAGTTAGTTATAGGTGTGCTGAGAATTTTGGTTTCTTTAAAAAACACAGAAATATTATAAGAATATGTTTGCGTTTTAAGCCCAGTGTGGAATAATGGGATATGATTCTGGGTGGGTGGGACACAATGGAGGACAACAGCATAGCCCATATTATGTTAAGGGTCTTTTGGACTCCCCTGACTTACAACTCAAACACAATTTCTTGTAGTTGGTACTGGGGTTTTTTCTAGGTAGTCTATGATATCATTATTATTCTGTGTCATAACACCATTTAAACTCTGTGTCTATGTATATACATCTATATTATATGTAATTTTAGGTAAACATAAACTAATACGATTCCCTATCTTTAGTGTTATTTATCCCCTCGTCCTTCTTTCTCCGCATTGCCTCTTATTCTTGTTTTACCCATTTCTTCTTCATTGAACTTGTGTCCTGCTAGTCTCTACTCTAGAATTCATTGTCTCCCAAACCCTAGGTTACTCTTTACTTTCTTGCTGTGTATTGATTTACACCCCTCCCTCATAGAGAGACTTTGAGAATAATTTTAATTTTCTTCCATATGGATACTATTCTATTTAGGCTTTTCTCTGCAGAATATTCATAGATGGTAATAATTTATTAAATTATAGTGTTTTTTGTTTTGTTTTTGTTTTTAGTTTTGTTGTTTCATACAATATTTAATGTGCCTCTTATCTAAACATGTCTTGGTTCATAGCAATTTTACTACAGATGGAATTTTTTTCTAAGTGATTTTGTTTGCCGTCTTTACAGTGCTATGAAGGAATATCCCCCAAAGATATCTTGAAAAGAGTTGCAGCAAATGCCTTGATGTCACTTCTGGCTGTCAGCAGAAGAGCACAGAGGCACGCTTTGAGATGTGAGCATCACCATCAATTGTTTATTAGCATCTTGCTAATCATATTTTCGACTGCTTGTTTATTTTAATTTTCTTTGAACTAAAAATGCAAAGAAATTATAGTAAAATTTCAATGCTATTCAAAGTTTTTTTCCATATAACAGTACTGAAATCATTACTTTTAAATTTCATTTTTAAGATTTGTTTTATTTTTAATTATGTGTATGTGTATATATCTGTGTGTTTGTGAGTATGTGCATGTGGAGGACAGACAGGGTCACTGGATCCATAACCTTGAGTTACAGGCTGTTGTGAGGTACCTAACATGGGTATTGGGAACTCTTCTCTGAAAGAGTTTTATGTTAGTTATTGTAACCAAAGAGCAGTCTCTCCAGCCCCACTTTCATTGCTAAAAAAAAAGAGACTGATCCTGGAATATATTGCCTAGGAAGCACACAGCTCTGGGCTGGATCCCCAACACTAAAACATCAGTCAGTCAGTAATACAGAGATGATGCTTGTAGATTGTGTTTCTATTTGCATGTAATGATTATTACTCTAGATTTTATAAATATATATATGAGATATATATATATTTCAAGCTATAACCTACTATTCAGCTTCATAATTTTTAGTTTATACAAGCATATTTTACATACCTAACACCAAACACAGTTTTTAAGGTATGATGAAAACTATGATATGAAATAAGTAGTATTTTTATATAAGTTTTCATACTGTAGAGTCATGATTTCCCTTCTGTACATCAGTGAATAAAAGTCTGAGAGATGAAAAAGAGTAATAAAAAAAGGTTCATATACTCAACTAATTATTTGCTGCTAAAATAAAGCATGTAGGCTGTAAAATATAGTAGATCTGGAAGCTTACTAAGAAATTATTATTCTTTCATTATATTTGAATGAGCTTTCAGTGTCTGGACTATTTGTAGCCTTAATGTCTTCAGAAACGGAGTGGCCCCTTGTCAGTTGCAGCCTTTTTCTTTCAGCTGATCTCATAGAAAACTGTATGGAGCAAATGAAGCGCGTCAATGCACAACTGAACTTAGATTTGCTGAGGCCTGGGAAAGCAGCACTGAAAAAAAAGGTGACTTCAAGGTCTGATTTCTCATATAAGGGAAGAGGGATAGAGTGACCATGTCTCCATTACTCTCATGCCTACAATGAGCACAAGGTTGAAATCATTGTTTGACTTCCATGACAGATAGAGGCAGGTGTATTATAGAGGTCAATTCTCATTTGAAAATCCTCAAGTGGGACTTATATGTTATTCATTCCTGTTATACATAGTTAGAAATCTGTATGTTCACATGATATATTGCAGAAATATTTTATACAATGAAATATATAAATAAAAGTGTTTAGTTCTCTAGAGATGAAATCTGTAACTACTGTAATTTATGTGATTAGACTGTTCATATATTTCAAATGTATTATCTCATTACTAAGCACTTCTAACAATATTAGTAACAAAATTCTGCAATTGATAAGGCAAGATTTTACCCTTAATTTCTGTATATTTTCTTTCATGATTCTCAGATGTTTGTTCTAGCATTTAATTGCTTGATTGTGTATATAAATTTCATCTTCTTGAAAACATAATATAACATAATAACTGTATAATACCTGTGGTTAGCCATAATTATGACCAGTAACATTTACACCTCATTTTTTTCAAAAGGTGAATGTGCATGTGAATATTTAAATATACAAATAAATAGTCTACTTATTAAATACATACATACATACACACACACACAGGCTCATTTTCAAAACACATCATACTTTTTCAGAGGACCATGGGTTAAGTTCCAAAGGATCTTATGCAATGTTCTCTTCTGGTCTTTGGAGGCACTGCATTCATTCACATGAACATACCCACATATGTATGTAAATGCATGAATATCATGTATATATGTATGTATATGAGACAAGATTTTATATAAATATATGCATATAATTTAAAAGTAAAGTTAAATCTTTAAAAAGAAAATAAGACGAAGCTATATTTAATAGGCTAACTGGTACATAGTAACAGAATCCATGTTTGACAGCTTCTTTTCCTGCTTCTTATTTTACTGCCTAGCCAAAAGCTATAGTCATCATTGACGAAGTCAGCAAAGACCTGATATGATGGGAAAGCAGTCAGTACCTGCCTCCCTTGATTGAAATGTAACATGGAGAATATTATGTATCTGAATTCCTCCATGCCTGATGAATAGCAATAGCTTTTTTTTGCGATGCATGTATTTCTTGATATATGGTCACCATACCTTGTTAGTGTTCTTAAAGTGATGGTAGTTCAGCACAGCTGCAGTGTACAGTGATCCAAAAGGAGAGAATTACTGTTTCTAAGGGAACTGCATTCATGCTTTTTAACTTCTCTGCATCTATATAGGAGGATGGCTTCATTAAAGAGTTAAGCATCACCATGCAGCTCCTCAGAAACTGCCTTTATCAAAATGAAGAATGTAAAGTAAGTAGAGCGCCTGAGACGGCTGACAGCAGTTCAAGTAGTGAGTGGCTGAGATTTATGTGAAATAGTCCAAGAGGGAAATAGACCTTCTGAGTTCTCTTGTTCACGATGTATAGCTGATTGTTTCTCCAGCTCAGAGTTAATTCTCAGAGCTGGATGACTTTAATCATGTCCTTCAACACTAATGATATGTCTGTGTATATCAAAGCTTGACCTTCATGATGAAATCTTGAACTACCCCTTCATTCTATATTGTTAGGCATTTAGATGGCTTTTTGACTATATGGTCATAAATGGCTGTGTATGTGTTATGAAGTAGAGGTTTTCAAAGGTGTTTGTCAAAACTATTCTTAGGGAGTAAGTGACAGTATTCATAATTACAAAGAAAGAAGACAAGCATGGATCCTACTTCAGAATAGATACTGTTTTGCTCAGCGTGGTCATGTCAGGTAAAGAAAGCCCTACCTTTCATATCTGCTGTCACCCATGGCCTTTGTATAGTGCTCTTTGAAAGTTACTGAGTTATCTTGCTTTCTTTGTAAGTATTGGTTCTGTCCATTTAAGCCATCATGATGGTATTATTGTGTGACACAGAATTTTCTGAACTCATTAAATTGCTCAATATGTAATGACCTTACTTTTGAGAAATTAGCTTTAGTATGAAAAAAATTAGTGAGGCAAAGATAAATTGTAGAAATTTCTTTTGTTTTTAATTTTTTTGATTTTGTGCTCTTGTTGGTAATCTGGAAAAATATGGTAAACATGAATTACTTAAGCTACATTAAGTGAAATGCAGGTAACAATTATTTTTTTAAAGTATTTGTTTATACATATGCAGTGATTTGAAGGAGTATGACTCCTATAAACTCATTTATGTATATGATTGAATGCTTAGTCACCCCAGAGTGGAATTGTTTGAGAAGGATTGGAAGGATTAGTGTGTATGGCCTTGCTGGAGTAGCTGTGACATTGTTAGAGAAAGTGTGTCACTGGGAGGAGGTTTGAGGTTTTCCAAACTCCCAGCAGACCCAGCCTCTCTGTTCCTGCCATCTGCAGATGAATATATAAAGCTCTCAGCTACTGCTCCAGGGCATGCTTGTCTGTTTCCCACCATGATAATCATGGACGAATCCTCGGAAACTGTAAGCAAGCCCCCAATTTAAGATACTCCAGGCAAAACATGATGAAGCCTTATCCTGGGCAGGGAGAAAAATAAAGAGGATGTATAAGAAGTAAAGTCTGAAGGGTTAGGACAGAAGAAAAGTATAGAATGACTCCAGACTCTAATTTAAGCCGCTGACTAATATAAGAATGTATGATAGAGCATAGTGTATGATGAAGGACCTGATGCTCAGGTTTCCCATGTATGTCCTGTGTAAGCCTTTGAGCCATCTAGGTGGAGAACTGCATGTAGCCAAGTTTGTATGAGCCTGAGGAGTTATGCACGCTGGGGATAACAGGAGTATATTATTAGTATTTGTACATAGTATTTTACTTGAACTTTTCTAAGACAGTATGTTATAATAGCTTTGATCATATATTTGGAACACATATGATAGAAGGCTGGAAAACAGTGAGGTTTGGAGTAGAATAGACATAAGACAGAAGGATGGAAGTGAAGACAGAGAAACCTGTAGTGAATACCCCAGTACTGGAGAGTTTAGGAGCCACAAAGGTTGGAGTGGTCTCAGTCATCAGAACAGGAAATAAACTGAAGGAAGCTGACATTGAAAGGTGAGAAGTGTTAATGACAGCAGTGAGCATTCTGTCTCAGCTTGATCATTGCGTGGCATGAGTACATTTGAAACTACTCACTGTAATCAGAGAAATGAACAAGCTAAGGACTAGTTATAAAGACAGTGGGGGAAAAAGAACTAATGGAAAGATAAAATTCCTGAGGAGAAGGGAGAACACTTTAGAGGGGCAGATTGATATATTTATTTCTGAGAAGAAGAGCACTGGTTCTTTACTGCCAGGTGAGGAGAGAGATGAATGGATGACAGAACACACATAAGTGGGTAGAATGAAGATAGATAATAAAAAAATTGGAACCTAATCGTTTCTGTCTTTGTGAAATAAGTGAACAAAGTCATTTGCTGCTAGTGTAGGGTTGTGTGAGAAGCTGAGTGTGGTCAGCCTGAGGAAGACCGGGGAGTAACTACAAAACATGCTCTATGTTTGGTTCTGTGTGCCCTGAAAACTGTGTATAATTATGTACATGTGTACTCAATAAAGACTAACTTACTTAAGAATCTGTTCAAATCACACAAAGGTAGTCATTAACTTCACACACACACACATACACACATACATACACACACACACACACACACACACACACACACTCCTTCCCATGCCTTCCATCTGTCTGTACTTTGTTTATAGTGTCTGATTGGTGATCTGTCTGTTGTGTAGGTGTGCACCTGTGTCTGATAAGCCTTTTCTGCATATTTATTGGACATGCCTAGAAAACATAGTATGGAAAGGAATGGGTATTCTTTACAGAGCTCTTTACAGTGTTTACCAGGGAAGACTTTACTGACTGCAGCTGAGCCAGAACAGTACTTTGGACCACAACCCAATGACATTAGCTTAGACCTGTCTCTATGTTGCTTCCATTTCTTGTGTCAGAAGTTTATTTTAAGAGTGCTGCCAACCTATTGGCTCTTTTCAGCAAGTACTTACCATACCACACACATATATTATTAAAACTCTAAGTTTAGATTGTCAGAACTGATATAGTTGGAAATCCAAGGCATACTAAGGGTGGTCACATTGTTCTCTTATAAGCAGATTAGCTTTAAGCAGGCCAAGCACACAGTAGGACTGCAAATTAAGTATATAGTCTTAAATAATCTCAGAATATATTATTAACTTGGTTTGGAGGTCTGAGCAAGTTCAACCTCTTTGGTGTCAAGAGCTATTTTCAGAAAATTTTCTCAGTTCATATATAGTATATCCATATTAAGAGAAGAACATGGCAGAATCGATAAGAGTATTTTCCTGACTACAAATCTCTGTTTCTGGACCTTGTCTGAACCTTTTTAGAGTTTATTTATTGCTAAGAGATAATCACTTTCCTGCATACTTTACATGTTATAGAAACTTCTCTACAGTTTTTCTCTGACTAATATGTGCTAACCACTCTTCAAGAGACTGGACAGTCTCCTGATCCAGGCTGCCCAATGTAGAACACTGGTGAACTGAGGCAAAGTTCTTCCTTATTCCTAGCAAAGATGAGTTAAACTATTTATTACCTTGCATGGGTGACAACTTCAGGAGGTATGTAAACATAAGGTTATATTTCACATGTCCAAACTAATGAGTGGTCTTATTTCTTTGGAAAAACAGATGGCAGCTCTTGAAGCACGGCTTGTGCCTGTACTGCACTCTCTCTGGCCATGGCTTTTGATGGAAGATTCATTGATGCAAATTGCCTTGCAGTTGCTTTGTGTCTATACTGCAAATTTTCCAACTGGTAACTGGAATCCATTATTTTTTATGATAAATTAAAATAATAGTTTTATGCGATACTAAGTTGAACTGGAAAAATACTTATGTTGTTGTATTTTTCCTTATTAGGTATGCGTTAGTCAAAGGCAAAATTTCTTGTGGGTCTTAAGCTCCAGACCATTTAAGAATATATTTGTTGACCTGAGAGAGTCATTGGATAGTTCAGTAAATGGATTGGCTTAATTTTATATGGCTGTGGGAAACTACATTTAGAGGGAACATCCAAAAGGTAAAAATTAATGAAAAAAACAAGTGAAGATTTATAGATTCTAGAACAGAAGACAGGTGTGATGAAAGTTAGTTCAATATAATTGTATTCATTCACATTTATTATTTTGACAACCTATTAAGGGCCATGCATTTTGAGTTGTAATGAAACTGATTAGACTATGAGGGAAGCATAAGGATAGACAATTCTAGGAAGAGCAGAGGTATGAAGCCGCTGATTTAGAAGGGGAAGAGCAAACATCAAGGGGTGAAGTAATAATCATGTTAGCTGTTTAGCAACTATATGGTCAGATGTATAATTTTGACTAGTCAGCAAGTATGCATGATTTCCTTTACTCAGCAACAGAAATGTCTACATCCCAAAGGAAGCATAGGAAAGGAATAGGAAATGTAGTTGACTATGAGCTCATCGTGTCACTGCTTTGTGCTGTGAATAGTCTGGCACTTTAGGCTGTCTGCTTCACTAGCCTGCTTAGAAAGTCTCCTACACGTAATAGAGTTTAGCTCATGAACTGCCAATCTGTATCTAATTATGACTCAGAATTGTCCTCTCTTCCTTCTGCTATGCTTTCTCTGTCCCTTTCTTGGACAGTGTCTTCTCAATGTGTCTTGTATCTCAACTCTCCCTGCAGGGTAGCCAACTCAGCATAGCCTGTCTCTGAAATGTAGTGTTGAATGTGGTCCTCCTTTACCTTAGCTTTCATCCTGAGCATCTAGAAAAATTCGGAGGGACAAAAATTGAGTTGCTTAATGTGAAGCATTACATACTTTGATATAAAAAATTTGAAACTGACTTGTACGATATGCATCCTTAAAATTTACGAGAATAGTAGAAGTGGTTAGAATACCACCAACCTAAGGCAGAAATACTGTGTTTATAAGCAAAAACGGACCATTTCGTGAACACATTGGCGTTTGAATATAGTTTTAAAGTTAAGACAGGAAAGGTTACCATATTTTCACTTGTACTTATCACAAATGAGTTTAGTTCACAGATTGTTCAATTCTGATATGACTCTACACGCTGTTCTGTTTGCATGAACTTTCACAAAGTAATTCTGCTTGGAGTTTAGATTACAATGCAGTCACCAAAATATATTCTAACTTTTTTATTTTTTTAATCCCCTAACAAGTCTCATATGGCTGCCTGATTTACTCAGAATACATTGAACTCTGGAAAGCCATAGATACCACTGGTAGCTTTTGCTGTGTATGAGCTCTGTGACCTTAAAATCCCTTGATCAGGCTTTTCTGAGTTCTTTATCTTTACATGGGTACTGTGGAAAATGGTGTTTGAGCTGTTACCTCTCATTGCTAAAATTCTATTCTTCCACACAGGCTTTTATTTCGATGCCTTCTTTATAAAATTTTATTTAAAAAAACATTATGCTAATCTAATTCTCTTTAAGAAACAAAAAATAAGTTGCCATTTTAATGCTCCATGAAGATAATTAGCCTGAGTGAGCACAGTCAGTCTGTGGGGTTGATTGTACATAAGCAGCAGAACTGAGACAACTTGGTGACAGACTGTTTCTTTTGAAGGCTGCAATTCTCTTTGTTGGTCAAATTATGGACAGTATATTCAAACTGCACACAGAGGCACCCCCAGCAGCTCTCTGATACTGTGTATCCTGAAACTGGCTTCTCAGATGCCTGCAGAGAACACCACCATTCAGCAGATGGTTTTTACATTTCTTTCTAACTTGGCCTTATCTCATGACTGCAGGGGAGTAATTCAGAAGGTAAGTACTTAGTCTCTCCTGTACATCATAAAAGAGTCATTTGGCAAAATAATCCTGTCAATTAAATTTTAGAAGTTCTTTTGTTTCTAGGACTGCATTCTTATGATTTTTAAGACATTTTGTTTTAAAGATTTGTAAAAGATTTAAGAGGCTAATTGCTTCAAGCCAGTTTGGGAGGCAATAAACTTGAAGCAGAAGGAGTTTCTTACTAGTCCATGACCTTTTAATGATCTCTATAGCTGTTTTAGCTAAAAAAAAAAAAAAAAAAAAGCGATTTTAGAAAAACATTGGTGTTATACAAATAACCAGTCAAACCAGTCAAACCAATTTCATTCTA
Source organism: Apodemus agrarius (assembly GCA_964023405.1). NCBI lineage: Eukaryota > Metazoa > Chordata > Mammalia > Rodentia > Muridae > Apodemus > Apodemus agrarius. Next base: position 81,153,574 of record OZ030021.1, read on the forward strand.
TTATGGTGACAGAAAGTTGTATGAAATTAAAGATCCTTTGCCCCGTAACATTTTTACATCTTAATGGCATAGTATGGCACTTATGAAGTCTCTGGATCTGCAGTTCTAAAATGGCACTTTTTTTTATCACTTATTTTAAGTGATTGTAAAAAGAAAGGGCATGAGTGAGACAAACTCAGATGCAGATGTGCAGGAACAGAGCATCTTCATGGTTATGTATGAACAGAGTCCCTACTGTGAAATATCTTTGGTCCTGAAAGGACTGGATCCAGTTTTGTAGGAGAGTACCAGAATGGAGCAGAGAAATGGTGGGGTGGTGATTGGGGAATAGGTGGGGGGTTGGGTGGGGTGGGGTGGAAGAGGACATATGGGACATATGCTGAGGGGGGAACGGGGAAAGGGGAAAGCCTTCTGAATGTAAACAAAGAATATAGAAAATAAAAAAAATTGTAAAAAAAATTTAATTATCATCAGATCATCTGTTATTTTCTCATGACACTGATTTCAGTGCTTCTATTTCTTCTGCTTGGAGGTCAGACAGGATTCATAGGAATTCAGTGTCCCACTCTATTTCATGTTTCTGAACCTCAAAGATAGTTGGGGTATAATCAAAAAATGCTAATGTCTCTTATTCTACAGAAATTGCATGATTGGCCTTATTAGGGAAATATTTTCTATAAGGAATTGCACCCTGCTCACTCTGACTCATGAGTGTCCTCATTACATTTTTTAGAAATTCTTCAAGCCAGTTGATGTGATGTTATCTTGAAATCAGGCATGGAAGGACCATTCATACCATGTAATTTGACAAACACCACAATCAGTGATCTGCCACTCCCTCATACAGCCAGTTCAATTGTTTATTTACTAGCATACAGCTAGATAGTTTCTTCATGTACATGCTGATATTTCTACAAGTCATACATTTGTGTGCATGGGCACATTTATAAACATATATACCATGTATGTCAGGCTTTCATATATATTGATATGTTTATACATGTATAAACATACATTACTTCCAAAGATTTCATCTTGAGCTAAATATATTGGATTACCTTTTTCTTTTTTCTTTTTGACTATTTCATGGAAATTTTTACATAAAAAATGGTTGATGTAAAAACTCTTTCTAAATTAATTGAAGGTGGAATTAGAAACATTTGTGATAAAATCAAAGATTTACATTGAAAACATTTCTGATGTTTTCAATGTAAATAGAGGAAGTATATAGAAAGACATATTAAAATTGAAGATTATCATGAAAAATAATGCAGATAAAATGCTAGACATAAAATAAATTACTAAATTAATTAAAAGGAGAATTACAAACATTTTCTGATAAAATTGAAGATTTACATGAGAAATATTTTGTTAGTCTATATCTTTTTATTGGGGAGTTGAGTCCATTGTTGTTAAGAGATATTAGGGAGTAGTGATTGTTGCTTCCTGTTATTTTTTATGTTATTTTTATGTTTGTGTGGGTATCTTCTTTTGTGTTCTTTGGAAGACGATTACTTTCTTGCTTTTTCTAGGGTGTAGTTTCCCTCCTTATGCTTGCATTTTCCATCAATTATCCTTTGTAGTGCTGGATTTGTGGATAGATACCGTGCAAATTCGGTTTTATCATGGAATATCTTGGTTTCTCCATCTATGATAATTGAGAGTTTTGCTGGATATAGTAACCTGGGCTGTCATTTGTGTTCTCTTAGGGTCTGTATGAGGTATGCCCAGGATCTTCTAGCTTTCATCGTCTCTGGTGAGAAGTCTGGTGTGATTCTGATAGGTCTAACTTTATATATTACTTGCCCTTTTTCCCTTACTGCTTTTAATATTCTTTCTTTGTTTACTGAATTTGGTGTTTTGATTATTATGTGCCGGGAGGATTTTCTGTTCTGGTCCAGTCTAGAAGTGTATACATATGAGACCACAGTACTAGCCAATATTCCACTTTCTATCACTCCCTTGTAAAACATGTTGATGGGGTGGAGAGTTGGAATATCTAGAGTTATAAGTGCCAATCTCAAGTTTGGCATGTGACCTTGAGCTGGAGACTTATTTTCCTTACATTTCACTGTTATTGTTTTTATTATTATTTTTGTTATTATTGAATACAATCTTCATTTACATTTCAAATGCTAAAACCTTTCCCGGTTTCCCCCCTTCCCGAAAACCCCCAACCCCTCCTCCCACCCCCTGCCGTCCATGGAAGTATATGCCCTTCCATCCAACCCACTCCCACCTCACTCCCAATCTCCCCCCCACTGCCGATTTCCCTTTGTTGGAGCATCTATTGGGCCTTCATCTGACCAAGGACCACTCCTCCCCCTGATGCCCAACAAGACATTCCTCTGCCACATTTTTTTCTGGAACCATGTGTACCCCTTGGTTGATGGTTTAGTCCCTGGGAGTCCTGGGGCGCCTGGGTGGCCGACATCTTTGTTCTTCCCATGGGGCTATAAACCCCTTCAGCTCCTCTGGACCACCCTCCAACTTTTCCATTGGGGACCCCACATCCAGTCCAATGGTCGGCTGCTAGCATCTGCCTCTGTATGTGTAAGGCTCTGGCATGGGCCCTCTGGAGACAACCATGACATGCTCTTTTTGGTATGTACTTCTTGTCCTCCATAATAGTGTCGGGGTTTGGTGACTGTTTATAGGATGAATCCCCAGGTAGAGCAGTCTCTGGGTGGCCTTTACTTCTGGGTGGCTCAGCTCCACACTTTATCTCCATAGTTGTTCCTGTGAATATTTGATACTGTTCTCAGAGGAACCAAAGCACCCTCACTTAAGTCCTCCTTCTTCCTGAGCGTCCTGTGGTCTGTGAATTGTAACTTATTTATTTTGAGCTTTTGGGCTAACATTGACTTATCAGTGAGTGTATACCATGTGTGTTCTTTTGTGATTGGGTTACCTCACTCACAATGACACTTTCTAGTTCCATTCATTTGCCTAAGAATTTCATGAATTCATTATTTTTATTTTTTATTTTTTTAATTTTTATTTTCTATATTCTATATTTACATTCCAAAGGCTTTCCCCTTTCCCAGTTCCCCCCCACCATACATCCCATAATTCCTCTCCCCCCCAACTATTCCCCAATCATTCCCCCTCCCCCCACGGTTTCTCTACAAAACTGGACCCAATCTTTACAGGCCCAGGGTCCTCTCCTTTCTTCTTCTTAGGAATCATTTGACTTGCTAATTGTGGCTTGAGTATTTAGGGCTTCTGGGCTCATTAATATCCACTTATCAGTGATTGCATTTCATGTGTATTCTTTTGTGATTGGGTTAACTCACTCAGGATGATATTTTCCAGGCCTAACCATTTACCTACAAATTGCATGAATTCATTATTTTTAATTGCTGAGTAGTACTCCATTGTATAAATATACCACATTTTCTGTATCCATTCCTCTTTTGAGGGATATCTGGGCACCTTCCAATTTCTGGCTATTATAAACAAGGCTGCTATAAACATAGTGGAGCATGTGTCTTTATTGTATGCAGGGAAATCCTCTGGGTATATGCCCAGGAGTGGTATGCCAGGGTCCTCTGGAAGTGACATGTCCAATTTTCTGAGGAAGCGCCACACTGATTTCCAGAGTGGTTTTACCATTTTGCAATCCCACCAACAGTGGAGGAGTGTTCCTCTTTCTCCACATCCTCGCCAGCACTTGTTGTCTCTTGAGTTTTTAATCTTAGCCATTCTGACTGTTGTGAGGTGGAATCTCGGGGTTGTTTTGATTTGCATTTCCCTGATGACTAATGATGTTGAACATCTCTTAAGGTGTTTCTCGGCCATCTGAATTTCTTCTGGTGCAAATTCTTTGTTTAGCTCTGTAACCCATTTTTGATAGGGTTATTTGGTTCTTTGGGGTCTAACTTCTTGAGTTCTTTGTATATATTGGATATTATCCCTCTGTCGGATGTGGGTTTGGTGAAGATCTTTTCCCACTTTGTTGGTTGTCGTTTTGTCCTTCTGGCAGTGTCCTTTGCCTTGCAGAAACTTTGTAATTTTATGAGGTCCCATTTGTCAATTCTTGATCTTAGTGCATAAGCTATTGGTGTTCTGTTCAGGAACTTTCCCCTGTGCCTATGTCCTCCAGGGTCTTCCCAAGTTTCTTTTCTAATAGTTTCAGTGTGTCTGGTTTTATGTGGAGGTCCTTGATCCACTTGGAGCTGATCTTAGTGCAAAGAGATAAGAGTGGGTCAATTCGTATTCTTCTGCATGTTGACCTCCAGTTGAACCAGCACCATTTGTTGAAAATGCTATCTTTATTCCATTGGATGGTTGTGGCTCCTTTATCAAAGATCAAGTGACCATAAGTCTGTGGGTTAATTTCTGGGTCTTCAATCCTATTCCATTGATCCACTTGCCTGTTGCTGTACCAATACCATGCAGTTTTTAACACAATTTCTCTGTAGTACTGTTTAAGGTCAGGGATATTGATTCCCCCAGAAGTCCTTTTATTGTTGAGAATAGTTTTAGCTATCCTGGGTTTTTTGTTGCTCCAGATGAATTTGAGAATTGCTCTTTCTAGAGCTATGAAGAATTGAGTTGGGATTTTGATGGGGATTGCATTGAATCTGTAGATTGCTTTTGGCAAGATGGCCATTTTTACTATTTTGATCCTGCCAATCCAGGAGCAAGAAATATTTTTCCATCTTCTGAGGTCTTCTTCAATTTCTTTCTTCAAGGACTTGAAGGTCCTGTCATACAGATCTTTAGCTTGTTTGGTTAGAGTTACACCAAGGTACTTTATGTTGTTTGTGGGTATTGTGAAGGGTGTTATTTCCCTAACTTCTTTCTCAGCCTGCTTGTCCTTTGAGTACAAGAAAGCTACTGATTTGCTTGAGTTAATTTTATAACCAGCCACTTTGCTGAAGTTGTTTATCAGCTGTAGAAGTTCTCTGGTGGAGTTTTTTGGGTCGCTTAAGTAAACTATCATATCATCTGCAAATAATGATAGTTTGACTTCTTCCTTTCCAATTTGTATCCCTTTGATTTCCTGATGTTGTCTAATTGCTCTCGCTAGAACTTCAAGTACTATATTGAAAAGATATGGAGAAAGACGGCAGCCTTGTCTAGTACCTGATTTTAGTGGGATTGCTTCAAGTTTCTCTCCATTTATTTTGATGTTGGCTACCGGTTTGCTGTAGATTGCTTTTACTATGTTTAGTTTGTTTACTGTTGATGATAGTTTTAGTTATCCTGGGTTTTTTGTTATTCCAGATGAATTTGAGAATTGCTCTTTCTAACTCTGTGAAGAACTGAGTTGGGATTTTGATGGGGATTGTGTTGAATCTGTATATTGCTTTTTGCAAGATTGCCATTTTAACTATATTAATCCTGACAACCCACGAGCATGGAAGATTTTTCCATTTTCTGATGTCTTCTTCAATTTCCCTCTTCAGTGACCTGAAGTTTTTGGTCATATAAATCTTTCACATGTTTGGTTAGAGTCACTCCAAGATATGAAAGCAGTGCTAAGAGGAAAACTCATAGCCCTGAGTGTCTCCAAAAAGAAACAGGAGAGAGCATATACTAGCAACTTAATGGCACACTTGAAAGCTCTGGAACAAAAAGAAGTAATTTCACCCAGTAGGAGTAGAAGACAGGAAAATCATCAAACTCAGGGCCGAAATCAACCAAATAGAAACAAAAAGCACTCAGGGCTATGAGTTTTCCTCTTAGCATTGCTTTCATTGTGTTCTGTAAATTTTGGTATGATGTGTTTTCATTTTCAGTAAATTCTATAAAATCTTTAATTTCTTTCCTTTTTTTCTTTCTTGACCAAACTATCATTGAGAAGACCATTGTTCAAAGTCTGAGAAGAAGGTATTTTCTTTTGCTTTAGGGTGGAATGTTCTATAAATATCTGTTAGATCCATTTGGTCCATAACTTCATTTAGTTTCACTGTGTCTCTGTTTAGTTTCTGTTTCCATGATTTGTTCATTGTTGAGAGTGGGGTGTTGAAGTCTCCCACTATATTTGTGTGGAATGTGCAATGTGTGCTTTGAGATTTATTAAAGGTTCTTTTATGAATGTGGGTGCCCTTTCATTTGGAGCATAGATGTTCAGAATTGAGAGTTCAACTTGGTAGACTTTTTCTTTGACCAGTATGAAGTGTCCCTGCTTATTATCTTTTTTGACTACTTTTGGTTAAAAATCAATTTTATCCGATATAAGTAAGAATGGCCACTCCAGCTTTTTCTTGTGACCATTTGCTTGGAAAATTGTTTTCCAACCTTTGACTCTGAAGTAGTGACTGACTTTTGCACTGAGGTGAGTTTCTTGTATGCAGCAAAATATTGGGACTTGTTTATGCACCCAGTCTGTTAGTCTATGTCTTTTCATTGGGGAATTAGACCATTGATGTTGAGAGATATTAAGGAAAAGTGATTGTTACTTACTGTTGTCTTCTTTGTTAAAGGTACAAATCTGTTTGTGTAGCTGTCTTCTATTGCCTTTGTTGAAGGATTACTTTATTGCTTTTTCTATGGTGTGGTTTCCCATCTTGTGTTGGTATTTTCCACCAGTTATCCTTTGTATAGCTGGATTTGTGGAAAGATTTTGTATAAATTTGCTTTTGTCATGGAATGTCTTTTTTTCTACATCTATGGTCATTGAAAATTTTTCTGCTTTTTGTAGTCTGGGCTGACATTTATGTTCTCTTAGGGTCTGTATGACATCTGCCCAGGATCTTCCAGCTTTCATAGTTTCTGGTGAGAAGTCTAGTGTAATCCTGATATATCTGCCTTTATATTTTATTTGACCTTTTTCCCTTACTAGTTTTAAGATTCCTTCTTTCTTTAGTGCATTTGATGTTTTCATTCTTATGTGACAAGAGGAATTTCTGCTCTGGTCCAGTCTGTTTGGAGTTCTGTAGACTTCTTGTAAGTTCATGGGCATCTCTTTCTTTAAGATAGGGAAGTTTTCTTCTATAATTTTGTTGAAGATATTTACTGGGTCTTTAAGATGTAAATCCTTGCTCTCTTCTATACGTATAATCTTTAGGTTTGTTCTCATTGTGTCCTAGATTTTCTGGATGTTTTGGGTTACAAGCTTTTTGCCTTTTGCATTTTCTTTGACTCTTGACTCATTGTTTTTTATGGAATATTCAGCATCCAAGTTTCTTTCTTCTATCTCTTGTATTCTTTTGTTGATGCTTGCATCTATGACTCCTGAATTCTTTCCAAGGTTTTCTATCTCCTGAGACTTCTCCCTTCATGATTTCTTTATTGTTTCTTTCAATTTTTTGAACCCGGATGGTTTTGTTTAGTTTGTTTGTTTGTAATGTCTCACATAATTCCCTATGGAATTTTTGTGTTGCCTCTTTAAGGGGTTCTACCTGTTGACCCATGTTCTCCCGTATTTTTTTTAAGGGATTTTTGTTTTTTCTCTTTAAGGGCTTCTACTTGTTGACCCATATTCTCCTCTAATTTTTTAATGGATTTCTGTGTTTCCACTTTAGGGGCTTCTACCTGTCGGCCCATGTTCTCCTGTATTTTTTTAAGGGAGTTCTTTATCTCCTTCTTGAAGTCCTCTGTCGGCATAATGAGATGTGATTTTAAATCCAGCTCTTGCCTTTCTGATGTGATGGAGTATCTTGGATTTGCTGTTGTGGGAGAACTAGGTTCTGATGGTACTATGTTGCCTTGGTTTCTGTTGGTAATGATCTTGCGTTTGCCTTTGGCCATCTGTTATCTCTGGTGTTAGCTGTTCTTGCTGTCTCTGACTGTGGCTTCTCTGTCCTGCTGGCTTGTGCATCTGTACTCCTTGGATTCCCTTTCTCTCAAATGCCCTGTGCACAACTGGTTCTCCAGGAAGTATCAGGAGATGGAGTTTTCCCTGTGGCAGACTTGGCAAGGGTGGAATGCCCTGCAGCCTGCTGGTTCTCTAATTCCCTGTGTGCTGCTGATTCTCGAATGCTATACATGCTGCTTGTTTTCTAGAAAGTATCAGGAAATGGGGTCTTCCCTGTGGTAGAATTGACAGGGGTCTACCACATAGGAAGGAACCAGGCAGGCAGTGGCACAGGAGGAGGGAGGGGTAAAAGGGATGGAAGGGGAGTGGTAATCTGGAGGGAGGGTGGGTTTTGTTGGTTGCTGGGTAGTGAGTCCCAGACAGTGGCTCTGGCCCTCTAGAGGTGGGGGTGGTTCTTACCAAATGCCCTGGGTGCTGCTGGTTCTCTAGAAGGTATCAGGAAATGGGGTCTTCCCTGTGGCAGAACTTGCAGGGCTCTACCACATCGGACTGAATGGGGGAGGCAGTGTCAGGGAAGGATTATTATTATTATTATTATTATTATTATAATAAAAAAACCCTCTAACACAACTAAAACTCTCAATTTAAAATTCTGGTCTGAAAGACCTGAAGGGTGTTGTAGAGTTGGAAAAGGAGCCTGCAAAGCCTATAGCATCTCCAGATCAACTGAAAGAAAGAGAGAATAAAAAAATGGACATCTATAGGATGGTGCTTTCAAAAAGTGGACTTACAAACAGAGCTGTGTAGCAGAGAATGATGAATCTATACCCTTTGCATGTTATCCAGCAGGCTGCAAGCACAAAGATCATGCCTGAGGAGCCATGGGGTAATGTGAGGTGACCTTGAGCTCCCACTGAATAGGGTTGGCCCTAGGCCTGCCCAGCCTCCAGCACTGAGCTGCAGTAACTGCAGACTGTACTGCTTACCCTGCTGGGAGACCAGAAGCACTGCAGTCTACAAGTAAAACTACTGGCTCCAAAAACAGTGTGCAGTGGCTGGAGCTCCCAAAGAACCATGTCACTAACTAAGCCTATCCCCTTACCTGTCCCCCAGCATGGAGCTGTCCTGCCTAGCTGCAAACCACCCTGATTCCACAACAGCAGGATATCCATTGAGACAAGTCTCAGTGATGGTTCAGTATTTATTGTGTTTCAGAAACCAGAGTCCTTGAACCAGAACAACAATGTATTGCTATGAATATTTGTATGTAAAGCTATCTAGGCAAAAAGTATACTTTGTGATACATTGCAGTCTCAGAGCAGTAAGTGCATGGTGTGATGACAGGGCTGCAGTGGGTAGGGAACATGTCAGTGCTGAGTAGACCTAGTGTGGGTTGGGTATGTGCAACAACCTGAAGCTTGTGTAAGACTCAGTCCCTGAAAATACTGTCCAGCTGCACATTCACCCTGGTTCTGAGCAACATGGATATCTGTGCTGAAGAACTGTCCATTTTCTGGATGGATTTACTCAAAAGCCCTCTATGGTCTGTGCTTCCATGTTGATATCTGTGTCGAAGTCTGGGGTCTATGTGGATGTCTATGATCTGGGTTGCCATTAGAGAGTGTGTGGATGGCTAAGATCTGTGCTACCACTGGAGGCCAGGTAGACATCTATAGTCTGTGCTACTGCAGGAGGCCATATTAGTGTCCATGGTCCTTTGCTGTCAGAGGCCATGCTGATGTGAGTTGCCTGTAATGTCACCTGAGGCCATATTCATGTCTGTGGCCCCTGTTACCACCAAAAGCCATGTAGATGTTCATGGTCTGTGATGCCATCTGAAGCCATGTTGAAATCCATGAACCATGTTGCCACTGGTTGCCCCAGAGGCCATGTTGGTGGCCTTAGCTTATGCTGCCACTGAGGGCTTTGATAGTATCTGTGTCCTATGCTGCTGCAGAGGGTTACGTTGATGTCCATGGTCTGTATTGCCACTGGAAACCATGCTGAGATCCATGGCATATGCTGATGCTGGAGACCATGTAGATGTCTGTGGTCTGTTCGTCGCCAGAAACTATGTGGAAATCCTTGATCTACTCTCCCACTGACAGTAAAGAGCAAGGGAGCTAATTTTTTTGTGGTATCAGTGATTGCGGAGTGACACTTGAGAAAGTGGCACATGGAAGGCTATGCGACAACCCCTACTCCCACCTCACCCCACTTGATCTTCCTCAAAATAGAAACAGCCTAGATAGAAAGCCATCAAAGAGAACTAAAAATTGTGATAAGGATGCTCAAGTATAGCTCGCCAGTACTGATGGCTTTTGGCAGAGAAAGACGCAGTTTTTTATAAGGGACTGGCCACTGGGGTTTGACCATGTTTCAGTGAGTATATAGGCAACCCAAATTGGACTTTTTTTCTCTCTTATTTTTTTTGTTGGGGGAGTAGGGGAGAAGGTCACAAGGGTTGGGGTGCAGACCGGGAAGGTCTGGAAAGTGAATGTGATCAGGGTTCATGTTGTGAAATTCCCAAATAATAAAAATATTAGGTTGGGGGGGGTAAACAAAGAACATTCTGATATAATATGAATATAATCTGTTTTCAGAGAACATAAATCAAGTCTGTTGTAATTAGGAAATTCTAGAGACTTCCACTGCTGTATTAATAAGAAGCCTAGAGCCTTCCAGTTGTGCCTCTCCCTCACCAATGGCCATGAGAAAATGCAGTAGTGCTATTGTATAACTTTAAAATGTCTCCTATCTTTCTCCCCTGGTACATCTCTACACACTCTAACCAGAGTATAAAATTGTTTTAAATCATCTTTAGAGCCCACAGTGAAGAAAAGCCCATAGCGTGCTACATTTTTCTAACGCTGGATACATGTTTTGCAACTCTTGTCAGCTCTGAGCTTCTAATATGGTGTATATAACTAAATGGAAAAGGCAAGGAACTGTTCAAAAAAAGTATCCTTTGTGCTGAGATGAGACACAGGGAAGTTTTGAGAGGCACGTAACACTTGGTTTAGATTGGTTTTGCTGTTTGGGAAATACGCTAGTATGTCAGTAGCCCATTCCATTATTATCCTCAAAGTTCTTTATGAAGACATATTAAAATTATGACTTAAATATGAATTAAATCCAATATCCTTATATCTCCCCAGGAGAACTCAACAGATAAGCTAGTGTCTATTATCAATACAGAATAGGAATCATTCTGTACAGGGCTAACATGCAAATAATACATTCTGCTTCTTAACTACACCAATAACCATAGCTTCAATAGGTCACCCTAGCCTCTGCTTGAGACTATTGTGTTATATTTTGTTTGCATGTGCTCAGTATCTATCATATAGTTATATTATTGGTGGTGATTTGAGGAATTGGCTTTATTTGAAGATTAAAATTTCTGCAGTTTAAATAATAGAGTTTCCTCATCTCTAAGTTTAATAGAATGACATAAAGTCATGAACTTTTTTTTCTGTAATGATAAAACATAGAGTAAAATGAATATAAAAGTGTGTGCATGCATTTATGAAGAAAATACCTATAGCTAGAATTATTGGAAACACCTTCACTCCTACCAGAGCTGTTAACTCCTGTGCAGGGTGGATTTGAATTTTGTTTCTTTCCTCCCACAGGATATCTTTAATGAGTAACAAAACTGCTAGAAGGCAGATAAGAAAGGGAACTCAGGAGGCCCACTCTGAATTATCAACCCTAAATAATTGAGTTGACTATATTTTATTTTATCCATCATCAGAAAAAAAATAGCAGGAATTAAAATTTAAGCCCTGTTTGTTCTTACCTTTATATTTATTAATACTTGGAAGTTGTGTACACCAAGTATTTGGAAGAAAGAGAAATTAAAATCTGGGAGAAGGATGTCAAATGCTGCTTAATTGATCACCAAGGGACTAGGCAAATAATGAAAAATACCTGAAAAGAAAAGACTATTCTGTGTTTACCCACAGAGCAACTTTCTACAGCACTTCCTGTCTCTGACATTGCCTAAAGGAGGAAGTCAGCATCTCAGCAATGTGGCCATTCTGTGGTTGAAGTTGCTCCTGAATATGTCATTTGGAGAAGACGGACAGCAAATGATCCTGAGGCTGGATGGCTGCTTGGACCTACTCATAGAGATGAGCAAGTACAAGCACAAGAGCAGCCCTCATATGCCTCTGCTCATCTTTCATAACATTTGCTTCAGTCCTGCTAACAAGCCTAAAATCCTGGCTAATGGTAAGTAGTCACCTTGTGGACTCATTTCATGCATGTGAAACACAAAATAGCTCTATAATTTCCCACCTGTGCTCAGTATCTATTATATAATTACATTATTGGTGGTGATTTGAGCAATTGGCTTTATTTGAAGATTAAAATGATTAGCAGGGGCCTAGCCTCTAAGTGTTGATCAGCAACTGTCACTCAGTGGACACAACAGGTGCAGGAGGTACCTGGGAAAGAGCAGCAGTGGGCAGGGGTGCTCTCAGTCTCATCCCCTACTTCTGTGTCTCTTCTTGATCTATTGTTACTCTAGTTTCTCATCATTTCTTATCTGTCTTTGAGTAAATGAAACTTTCTAGACCAGATGTCCCAGTTGTAACTCCTGCCCTTCACCCTGTGCTTCATCTCTTCCATCCTGTACCAGTCCCCTTCCCCAATCTGCCTTTCTCCTTAGCATGATCATTATCTGACATACAATGAATTTTTATGTATATGGCTTTTTATTTCTATGTTCCTTATATTGGGACATAAGCTATTTGGAGTCAAGAGGAGAGAGAGAGAGAGAGAGAGAGAGAGAGAGAGAGAGAGAGAGAGAGAGAGAGAGAGAGAGAGAGAGAGAGAGAGTGACTAGTAAGCACTCCATAAACATTTAGTAATTGTGAGAAATCTTGACAGGCATAATTGAAGGCCACAACTGGATAGGGAAATTAGCTGCACAGGCTTCATTCTTGGAAATGTATGACTGGAGGCAAGAAGTCAAAAGGCATCGAAGGGGGTAGGGGTGGAGGAATGAAAGAAGGAAGGAATTGAAGGGATCTGTGTCTGAAACCATAACGACCATTGAGATAGGTGTGCATTCATGTGGAATTTTATGACACATGAATATCCTATTGTGATATAGGAAAAGGGAAAAAAGGAGAAAAAATAAAAGGAAGTAGACTCATCTGTTTGGTCCTGAACTCAGTGCCCTTCTCACTCTACAGAGCTTCTTTGAAACTGAATTCTCTAGCACAATATACTTTGTTTTGATAAAAATGAGTTTATGAAAACAGACAGTGCCTAGGCTCATTGCTGATAGTTTAAGACATTAATCCTCCATTCCTTTCATGTTTTACACTTAATTTTTCTCAGAGACTTTACCATTCCAAGTTTTCCAAGTGAATAGAAATGACACTGTGCACATGTTTTGTATGCGTAAAGTAGTAGTGCTTCTCTTTTTCTGATAGCAGCTATAGAATTGCTGAAAATGTTATGCAGAAATTGTCCAAGTTGGGACATCTTCAAATTCACTTGAACTGACTGGATTTATACCCAATCTTCTACCACTCCTCTGCTGACGGTGCTTCCCACCACTGGGATATGTACATCAGTGCTTATCTTTCATTCCTCTTCCATGTGTAAAATGAGGATAATAATAAGCCCCACTTCAGGTGATAAGATTCATACAGATCACGTGCTGGCAGTCCTGGTTCATAGGAGCAGCTCAAGAGCATCTACTATTGTTTATTCCCCATTTTCATAGTAGGTGATTTTTTTTTTTTTTTTTTAGATCTTCTGCTTATAACTGTTGAGTCAGGAAAAGGGGAACTTTTGGGGAACTGAGGAAGTCTACACTTTCCACTTCTAGATCACTGGATTTTTGTTATGGATTTCCCTATAATCAGCAATGTTTCCTTTCCCTCATCAGTATTAAGCAGATGGACACAGTTGGAGAGAAAACATTTCTTCAGTTCTCTCATTCTTGACCTTAGTGGGCTTTCTAGGCAGAGGTCAGAAGCTATAGAAGCTCTATGTAGAGCTGTGAAGACTTGTCACAGGCCTTTCACATGGTGAGCTAAACAGTAGACTTTGGAAGAGTCAGCTAAGTTACAGAACTCACTAAGGCAGGCTGGATGCCTAGCAGCACCAGTCATGTGCGTATATGGTTAGGATGTGCTGTGCGCTGGGTCTGACCTGGGTGCTAAAAGCATCCTCCACCTTCCCTGTTTTAGGTAATGTTCAGGGTGAATGTCTTTTATAAAAACGTAGTGAATAAATGAAATAAAATAATATCACATCAAAGGGTTACAGGAAATACAGTGGGAAACCTACAGGCCAATTTTGATTGAAAGCTTGTGTCTAGGTGAACAGCTCATTACCTGAAAGAAATTTGCCAGTATTATTGCTTAGTTTTTGTCTAGAACATCAAAGAAAAGAAAGAAGTAATGACTTTCAGGTGAGACTCTTACTGCCTGTCCTTTGTGCATGAAGCTGGGCCTTCAAAGGCCCCTTCTTGAAGGAGAAAAGTAGATCAGAGTAAAAATACTTCTCCAGCCTTCATCTGGATAAATAAAGAAGAGAAAAAGAGAAGAGTAGATACAGGTGGGTCCCATGGGCTGCCCCACCCAGGCTTTTCATGCTGGAATACATGTTCTTGATGTGATCCTTGATTGGTTAATAGTGATCAGAAATCTTGTCAGAAGCAAAATTTCTCTTCTAGATGAAGAACAAGTTCATGCTGGACCACAGGGAATTGCCACAAATAACTTTTTTTTATTGGATATATTCTATATTTACATTTCATTTCCCTTTTTCTTTTTTGTTTCCCCACCCCCCTAAGGTCCCACATGCCCTTTTCCCTCCCCCTGCTCCCTCATCCACCCCTTCCCACTTCCCTGTTCTGGTATTCCCCTACACTGATGCTTTGATCCTTTCCAGCACTAGTGTCCATTCCTTTCTTCTTGTCAGACATCATTTGGTATGTGAATTGTGTCTTTGGTGTCCCACGATTCTAGGCTAATATCCACTTATCAGTGACTGCATACCATGGGTATTCTTTTGAGACTGGGTTACCTCACTTAGAATGATGTTCTCCAGCTCCATCCATTTCTCTAAGAATTTCATGAATTCATTGTTTCTAATGGCTGAATAGTATTCCATTGTGTATATATACCACATTTTTTGTATCCATTCCTCCGTTGAGGGACATCTGGGTTCTTTCCAGCTTCTGGCTATTATAAATAAGGCTGCTATGAACATCGTGGATCATGTATCCTTATTGCATGCTGGGGAGTCTTCTGGGTATATTCCCAGGAGTGGTATGGCTGGATCCTCCGGAAGTATCATGTCCAGTTTTCTGAGGAACTGCTAGACTGATTTCCAGAGTGGTTGTACCAGCTTGCAGTCCCACCAGCAGTGGAGGAGTGTTCCTCTTTCTCCACATCCTTGCCAACACCTGATGTCTTCTGAGTTTTTAATCCTATAGAAATCAAGAAGTTAGACCCCAGAAAACCAAATAACCCTATCCAAAAATGGGGTACAGAGCTAAACAAAGACTTTTCACCTGAAGAAATTTGGATGGCTGAGAAACACCTTAAAAAATGTTCAACATCATTAGTCATTAGAGAAATGCAAATCCAAACAACCCTGAGATTTCACCTCACACAAATAACTTTTATAGAACACTAACTAGAACAGTTAATCAACTACACTGGAAAATGTAATGATCTGAGTAAGTATAAGCAAAGGAACAGATATCAGCTTCTCTACCCAGACTGCAAATAATTATAATTTCTAAATATATATAATATATACTTATACATAATTATATATAAAATATAATATTTCTATCATATATAAAATATAGTGTTTTAGGATTTACTATTGGGCATTGTTATTTTAGAAACTTTAATAACCTAAATTTAAATTAATATGGATGTCTGTCATTAACAATATACAATGTAGGTATAGCAAAAGAAATAATTTAGGAGCTAGAAAATAGGTTAGCAAAATAATATTCAGAATGCAACAGAGAGCTAGAAAGATGAGAAAGGATTGCAAGCAGGAGTGTTGATGTAACAAGTACCCCTGAGACAAGCTAATGGTTTAGTAAACTCCTAGATGATGATGAGGAAATGGCTATGGGATGATAGCTGTTTCTTTTGTGAGCAAGGAAAGGTTAATTTCAGTCTAACAGGCACAAAGAAATGCCAATGCACTTGAAGCAAAAACCATCAGAAGAATTCTACTTACCTGCTTGCTCCCTGCTTTTGGTCACCTAGCTACTTCATTCAGCTCAGGACCAACTGCCCAGGGGATTGCTTTGTCCACAGTGGAATAGGCCAAGCTCCATTTTTAATAATCAAGAAAATGCCCTGCCTCATCCCCCCAACAGAAGATCATAGGCCAATCTGAAAGAGGCAATTCTTCAATTGAGGTTCTTCCCAAATGTCTCAAGTTGACAACCAAGAGCTGGGCTGGCTTTCATCTTTCTTTCTTTCTTTCTTTCTTTCTTTCTTTCTTTCTTTCTTTCTTTCTTCCTTCCTTCCTTCCTTCCTTCCTTCCTTCCTTCCTTTCTTTCTTTCTTTCTTTCTTTCTTTTTTTATTGACAGCATTCTACATTTACATTTCAAATGCTGTCCCCTTTCCTGGTCCCCCCCAAAAAAAATCCTCTAACCCATCCCCCCTCCCCCTGCTCACCAATCTACCCACTCACACTTCCCTGTCCTGGCATTCAGCTTCTTGGGTTCTTTCTCTAGATCCTCCATTGGGGATCATGTTCTCAGTTGAATGGTTGGCTGAGAGTGTCCCCCTCTGTATTTGTCATGCTCTGGCAGAGCCTCCCAGGTGACAGATATATCAGGCTTGTGTCATCAAGCACTTGTTGGCATCCACAATAGTGTCTGTGTTTTGTAACTGTATATGGGATGGATTCCTAGGTGGGGGTAGTCTCTGGATTGTCTGTCCTTCAGACTCTGCTCCACACTTTGAAACTATGAACTGTAAAATTTCATCTTCTGTTTCTGTGATTCAACTCTCTGTTTTTCTGTTTTCTTTCTTTCTTCCTTTTCTATTTCATCTTTGAGAATTTCATACTATGTGTTTGATCATCTACTCCCCTATCACTTCTCATGTCCTACCCACCCAAGTTCTCCCCCTCCCCACCCTGCCTTAAATCCCTGAATCCAATCTGTGCTACCTGCATATTCTTCAGTGCATGATCTTCATTAGAGTGTGGTTCCTTTCCAATTTTATCTCCCCTTTATCTCCTTCACTTGTCTTATTGTTATAGCTGACTTTAAGTAGTATGCTGTACATGATGGGTGAGAATGGAAATCCTTGTCTTATTCCTGATTGTAGTGGAAATGTTTTGAGTTTTGCTCCACTTAGGATGGCGTGGCTACACCCCATGCACCAGGTACTACACTCTTAAAGAAAACTCTTTCATATCAGCTATTAGTGCCAGTAGTGTCTTGACTAGGGGTTGGAAGACTCCAAGCCCACCTCCTCAGTACATGATAGGATTTCATATAGTTTGTGTGTGTGTGTGCAGACCTTGTGCATGCTGTGACAACAGCTGTGTTCCACTTGCCTTGTTGTGTTTGGAAAACAGTTTCCTTGCAGTTATCCATTAACTCTGAGACTCACAAGCTTTTTGCCCCTTCTTCCTCAGTTTAAGCCTTTGGAAAAGTGATATAGTGAAGATGTTTCATTTAGCGCTTAGTATTCCACAGTCTTATTTTCTGTATCTTGGCCCTTTGTGGTTTTCTGTTAATCACAGTCTACTGTAAATGGAAACGTCTCAGATAAAGTTTGAGAGATGCGTTAATATATGGATTCAATGAGAACTTCCTAGAAGTCAGTTTAATACTACATCCATTTAGCAGAATATTAGTAGTAGATCCTCACCTAGGACCTAGGACCTTTCTAGCCACAGGTTCTTGCAAGCAGCATAGCTCAACACTAGAAAACTATATAAAGCAAGGCCAGAGCTACATCAAGAAGCTTGTCTGATATGGGTTGCATGAGGCACTTATGATTTATCCAGTCTGTGACTCATTGAGTCTCATAAAATACTTCCAGTGGTTTGTTTTCTCAGACTTTAATATCCACAGATAATTAGTAATTGTGATTCAGTCATGAGCTGATGAATGAAACTGCATCCTATTTTCTATCCTGTAAGTTTTAACATGATTGTATTATACTTAAATTGTTTCACACCCCATACAGGATATGTTCCTTTAACTGAATTAATCCCTCAACTTTCTCACTAAACCAACCTTGGTTAAAGCATGTCTTGAATTCTTGGTATTTATGGTTCATTCTTGTTGATTTCACTTTTAAGCCACTTAAGGTATTTAAAACTCCTAGGTTTATAATCATTTATAGTTTCTTGTTATCTGTCCCTATATTTATACTAACTTCTTGAATGTAAAATGCCTTGTGTGCCTTTTTGCATGCCTGTTATATTAATGTCTGAAAATATTTTACTCACTTGATTTACAGAGGGCTAACACATTATTTAGCTATTTAGCCTATAAATGTGGTTTATTAAAAATGATAAGTGATAATTACTTGTTAAAGAAGTAAATATATAAATGTATGTAAATCAAAAAGGTTGTTATTTGAATGTTTGGAATATAAAATTACTTGATGGTTCTTCATTGGAACCAATGAAATTACCCTCATCTTACGTAGCTACCCACAATTCATATGCCACATTACATTTGGTCTCTATTATACACTAATTTTGGATAGTCTATTTTATAGGAAAACCAAGGAGAATTGGGTTCAGGCCAGAGGGGGGCAGTGTGAACAGAACATGACTGCCCCTTACCTGCATTGTCCTACCACCACACACATCTGAATTCACTTTATGGGGCTTTTCCTTTCCTTTTCTTGGCAAAATTCCTCACAATACAATCACTTAGATTAGTTTCTTTTCTGTTGCTGCAATAGAATATCCTTACTGAAGCCAAGTTGGAGAAGAAAAGGCTTCTTTTGGCATACAATCTCAGGGATAAACTCCATCATGATTACAGAAAGCATGGCAACAGAAGTATGAAACTCTCCAGATAGTCAGGAAATATAGTGGTCATGTTCTATCCCCACATAGGGGAGGCAGGAAGTAGGGCTAGGCTATAAAACCTCAAAGGTTGCTTTCCTTAGCATACTTTCTCTTGCTCATAAGGCTCCACCTCTTAAGATTCTACAAGCTTTTCTAACAGTACTGCAAGAACAAGTGTGGAAATACTTGAGTCTGTGGGGGGCATTTTTATTCAAACTAAGATATGATTTATACAAAATGTTAAGCTGTTGAATTTTCATCCAGGAATTTATTGAACCCTTATAATGTGTTGGCACTGTGATTTGATTACATTCCATTAATGAGATGCACATCCCCTTTGGCACTTTAAGACAGTACAGGCTTTTATTTGGGGAAAAACATGATGGGCAGTCACAAGCTGAGGTTGTTAAATAGTCAAAGGATAATGGCCAGCCATTATCCAAGTCCTGTAGCTGTTTGTCTGGCAGGAATCTAGGCTTTAGTTCTAGAATACTGGTTACTGTGGTTTCAGCAAATTATAACCATAATGGAAGGACTTTTCACATGGTGTGGTCAGGGCAGGTAGAGAAGAGAGTGTAGCAGGTCTTGTACTTGTACCTATCACTGCTGGGCAATCCCCATCCAAGAGATCTTGAAGCAGTTTTTGGTATCAAAAATATGGACCCACTCTTATCTCCTTGTACTAAGCTCAACTCCAAGTGGATCAAAGTCCTCCACATAAAACCAGACACGCTAAAATTAATAGAAAAGAAACTGGGGAAGACCCTTGAGGACATTGGCTCAGGGGGAAAGTTCCTGAACAGAACACCAATTGCTTATGCTCTAAGATCAAAAATAGACAAATGGGACCTCATAAAATTACAAAGTTTCTGTAAGGCAAAAGACACTGTCAAAAGGACAAATCGGCAACCAGCAAATTGGGAAAAATTCTTCACCAACCCTACATCTGACAGAGGGCTAATATCCAATGTATACAAAGAACTCAAGAAGTTAGACACCAGAAAACCAAATAACCCCATCCAAAAATGGGGTACAGAGCTAAACAAAGACTTTTCACCTGAAGAAATTTGGATGGCTGAGAAACACCTTAAAAAATGTTCAACATCATTAGTCATTAGAGAAATGCAAATCAAAACAACTCTGAGATTTCACCTCACACCAGTCAGAATGGCTAAGATTAAAAATTCAGGAGACATCAGGTATTGGCAAGGGTGTGGAGAAAGAGGAACACTCCTACACTGCTGGTGGGACTGCAAGATGGTAAAACCACTCTGGAAATCAGTCTGGCGGTTCCTCAGAAAACTGGACATGATACTTCCAGAGGACCCAGCCATACCACTCCTGGGAATATACCCAGAAGATTCCCCAGCATGCAATAAGGATACATGCTCCACTATGTTCATAGCAGCCTTATTTATAATAGCCAGAAACTGGAAAGAATCCAGATGTCCCTCAACGGAGGAATGGATACAAAAAATGTGGTATATATACACAATGGAATACTATTCAGCCATTAGAAACAATGAATTCATGAAATTCTTAGAGAAATGGATGGAGCTGGAGAACATCATTCTAAGTGAGGTAACCCAGTCTCAATAGCCATGGTATGCACTCACTGATAAGTGGATATTAGCCTAGACTCTTGGGACACCAAAGACACAATTCACATACCAAATGATGTCTGACAAGAAGAAAGGAGTGGACACTGGTGCTGGAAAGTCTCAAAGCATCAGTGTAGGGGAATACCAGAACAGGGAAGTGGGCAGGGGTGGATGAGGGAGCAGGGGGAGGGAAAAGGGCATGTGGGACCTTTGGGGGTGGGGAACCAGAAAAAGGGAAATGAAATGTAAATGTAGAATATATCCAATAAAAAAAATGAAGAAAAAATATATGGAGGGAATGTTGTGATGGCAGAGTCCTTTCTCTGAGGTCTCTTAGCCTGCTGCTATATTCTAGCTGTGAAATGCTCTCTTCTCACGATATCATGCCCTAAAATCATCTAAGAGATGAACATCAAGTCACTCTAACTGCTTCTAGTTGCCATTGGGAACATAGATGGGTTTAGAATTTTCACTCTTGGTGACCTTCAGACACTTGAGGGTATTCATAGGTTCTAGGTAGATACAGTTAGACTATTTCAGAACCCTCTGAGTGTGGATCGGCTGTGACTGAGAGTAGATAAAATTAAGATAGCAGTTGCATACACATAAGCTCTGGACATTAATAGAATCACTACCAAGATTGTTATATATTTAAAACCCATGTATTTCTATGGTGAAGATCCAGAGATTTGGTTTTAGAACTGTTGGCCAATAGGATGGTACTATTCGGTGTGGTTTTAGTGTGTTCTTACAGAACTTGCATAAAATAGAAACTAGCAGGATTATCAAAAATGTATAAGTTGATAGGATGTTCCTGGTTAGGAAAAGTATGTGAGTTCTTTAATTTAATTATACCTCTTACTGTCTGGTTTTGTGTGTCAACTTGACACAAGCTGGAGTTATCACAGAGAAAGGAGCTTCAGTTGAGAAAATGCCTCTATGAGATCCTAGTGTAGGGCATTGTCTCAATTAGTGATCAAGGGAAGAGGGCCCCTTGAGGGTGGTACCATCCCTGCGCTGGTAGTCTTGTGTTCTATCCCTCCATGGCTTCTGCATCAGCTCCTGTTTCCTGACCTGCTTGAGTTTCAGATCTGACTTGCTTTGGTGATGAACAGCAGTGTGGAAGTGTAAGCTGAATAAACCCCTTCCCCCCAACTTGCTTCTTGGTCATGATGTTTATGCAGGAACAGAAACCCTGACTAAGACACACCTGGAGTTGCTGTGATTATTAACCACCCGGCAAATCATTGCTCCATATGTAATGCCTGGCCCATTGTTTGTTTAATTTTATTACCAATTATTTAACTTTTATTATACTTTGCCACTGGATGTTTAAGAACATGCAGGTGGTCAAAATCATTCTTTTTATTCTCAAGGCCAGTTGAGGGCTGATTCTTAGGGATCAAATCTTTCCTTGAGCAGTGCTAGTTTAGTTAGATCCCCTGGGTGGTTATCATGTAACTAATTTGTTGAAACAAGTGTTTTTACCTTTAAAAACACAATGTTTTTAAAAATTATACAAATTTTACAAGTGTGAAATTTAATGATATGTGAAAATAATAAAAGTAAGTTTTAATTTTGTTTGATGCATTCTAACAATTGTCTTTGAAGTAGATGCCTCTGAATCTTCTCTTAAAATGATCAGACTGCTATAAATAATTAGTAAGTCTTGATTTCTCTCCTCTGGAGGCATTGAAAAAGGGACATTTCTTATATATTAAAATGTCATTGAGTCAAATTTTCTTGTGATATAAACATAAAATTCTCATGCTATTTTATGTTTATATAGTGGTGGTTATGATTTTGTAACAATCTTGTACATGTGAAAATCGGAACTATAAGAGAATAACATAACTCACAATATACTTACTTTTGCATTATTATCTCTCAATGAATAAGCCTATGTTGAACTTAGACCAGAAAATTTAGAGGGAATTGACATCTGGATAATCTGTATTTGGTATGAAAACAATTTGTTTTGAGATATCCCTTCACATGCCTCAAGTTATAGAAGATATTGTTTGAGGATAGCAACTTGTGTTTTTATTCTAATAGAGCAGTTATTCTGTTTATTATTATGGGACCAGTCCAAGATAAGAATTCAATGAAGTGTGTGGAACTGAACTTTTCTTTTATGGTGTGCTTGATTGTAGAAAAAGTTGTGACTCTTCTGGCTGCCTGTTTAGAAAGTGAGAATCAAAATGCCCAGAGGATTGGAGCAGCTTCACTTTGGGCACTAACTTATAATTACCAAAAGGTCAGTTTTTAAAATCATTGGTGAAATGGAGGGAGGGGAGTTCGGGCAGTTAAATAATTAAGGCTTTTAGACTGCGTCCAAATGTATCAGAGGAATACCAGCCAAAGATACAAATAAAGTCATAGAACCCACGTTCTCTTTAATTCATATGATCAATAATCTATCAGTTAATATTTTTTTAATTATTTAACCAGGATTGGACTCAGAAAGATACCTCTATTTAAATGAATTTCCCTATTAATTTCAACTAAATTTGCCAGGTCATTGTAATGTTAGTAAAACTATTTGTTTGTACAGATGTGTCCAGAAGATAGGCATCATGATGGAAGCATGATTAGTAGTTTCACCTGTGCGTCTGACTTGCCTTTCCCTTGTGTATATCATCACTTAATTTTACAATTAGTTCAGTTCCCTTGAGATTGAAGCACAAAGGCTGTCCAGAGCAAATGTGAGCAAGAAGATACTGTGACCACTCTTTCTCTGGCCTGTAGTCTTCTTTTATTGCAAACATTTTATTGTTAAGTGAAATGTGCAGTAGTATCTGGTGGTAACCTAGTAACCAAATGACAGAGAGTACTAGGGCACACAGACTTCCTGAAATGACATATGTGAGGCAGTCACCTATGCCTATGAGGTTCCTCCTCACCCTGGGCCAAGGAGCTGCCATCCTTCTCACGTGGGTTAAGGGAGAAAGAATAAGTGTGAGCAGAGGGGAAGGTTCAGAAGGTGTGGCTTGACACAGTCTGCTGACCTGCAGTGTAACTGTTTATATTACAGTATTTTTATTATTATCCTGTTTAATGCTGTAGTTAGTAATGGGCAGTCAGTACTGCATTATCTTCATCTTTAATATTTGGGAATAAATCTAACTAACAGATTTTTTTTACCTTCTCCAGGCAAAAGCAACTTTGAAAAGTCCATCAATAAAAAGAAAAGTAGATGAAGCATATTCCATAGCAAAGAGAAGTAAGTTTTAACTTAAGGAGATTACAATTCAATTTGAAAAGTACTAAATAAATTTTCTTGTTATTAAAATATTTGAAAAGGCCATTGAGAAATGACAGTGTTGTACATTGCTTTTGCTTAGCTAGATTTTGAGAAATATTATTAAAGTACTATGAGATGGCCCACAATAAGTCTGTGCTTTTCTTGGTAATAGTTCTTAATGTAGTAAAAAGATAAAACATTCAGACAGATCAGTATTTAAAATATAAAAGTTTCTTCAATTGTGTCTAACACTATGATCTTTCTCCAAGTCAGTTTTTTTGTTTTGTTTTGCTTTTGTTTTTGTTTTGTTTTGTTTTTTGTTTTTTGTTTTTGTTTTTGCCAGCAGCTGCTATTCTTCTATTGAATGATCTTAGGTGGTAAGAATTGGGCCCAATTAGAATTGACCTTGACGAGAAAAGTTGATTTAACATTAAGAAGCTGAAATCTTCCAGGTCTAGATTTGATGGCCCTGTAGCCAGATTGCTTTGTGATCTGCATTTATGATTTGAGGGGTTTCTTTTTCAGAGTATGTCAGCTGTTTTAAGGGAGCCAGTTTTCAATGAACATTATGCTCCGAACACTTTTTTCTCAAGATAGCGAAGTATGTCTTTCCTGCACTGTGATAGATCTATTGTTTGCTAATGTTTGTTTCTGAACAGGAAAGGCTTTGGTTTGTTTCCAGATGTGATCTTGCATTTCAGGAAGAAATGGGGAATTGGATTATGTTAAAATTTATGATTTTAGAGGGATAGTATGTAAGAAACATGATATTCATTCTGATTATATCTAATTTATGTGTATTATAGAGATGTGTTTTGAAATGTGCTTTAGGTAAACGATTGAAAAGAAATGAATGGAAATTGTAACATGTTAATTTTATAAATGTAAAGTGTTTTTATAATTCCATTTTTTCAAGAGCATAAATACCTTGCTAATAAATGTTTTCCATGCCTTCATTTAGGAGTGTCTGCCCATATGTATAACATTGTTTACTAAAGTGATATTTATAACTCTTATTTCCTGTATCAGCTTTCTCAAACTCAGAAGAAGACCCTCTAAATTCCTACTATTTGAAATGTCTTGAAAATCTTGTACAACTGCTTAACTATTCCTGACCCATGAGGTACTCTACTCCAAAGCTGACCACCATCCACAGGAGGTCTGGATCAGAGGCCAGCTTTGTATAGCAGCTGCTCCCTGAATGATGCTAACTCTGCAGTGTCAGTGCCTGCTTTCCCTGTGAGACATCAGCCGCCACACTGAAAGGAACAGAACTGATGACTTCCCAGACTGTTCGTTTCTGGCTGTCTTCCAGAAGTGAAGACTTGCTGACACAATATGCTACAAAGTCAGACTTCTGGCAATATAAACATTTTTATACTTTTCTATAAAATATGTTTTGTAAAAATATCTATTTAATAGTTATTTAATAAATAATATTTTAGAAACTACACTTTTAAACGTATATTTTATTCTTTGAGAATTTCATACATATATGCAATGTAGTTTGATCTCTTTGTGTCCCCCACTCCTGCAGTTCTGCCTAGACCCTCCCCACACACTATCCCCATTCTAACTTCATACCCCCTTTAAAAAAATAACCCAATAATAAGTCTATTTAATGTCACTCATAAACATATCGATATGAAGTCAGGAGCATAGCCAGTCTACCAAAGACGATACCTCTAAATCTGATTCTAACGACCCTAAAAGCCATCAACTGTTAATAGACCAGTTCCTCAGCTAGTCATGGGAGATTGTGTCCCCATTCCCCATCCATTCTAGACTAGTAACCGGATTGATTTTGTACAGATAACCATAGCTGCCATGAGTACAATGTCCCAGTCATGTCCAGAAGACACTGTTTTGACCAAGTCTTTCCTAGCTTATGACTCTTATAATTTTTGTAGCCCCTCTTCTAGGTTGTTCTTTGAGACTTGTGGAAAGAGGATATCCTGTCTGTGGCTTGGCATTCCACCAACACTTACTCTCTGCACTTGACCTTCTGTTTCTCTGTATTTTCCACCATCCACTGCAGAGATATTTCTAAGTATTGTTGAAATTTTAATCCCAATATGAAATTTCTACCCTGCCTTTGATCATTCAGTTTCCAGATAAAAGACACAGAAATTTTACTATTTACAATAAGCCTTAAACATCACAAAAGCTGAGCAGGTATCTGTTCTCCATGCTCTTATGTCTGTATCTCAGCCAATAATCCCAATATATAACTTTCCGTGTGTCACATGGGCTGCTCTTAACTCCAATTGTCCAACCTACACGACTGTTGTTTCATGACTCACCTAACCCATGGAGGCTTCTTCCTCCATTCACCGTCTTCTCCCTCTCCCTCAGGGCTCCCTGACACCCAGCTCAGGAATCCTAAACCCTTCCTATGTCTCTTCTGCCCAGCTACCGGCTGTCAGCATCTCTATTTACCAATCAGAAATAATTAGGGGGCTAGGTCATTTAGTGTCACTTGTGTCTACTTGCAGACTCTCTTTCTGGGGCAACCTGGTTTTGAAGAACTAGTATTAGCTTTTGAATACAAGCAGCATCAGGCCAACCCACTACACATAAAGTCTGAGAGCTATGTTAATGTATGAGCAGAGAGATACCTACTTAAAAGATCTCGATATTATCTCCATTTAGAAAATAATATAGTATTAGGTAGTATAGTTCTTCTATAAGTAGTGGGTTCTTCTCTAAGTCCTATGGTCTTTACTGCCATGAGTTCTTTGCCAGATTTGCCAGGCATTAATTTCCTTCTGTGGTAGCTATTCTTGGTTGTCAACCTGTCTACATCTGAAACTAACTAAAACCCAAGTGGCTGGATACACCTGTGAGTGACGTTTTCTTAAATGAAGTATTTGAAGTAGGAAGACCTACCTTTAATCTAGATCTTTTTTTCTCTTCTTCTTCTTCTTCTTCTTCTTCTTCTTCTTATTATTATTATTATTATTATTATTATTTATGTATTTTCTTTGTTTACATTTCAAATGGTATTCCCTTTCCATGTAACCCCTCTGAAGACCCCCTCCCTATCCCATTCCCCCTCCCCCTGCTCACCTCTCCCCACAATTTCCTGACTTGGAATTCTGGGGAATCCAGTCTTCACAGGCCCAATGGCCTCTCTTTTCATTGATGTCTGAAATGATCATCTTCTGTTACATATGTAGCTGGAGCCATGGGACCCTCCGTGTGTACTCTTTGGTTGGTGGTTTAGTCCCTGGGAGCTCTAGGGGTACTGGTTGGTACACATTATTGTTCGTTCTGGAGGGCTGAGAACCTCTTCAACTCCTTGGGTCCTTTTTCTAGCTCCTCCATTGGGGACCCTATGCTCATTCTATTTGTTGGCTGTGAGCCATGGGTGTTTTGATCCACTTTCCAATAAGGATTAAAGTATCCACACTTTGGTCTTCCTTCATCTTGTGCTTCATGTAATCTGTGAGTTGTATCCTGGGTCTTCCTAGCTTTGGGGCTAATATCCACTTATCAGCAATTGCATACCTTGTGTGTTCTTTTGTGATCAGGTTACCTCACTCAGGATGATAATTTCTAGCTCCATCCATTTGCCTAAGAATTTCATGAATTCATTGTTTTTAATAGCTGAGTAGTACTCCATTGTGTAAATGTACCACATTTTCAGTAGCCATTCCTCTGTTGAGGGACATCAGGATTCTTTCCAGCTTCTGACTATTATAAATAAGGCTGCTAACATAGTGAAGCATGTGTCCTTATTACATGTTGGAGCATCTTCTGGGTATATGTCCAGGAGTGGTTTGGTGAGTCCTCAGGTAGTGCTATGTCCAATTTTCTGAGGAACTACCAAACTGATTTCCAGAGTGGTTTTACCAGCTTGCAATCCCACCAGCAATGGAGGAGTGTTCCTCTTTCTCCACATCCTCTCCAGCATTTGCTGTCCATTGAGTTTTTGATCTTGGCCATTCTGACTGGTGTGAGATAGAATCTCAGGGTTATTTTGATTTGCATTTCCCCGATGATTAAGGATGTTGAACATTTTTTTAGGTGTTTCTCAGTCATCCCATATTCCTCAGTTGAGAATTCTTTGTTTAGCTCTGTACCCATTTTTTCTATATTCTTTGTTTACATTCCAAATGATTTCCCCTTTCCCAGTTCCCCCTCCCCATAAGTCCCATAAAGCCCTCTTCCCTCTGCCTATTCCCCAATCAACTCCTTCCCACTTCTCTGTTCTGGTACATTGCTGCATCAAGCCTTCCCAGGACCAGGGCCCTCTCCTTTCTTCTTCTTGGGAATCACTTGATATGCAAATTGTATCTTAGGTATTCAGAGCTTCTGGGCTAGTATCCACTTATCAGTGACTGCATTCCATGTGTGTTCTTTTGTGAGAGGGTTACCTCACTTAGGATGATATTTTCCAGTTCCAACCATTTGCCTAAGAATTTCATAAATTCATTGATTTTAATAGCTGAGTAGTATTCCATTGTGTAAATATACCACATTTTCTGTATCCATTCCTCCATTGAGGTACATCTGGGTTCTTTCCACCTTCTGGCTATTATAAATAAGGTTGCTATGAACATAGTGGAGCATGTGTCCTTATTGCATGCCGGGGAAACCTCTGGGTATATACCTAGGAGTGGTATAACAGGATCCTCTGGAAGTATCATGCTGAGTTTTCTGAGGAACTGCCAGACTAATTTCCAGAGTGGTTGTACCAGCTTGCAATCCCACCAGCAGTGGAGGAGTGTTCCTCTTTCTCCACATCCTTGCCAACACCTGCTGTCTCCTAAGTTTTTAATCTTAGCCATTCTGACTGGTGTGAGGTGAAAATCTCAGGGTTGTTTTGATTTCCATTTTGATGATCATTTCTTAAGGTGCTTCTCAGTCATTCGAAATTCTTCAGTGAAAATTCTTTGTTTAGCTCTGTGCCCCATTTTTAATAGGAGGATTATTTGGTTCTCTGGAGTCTAACTTCTTAAGTTCTTTGTATATATTGGATGTTAACCCTCTATTGATCAGATGTAGGTTTGGTGAAAATCTTTTCCCAATTTGTTGTTTGCAGTTTTGTCCAACTGACAGTGTCCTTTGCCTTACAGAAACTTTGTAATTTTATGAGGTCCCATTTGTCAATTCTTGATCTTAGAGCATAAGCTATTAGTGTTCTATTCAAGAAATTTTTCCCTGTGCCCATGTGCTCCAAGTTCTTCCCTGTTTTCTCTACTATTAGATTCAGTGTATCTGGTTTTATGTGTAGGTCCTTGATCCACTTGGACTTGAGCTTTGCACATGGAGATAAGAATGTATAGGTTTGCATTCTTCTATATGTTGACTGCTAGTTGACCTAGCACCATTTATTGAAAATGCTGTCTTTTTTCTACTGGATTGTTTTAGCTCCTTTGTCAAAGATCAAATAGGTGTGAGGGTTCATTTCTTACTCTTCAATTCTTTTTTTATTATTATTTATTCATTATTTTTAATTGCCGAGTAGTATTCTATTGTATAAATATACCACATTTTCTGTATCCATTCCTCCTTGGAGGGACATCTGGGCTCCTTCCAACTTCTGGCTATTATAAATAAGGCTGCTATGAACATAGTGGAGCATGTGTCTTTATTGTATGCAGGGGAATCCTCTGGGTATATGCCCAGGAGTGGTATGAAGAAGACCTCAGAAGATGGAAAAATATTTCTTGCTCTTGGATTGGAAGGATCAATATAATAAAAATGGCCATCTTGCCAAAAGCAATCTACATATTCAATGCAATCCCCATCAAAATCCCAAATCAATTCTTCATAGATCTAGAAAGAGCAATTCTCAAATTCATCTGAAGTAACAAAACACCCAGGATAGCTAAAACTATTCTCAACAATAAAAGGACTTCTGGGGGAATCCCTGACCTCAAGCAGTACTACAGAGCAATTGTGTTAAAAACTGCATGGTATTGGTACAGCGACAGGCAAGTAGATCAATGGAATAGGATTGAAGACCCAGAAATGAACCCATAGAGATATGATCACTTGATCTTTGATAAAGGAGCTACCACCATCCAGTGGATAAAAGAAAGCCTTTTCAACAATTGGTCTTCAATTCTATTCCATTGATCTACCTGCCTGTCACTGTACCAATACAATGCTGGTTTGGTTTTTTTTTTTTTTTTTTTTTTTTTTTTTTTTTAATCACTGTTGCTCTGTAATATAGCTTGAGGTCAAGGATGGTGATTCCCCCAGAACTTCTTTTATCGTTGAGCATAGTTTTCGCTATCCTCGGTTTTTTTGTTATCCCAGATAGATTTGCAAATTGCTCTTTCTAACTTTATGAAGAATTGAGATCTTCTGAAGTAGGAAAACAACCTTAAATCTGGGCTACACTGTCTGCTGGCACTCTCTTTAAGACCATGAAAAAAAAGGAAGCTATTGATGTTTGCTGGTGGCAAATCAGTTCCTTCACTGGCATTACAGACTACTTTGGATTCCAGTATATACAGCAGACTATCTGAGACATCCAGACCTGTGGACTAAACAGCTACTGGATTCTCAGACTTTCCATTGATAGACAGCCATTATATAGCTAGACTACAGCCTTTAAGCCATTCTAATAAATTTCATCTCAATATATAGATATAAATAGAGATACATAGATATAGATTCAGTCTGTCAATTCTGTTGCTCTAGAGAACCTTGAACAATACACCCAGCAAATCCAACTACAAAGCAGTTAACACTATAATCATGTCTTACTGCATCCATGGGCATGTCTTCTTAAGTTGCTCATTACTATAGTTTACCAGGTTCATAGTAGGTAAGGTTTCTGGCTACTTTTCAACTATAGGAGCCTGCATAGCACCTACTAGTAAACTAAAAGGTAACCAGCATTGAATATGTTTGCAGGCTCTTCATCACTTGAAGACAAAAAGAAGGAATTTTGTCTTGATTTCTTTTCTCCACCCTCCCCACATCCACCTATGGACTCTGCTCCTGTATATACCTATCCCAACTTTTTATACTTGTGTATTATCCAGAGAATATATGAGGCTGAAGTGCACTTGTGTAAACATTCTTGGTTTTAGAGCTTCCTTGTAGAATGTTTGTGATTAACTTCTTTCTATGTGATTTAAAAATCATTTATAGTTTTCATCTTTCCAAGTTTAGAAGGGCTGTATGTATAATAATGAGTTTAAGCATATACTAGTGGCTGTATAGATCCTAGACTATTTGAGAACACTGTAATCTTTTTATTTAGTTTTATTTATTTACTTAGAGGCCTAGACTGACTGTAAGCTCATTGTTCCCTTGCCACGGGTTCCTAAATGCTGTGTTTTAGATTGTATCACCATCCTAGCTGATATAACTCCTAGTTAAGATCAAGTTTAGTGGATTTTAAATATATACTTTACATTTTTTCTTTTACTTTGTGTACACATGCATGTACGCCACAACATTCATGTGAATGCCAAAGGACAATTTAAAGCAGTAGTTTCTCTGTAAGTTTGAAATTATGCAACCCAGATTTCTCTGAAATTGGTTACTTGAATAATTGAAACAGAAGTATAGTTACAAAATAAGTCAAATGTCAACAAGTTTGTGATATGTGAGAATTATTAGAAATATTCAATAGAATTTAAAATGCTCTAAAACCTTAACCTTTTTTAGCAAAGTAACTCAGAAGCTTTCTGTTTTCAAATTAGGGATGTTCAACCTGGAAAGTCTATGTAATTATTAGAAAGGAGAAAAACACCACCACCAAAAACATTTGAGATAAGAGATCCTAAGCATGTGCTGAGCAATTGCTACACTGCTTAAAGTTACAAGACAAAATTGTTTCTGACAGAAATAACTGTACTCTCACATAGCTACCTATATATAGTTATATACTCTGACTTTCAAAATATTTCTAGAAGTTTTCTAATTTTATTTTTTTAATAAGAAAAATACTTATTAAGTGATCTCAGCAAATCATTTCAATCAATAATCCATGGATGATTGTTATATATTTCATGTACTTGTTATTTATTCATTCATTAAGACAAAGTCTTACTAAATTCCTATTATCACACATGCAGTTTTCCTGCCCCCTAAGTTGCTGATATCATATCATTAAATGTGTAACATTTAAGCCAGAAGGTCAACCACAAATTAGTATCAAATATTTAAATATGTTTGTACTGTGTTATAATTATTGAGTAGAGGTCTGAAAAGTCTAGGAAACTCAGAAGTTAAATAGGTTAATTTGAAATTACAAGAATATTATTGTACTAGTAACTTTTCCTTTGTTGTGACAAATACCTGGACAAAAGTAACTTAATGAAGGGATTATGTTGGATCACATGTCAAAGGTCCATGGTAAAGAAGAAATGGTGGCAGGAGCCTGTGGCAGCTTGCTAGTCACATCATAACCACTGTTACCAAGCAGAATGAGATGGATGCTGCTACTCTGATTTTCACTTAGACTTTATTCCATCCAGGACTCCCATCCCATAGAATTATCTTCTAGGGTGATAGGTCTTCCCTCCTCACATAGCCCAGTCTGGATTCCCTCATGGATAACACCCAGTGTTTTATTCTCATAGTAATTCTAAATCACATCAAGATGACAAAGCTTAAACATCACACAAACAATTTTAAAAGCAGGAATCTTGGGAATTTTTCTCTCCTTTGCCCTAACATATATTTCCTATCATTTTATTTCTTTTAAATTCTAAATGGTGTGTGAGATGGATTTTGTTATAACTTCCAATAAGGACGTTATTCATATGCCCCCAAACATTGAACTTTTACTATTTAATCAATCTTCCTAAAAACAAAACAAAACATTGTTATCTTTATGTTAAAGGCTGTCATAATTGCTTTTCTATCAGCTGTAAAAAGACACCATGACCAAGACAATTTGGAAAAGAAAGCATTTAATTGTAGATTTAGTTACAGTTTCAGAAACTGAGTTCTCTACCAGTGTGCTAGGTGGCACAGGAGCAGCAGGTATTCAGGCACTCATGCGGGGAGAAGGGGGACTCATACTGAGACTGGGCCTGGCCTGGTCTTCTGAAACCTTGAAGCCCACACCTAGGGACATACCTCCAACAAAGCCATACCTTCTAATCCTTCTACCAACATGGGACCAATCATTCAAACATATGAGCTCATTCTCTTTCAAATGACCATAGAGGTGAATAAATGGAGGCTCAAGAGTAATGATTTGCTCAACTGTTGTTACCTACCAGCACCCTTAAGTTCTGTTTTGTTTCTTAACCCCCAAGCTGCACTACTGCTCTACCTCTGCCTACCACTTCTGAAATTGAAAAGGATTTGTACTTGGATCTTGTGAATAACCACTACTTTTCTGTAGAAAAATAGTTCTCTTCAAGAAATTATCAATTTATTTGTGATTCATTGATTGACTTTTTTCACACACCTTAGTATACCATGTCTTGTTTCTTTGGCACAAGGGAGAATTGTAACTTTCTCTCCCTAGGAGTTTCACTAGCTGTGATGGGCAGTTACTGGAAAAGGCTCATACCCACAGTCCTGGGATGGATGTTGCATATTAAGCAAATATTGGGAACCTGTCTTGCATGACACTGTACATACAATGAGTATATATAATAGTGTCAGGAACCATCTAGGAAAGGCTAATGCTAGCAAGTGGCCTTCCTGGACACGAACCACCTTTTTTGTGTGGCCTAAGATGGGTGAGTTCTGGGAGGGAAGTCCCTGAGCGACTTCATTTGGTTGGCTTCTTGCAGCTGATCTGCCTTTCCTGTCACTATTACATAGCCTCAGGAGTGCTGGGTATTACCCCCCAACCTATTGATCAGATTTCCTGCAGATTAACATAAAGATGAACTTTCATGAATTAATCCTGTCTAGATGAATTACTGATTTTATAGAGTTCCTGATTTGATTCAAATAATCTTAGGAAGAAAGCTTTAATGGCTGGTTTTAGTTGTTTTGCTGGAAAGATATAGTAAGATCAAGAATATGCTGTGCCAGCTGGGTGGTGGTGTCTCACACCTTTAATCTCAGCACTTGGGAGGCAGAGGCAGGTGGATTTCTGAGTTCGAGGCTACCCTGATCTACAAAGTGAGTTCCAGGACAGCCAGAGCTACACAGAGAAACCCTGTCTCAGGGGGGAAATAAAAAAGGAATACACTGTGCCTTTCCTCCTTGCCTGCTTGCCTCGTGGGACTGAACAACTGCTAGATCCTTGGACTTCCATCCCCATTGTTGGGGAGTTGGACTACAAGCTGTAAGTCATCGACAAATTCCCTAACTATATAGAGACTACCCATACGTTCTGTGACTCTAGAGAACCCTGACTAATACACTTTTGGAAAAATCAGAACCACAAAAAAAAAAAAAAACAAAAAAAATACACTGTGCCCACTCATGGTAAGCGAAGGCTGCATAGTAAAAGCATACGACGAGCCTTCATACTACACCAGAAGGAGACTCAGGCTTAGAGCAAGCACAAAGCACAAAATGGCTGTGTCCTAAGGAAAAGCATTCAGGGGCAAGGACGAGGCCACAGGAGTGCACTGTGATAAGGCAAGACCATTAAATCTGTTGCTCTGAATGTAATGCGCATGCATATAGAATGAAACACTGCTTTGAACTTAGTATCAACATCCTTTTGTAATTCCCATTTTATGTAACAATTTATCAATTAGGTGACTTTCTAAGAACTCTTGTATATAAAGATGATAATTTGGCTTGGGGGAGGAGTGTCCCTGTGCCACTAACCCATCCATCCATCCATCCATCCATCCATCCATCCATCCATCCATTCATCTTAATGTAGTGATGCATCTATTTTCCACTTAATCCAGTGTGTGTCTGTGTGAGTGATATCTTTTTCTTTTTCTCTCTGGTTCAAAAAGAGTTAACCAACATGACCAGTGAAGGGCTTCTGGCTGTCTGGCCAGAGAAGAGAGGTTTCTAACAATACATTATTTTACTTAATTCCCTGCTGCTAAGTAGCATGCATTAATCACCAGATATTAGCACTTATTTAGGTACAAATAAGAAAGTTAAGTTTTTAGCACAGAACAATAAACTCAGCACTTTAATGAAGCACAGAACAGTAATAGAGAATATATATAAAGATACAATATTTAATAAAGCACAGAGATTTATAAGGAAAAAGTAAACACAGAGATAACGAGAAAAGAAGCCAGCAATTTTCAGACACAGAATAAGCAAGAGAGTAAGTCCAGAAACCATCAGCTATTAGCATTCAGTTAGAGAAACTTACAAGGACAGAGATCATCAGTCTTTTCACTTTCATCAGACACAGTGTCCCACTTCAGCTCATTCCCCTAGGGCCGGGCAGGTCCCAGCAATTTGGTACATTTAACTCTCTACACATCATGAAGTGAAACTCTACATTTAAAAAAATTAACTTGTAAAAGTGGAAAATTGAAAAACACAAATCATTACCTTAGTAGTCAAAAAAATCTGCGCTTAAAGAATGTGACTTGCTGTAATCCAATGAGTTAGGGAAATGAATAGCACTAATGCATTGTGTCAGCAAATTAAGGAAACAATGAACTGAGTCTTATTCTTTGAAGGTTCATACTTAGAAACCGCCTTACACAATCTAAGCAGTAGGTCATGTGGGGCTGCATGAGAATTTGCAGGGTGTGAAGTTCACACTGTAGAAGTCTGCCAAGCCCCAGGAATCCTGAGTCCTGGCAGCAGAACACACCAGGAACTCAGTGTGATCCTGTTTTCAATGTGTCCAACACTTATCTTTGCATCTCATTTTCTCCTTCTGCATTGAAATCTGTTTCAGAAAATAAAATCTTGTTTAATGTTTCACAGAACACCTTATGGTCATATCTAATAAATGTCTCTTTGTACAAAACATGTTTTATATAGACTCCCTTTTGTCAGTATCATCTTTACCTGTTTTCTGTCAGTGTTACTTAGATTGATCTGGTCAGTGATGTACAAGCATCATGGGTCAGACTGATGTAAGCATCCTGGGACAGACTGTGATGTAAACATCCTGGGGCAGACTCATGGAAGCTTGCTGTGAATTCTGAAATTGTTTCTTTCAGTTCTTTATTAGAACATTCTTCCTTTGGCTTAACATGGAACGAATCAGGTAATAAAATGAAATTTAATATTTTAACTGTTTAAATGTTCATAAAGACTGATCGTGGTGCTGAAGAGATGGTTCAGTGGTTAAGAACACTGGCTGTTCTTTCAGAGGACCCAGGTTCAGTCCCCAGAACCCAGCACTAGGCAGCTCACAACCATCTGTAACTCCAACTCCAGGTTATCTGACCAATGGAAGCGCCTTCACTCATGTGCACATCACACATAATTAAAAATGGAATGCATAATAAAATGTTAAAGTTGACTTTTCAGAATCTATGGGTATGATGCCTATTTAAATCTCTTTCTATACCTGTCATGAAAAAAAAAACAAACAAACAATAATGAAAGACCCAAATAATAATGGCATTAGGCTTTTAGAGAAAGAGGAGAGTTTGGCCTTTTCTTTCTTCCTTTTCCCCTCCCTTCTCCCTCTTTCCTTCATGTACAGAGCAAAGGGAGCTTATTATTTTCTACTTTCTAGATCCAAATAGGCTCTGAGGCCACAGCTGACTGTACTCGTGCACTGTGTCCATCTTTCTGCTGTCTCATTAGTGCATGCTACCTTCAGTAAGTTGATTCATCAGCATCAAGGAAAAACAAAGGCTAGAAAAGGACATCTCCAGCTGTCTTATCTTTTTAGACACAATTTCCTGAGTTGAACAACTTGCACATTTGTGTTCACTTCTTGAACTGAACATAGCATGTGCTCACACTTGCAATGAAGGACAAGAACTTAGTCCAAGTTCAGGATCTTGTCTAGGAAAATAGGTAGTTGTTATTCAAGAAATGCAAGTTTGGTTAGGCAACCACCAGTCTCTTCCCCATATAGTAATGTTTGAACTTGTTTTAACAGAAAAATGTGACACTATTATAGGTAGAAGCATATTCTCCCCCAAAAGGTTAAAAGAAATTAGCCACTTTACTGAATTGTTTTATGTGCATCAAGACTTTAGGATTAATTCTAATTTCATACACAAAGATATTAGTATGAGATAAGAAATCAAGTGGAATGTCAATGTGAAGACTACTTCTGTTCAGTACCCTGGATGGAGCCTATCCCTGTGAATGGAAGCTATCAGTATCTTCTTGCCTATTGTGAAGAAGTGAAGTCAGGAAGACAAAGCAGTCAGGCTGAACATACTCACAATGACAACAATTTAAAATTAGAAAATCAATTAATTAAAAATGGTTTGAGAGATTCAATAATAGCTACTTCCATTATTTTATTTGCAACATGTAAATGTTTACCTATTCTGCAGTTTTTGAAAGGCCTTTTAAATGCAGTTCATACTGTTTTGTCAAAGTCTTTCTGGGGAATATCCAGTTTTAGGTTTTAAGAATGTAAAAATACCAATGTACTTGTTAAATGAGCAAAACTAGCCACTTTTAGATTTTTGTTGTTGTTCATGGACATGTGTATGTTTATGATGTTGTGTATGTGTCTGTATCCCTGCACAGATGCTAAAAATAAGCACTGGAGTCAGAGTTGTGGGCAGTTGTGACCCTGGTATGGGTTCTGGGAGCCCAGCTATGCTTCTCTGAAAGAGCAGTAAGCACTCATAACTGCTCAGCCATCATCTCTCCATCACCCATGTTGATTGTTTTGATTTTGTTTTGCCATTTGTTTCTAGGTAGTCTTCCATTTTTAGCTATCAAATCCAGTAATATGTTATTTCTTGTTAGCAACTTGTTGTAAAGCATTTAACTTCATTCTTTTTTTTAATATTATTTATTCTTTTTTTCTTTTTTTATTATTTTTTCTATATTCTTTGTTTACATTCCAAAGGCTTTCCCCTTTCCCAGTTCCCCCCTCACCATATGTCCCATAAGTCCTTCTTCCCCACCCCCCCACCCCCGCCTATTCCCCAATCGCCCCACCACCACCATTTCTATACAGATATTTGTTTGGATAAACAAATTTGTATAAAACAGTTTCTGTGTTTGTCATTAATATATATATATATATATATATATATATATATATATAATTTTTTTTTGAGACAGCGTTTCTCTGTGTAGTCCTGGCTGTCCTGGAACTCACTCTGTAGACCCGGCTGGCCTCGAACTCAGAAATCCACTGCCTCTGCCTCCCAAGTGCTGGGATTACAGGCGTGCGCCACCACGCCCAGCTCTGTCGTTAATATTTTACCTAATTATAAAACTGCAATAACAAGTGTTTAAGTATTGCAAATGACTCAGAAAGACATAAAGCTTTCTTGGAGTGAGAGCCAGAATCAGGCTTCCACCAGAGGGCAGCTTTTCAGCCCCACTCCCAAACTGCACTCGTGTGTCTGTTTTGGCTATGTGTTTTACTGGAAGGAACTTCTGCAGGCTCAGCAGGCCCCTTCTCTGTACTAGTGAGAAGACAATTCCCATCACATTCCCAGGCTTCTTCAAATTTTAAGTTTCTTTTTAATGGGTTACTCCTTGCTGGCCCCCTATTATTGGGAACAAAGTTATACCTCAGTGCCCTTTTGGATTCTCTGACCTCTGTGTTCAACTTCTCCCACACAGTGTTCTCCCATCTACCTCCACGTTCTCTTTGTACCTATTATAAAATCCTAAACGAAATGTTACCTTTCCTAGGAAGCTGTCTCAGATTCCCAACTGAGAGAAAGTTCTCCACTCTGGGCTTACACAACTACTTCAAGAATTTGTTCAATTTTTAGACCACTTAGTTCTTTTGCCAATGTGCTGTGCTGATTTGCGTATAGTCACTGCTCCCACTAACTTCATCAGACCTCACCTCTGATAAACTTGGGAGCAGGTGCTTTTTTGAGCCAGAAACAAAGCAGATACAAGGAGTGTATCTCCCTCAATGAGTGAGTATTAAATCAGTAAAACTAATCATGACATGGGGAAATCTTTAAATGATAATTGAAATAAATTTTTACAAATTTTAAATTCTGTAAAGAAAACAATGAAGTCTTGCTGGTTACAGTGTGAAAATATAGGCAGTATTGACAAGAAAGTGGCCACCATGCTTCCAGGATGCCTTGTATTACTAAGAACCATGATAGGGATACCCTGTTTGGGAGTCAATATCAGTGTCAGCTTTTGGAAAACAAAACAGCAAATTCGGAAAGTTGCACAAGCTACAAATGCTGCAGTGCATCGCTGTGTGTCACAGAATCAGACTGAGTCAGACCAGCCTTGCACTTCCCTTCTTCTTCCAGCCTCTCACTGCACAGCTCACACATGGCAGCAAAACTCCCCCAGAGCCTGCGCTTGAACAGGATGCATGTGACAGAACTAGAAAGTAGTGTTAAAGGCTGAAGGAATATTTACTAGCTCAACTTAATAAAAGCAGTGGCAATGCACATTGTTGCTGATGCCCACAGTGAGGATACTGTCTATAACTGCATTACTTTAAAACTCTCAAGCTTATTCCTTGGCAGCAAGTGGTAACACACAGCTCCAGCTGGAAGAAGGAAGAGGCCAAGACTTCCTACTCAATTTTAGTTTGAAGCCAGAGGGAAAGCTCTGACCCCAGTCTAACTCAAACCGGTAGGTCCCACAAAAACGACATGGGCTGTGTATCACTTAATGATTTGACATTTCTGGGGCTGGTGAGGAATAAGATTCTAAACCACCATGACTGTTAATACCTCCTTTTATATTCATTCAAAAGACAT
Source organism: Apodemus agrarius (assembly GCA_964023405.1). Classification (NCBI taxonomy): domain Eukaryota; kingdom Metazoa; phylum Chordata; class Mammalia; order Rodentia; family Muridae; genus Apodemus; species Apodemus agrarius. The sequence continues at coordinate 81,192,890 of OZ030021.1, forward strand.
ATTAATCCTTATGAGAAAATGAGGCACAGATTAAGAACCAGAATGTTTGGGTAGATCAGGCTTGCCCCCTGAGAAACACAAATTCAAAAATGTGTATTTGAAGGCTTTACAGATTCCAAACCAATTTTATTAGCTTCTTATCAAGGAAAACTTCCCAAGCTCCTGTGTTGATGCCCCTTCAAACTACATATATATAATTTTATGAGTTAAGATGAGCATGCCCAGAGGGGTTCCTGTCAGCCAGATTTGTTACACAAACTGAACATGTCCCAAGTGTTTTTATTGGCATCTGTACAATACAACCTGAGCTTGCCCAGAGGCATTCTGTCACCCATCCTCTTGTCATGACATGAGCATGACCAGAGGTGTCTCTTTCTACTTCTTTATGCTGAAAGCTGGACATTTCTAAAATCCTTATTTTCTGTCACTTTGAACCTTTTGAGAATGCACTCCATAGCCTTGAGCTAAGAAGAGAAAATATTGGTCAGCCATATTTCCTTTTGGAACTGTTATTTTTTTTCAGGACTGGAGATTGACCCTTGAGCATGCTAGGCAAGACCCCTATCCCTAGCTGCATCCTCAGCACTTGAACTATATTTTAAAACTAGGCATGTTCATTAATATATTTCTTGATTGTGTATGCTCCTAAATAGGCCTTTTCTTAATATTCTTTTCTTTATGAATAGATATAGATTCTCCAGATAAAATTTTTTCTTTTCCTTAATTCAAGGAGGAGGTATTTCTTTGGAAATAATTTCTGTGCTCTCTGTACCTTCTTTGCGTAACAAGCTTTAGCTCACTGAATAATTTCTTTACTCTCCTTGCTTTGGCTTTGCAGGATGTAAAGCACTGTATTTGATTATACTGTTGGCCACCCAGACCCCCCAGGGCTCCCAGGGACTAAACCATCAATGAGGCGTTCACATGGTTCCAGCCCGTATTGTGGTGGAGGAATGCCTTGTGGGGCATCAGTGGGAGGAGAGTTCCTTGGTCAAATGAAGGCTGGATAGATAGATGCTCCAGCATGAGGGAAGTCAGAGGGGGGTTAGGTGGGAGTAGATTGAACAGAGGGGCATCTTCTTGGAGGCAGGGGGAGGGAGGATGGCCTGGGAGATTTTGGGGGAGGGAGGAAACAAAGAAAGGGTATAACATTTGAAATGTAAATGAAGAATATATTCAGTTTAAAAAAAGAAAAGCAAAACTCACTAGTCAACAAGAGGAGTGACTATTGGGAAGAATGTACATTTTCCTGCATCATTTGAGAGTATCATATATTTTCTGTCCTTAAAACTATTTATGTGCTAATCTTAGTTATTTGCACCAAAGCTTACATCCCTTGAATGAAGCCCTAACATAACTATGTCATACATTATTTGCATATTGAATTTGGTATACAGAGTTTGAGAATTTTTGTGTGGCTACGTATTATGTAAATTTTGTCTATAGTTATGGTCTTATAGTAAATTGTTTTTTGGTTTTTTTTTTTTTTGTTTTTAAATCATTGATGTTAGAGTAATGCTAGCTTTATATATTGAGTCTGATAGGGTTGCTTTCCTATTTTATGAAACAATATCTTTCTTTCCTTCTTGCAGTTTTAATATATCCTTTTATTTCTACAGATTCTTTGGATTTCTATGGTGTGTGTGTGTGTGTGTGTGTGTGTGTGTGTGTGTAGCTTCAAAACTGAAAGAGGATTTAGAGAGAGGAAGAAGAGTTCAAAGAAGGGGAAGAGAGGGTAATGGACTACATATATTATAAAAACAGAAGTGGATACTGTCTGAAGGAGAGAAGTGAACAAGGGAAGGGAGGAGGCCAATGGGGAGGTTGGTGATTTAGCATGTGATGGTGAACATTGTGTTTAAGTTTAAAGTTACTGTGCTTAAGAGAACCATAAAACAAAAGTGCCTCTAACCTGTAAGGCCCACTTGTCCAATGATAGATAGCTTCCCTAAATGCTGGGATTAGTTTTTTCATTGCCTGGTTTTGTACAATTTCAACAAGACTGTTGTTTATGTAAGATAACAAACCATGTGGTTTTGCTGCTGTAAACAAACTTGCTTGCCCCTGACTGCATGTAGGCAGGATTTGTGCTTAACTACATGTAGGTCGATGTGTGACTGATCACATATTGGCAGGAAGTGCATTAGGATGTGTGTTTGCCCCTAATTGTATGAAGGCAGGAAATATTTCTGAGTTTTGGCTTTATAATCCCTAGACTAATATAATTCAGGGACACATCTTGAGAATCCTCTGGGGCATAGTCCTGGTACCATGAGTATCCAGCATGAGTATCTGAATAAAGCTTCTTTTTAAAATGTATTCATGGTCAGACTGATGAAATCTGAATAAACCTAGACCAAACTATAATAATACATATATGAAAATTACCATAATGACATCCATTATTTTTGTGCTGGCTTTTAAGCTTATCTTTCTTAAAAATAGAAGTTATTAGCATATTTGACTAAGACACTGTGATCACAGGAAGCTCAAGAAGAAAGACTGAAGTGGGGGTGCTTTGGTTCCTCTGAGAAAGGGAACAAAATACTCACAGGAGCAATTATGGAGACAAAGTGGGGAGCAGAGACTGAAGAAAAGGTCACTTAGAGACTGCCCTACCTGGGGATTCATGCTATAAACAGTCACCAAACCCTGACACTATTATGGACAAGATATGCATACTGAAAGGAGCCTGTTATGGTTGTCTCCAGAGGGGCCCTGCCAGAGCCTTCCAGATACAGAGGCAGATGCTAGCAGACAACCGTTGGACTGAGCGTGGGGTCCCCAATGGTGGGCAGACTGGAGGAGCTGAAGTGGTTTACAGTCCCATGGGAAGAATGATGATGCCGGCCACCCAGATGCCCCAGGACTCCCAGGGACTAAACCACCAACCAAGGGGTACACATGGTTCCAGCCAAAAGTGTGGCAGAGGAATGCCTTGTCAGGCATCAGTAGGAAGAGAGGTCCTTGGTCCTGTGAAGACTCAATAGTTGCCCACAAAAAGGGAAATCGAGGGCAGGAAGTGGGATTGGGTCTGGTGGAGGGGCATATATTTGGAGGCAGGGGGTGGGAGGAGGGTATGGAGGTTTTTGAGGAGGGGGGAAACCAGAAAAGGTTTTAGCATCTGAAATATGAATGGAGAATATATTTAATAAAAAAAGTTTTTGGAAAAAAAAAAACAAGACACTCTTTCACAATAGAAGAACAGGGCAACTTCATTTATTGATCATTGGACATAGAGAAATCAGGTTGCTACTGACCAAGAAACTTTCTTCCTTCTGGCTATTTTTCATAATATAGAAAGATGCTATTAAGGCTACTGGAGAAAATCATTGAAAATCTTACCTAGCAGCAAACCTTGTAAAATGCAATGACTGGTATAGTGAGATATGTGCAAGAGTTGAATGAATGTTATTGGAGTAACCAGTTGAGTTCTGATTGACTTAAGATTCATCTGGAGGAATAAATAAACTTATTTTATTATAAATCTGCCCAAGAGCCCATGGTTGGGAGATCATACATCTTTAAAAAAAATACCTACTATTATCCTCCTAAATGGAGAGTCAATAACTACCCTCTGAATTTATGTCTCTAAACCTTTACATTAGTAGTACAGCTATTAGATGTCTTCAAAATTTCTTTTTTTATTTTATTTTTGTTTTTTATTTTAATTAAGCTAATAAAATTTGCTTTAAAATATACAACACAGTATTGACATTATTTAAGTCATCAAAATAATTTATTATTGTTAAATGCTTCTTAAGTATACATGATGTCTTCTGAAGCTAAAAGTAATAGAAAAAATTCTTATGAAGTCCTCTATGAAAGGAAATTGTGACAAGTTCCTGATTAAATAGAAGCTGTTCCATCTCCAAGGGACAATACTCAGCATAAATGTGGCTTCATAGAATGAACTGGGTAGTGTCCCTTCTTTTTCTATTTTGTGGAACAGTTTGAAGAGTATTAGTATTATGTCATTAGATGTTTGATAGAATTATGCACTAAAACCTTCTGGTCCTGGGATTTTTTTTTGGGGGGGGGTTGGGAGACTTTTAATGATGGTTTCTATTTCTTTAGGCGTTATGGGACTGTTTGGATAGTTTATCTGATCCCGATTTAACTTTGGCACATGGTATCTGTCTAGAAAATTGTCCATTTCATTCAGATTTTCCAGTTTTGTTGAATATAGGCTTTTGTAGTAGGATCTGACAATATTTTGGATTTCCTCGGTTTCTGTTGTTATATCTCCTTTTTATTCCTGATTTTCTTAATTTATATACTGTCTTTGTACTGTCTGGTTAGTCTGGCACAACTATCTTGTTGATTTTCTCAAAGAACCAGCTCCTGGTTTTGTTGATTCTTTGTATAGTTCTTTTTGTTTCTACTTGGTTGATTTCAGCCCTGAGTTTGATGATTTCCTACCCTCTACTCCTCTTGGGTATATTTGCTTCTTTCTGTTCTAGAGCTTTCAGGTGTACTGTTAAGCTGGTAGGGTATGCTCCCTCCTTTTTCTTTTTGGAGGCATTCAGAGCTGAGTTTCCCTCTTAGCATTGCTTTCATTGTATCCCATAAGTTTGGGTATATTGTGCCTACATTTTCATTAAATTCTAAAATGTCTTTAATTTCTTTATATCTTCCTTGACCAAGTTATCATTGAGTAGAACATTGTTCAACTTCCATGTTTATGTTTATGGCTTTCTGTTGTTTTTGTTGCTATTGAAGACCAACCTTAGTTCATGGTGCTCTGAGAGGCTACATGGGATTATTTCAATTGTCTTGTATCTTTTGAGACCTGTTTTGTAACCTATGGTCAATTTTGGAGAAGGTACCATGAGTTGCTGTGAAGAAGGTATATTCTTTTTATCATCAAACTTTCTTTGTCTAGGGGGTGGTAGTTAATACAGAAACTCAAAACTAGTTAAAGTGTAGAGAAAAAGTATCAGGCTAATGCTTAGGCACAAATGGAACATATGTATTACACCTTTTCTCCAAGACTCAGTGACTGTCAAGCAAAGGGATATGGGAAGAGTATTAGAGCGAGATGCCAGGGAAGAAAGGACTGAAATAGTATCATCTGGATAGAACAGGACTAAAGTCTCCATGAAATCACAGCAGCTATGTTTGCCTGTACAAAGTCAAGCTTGTCAACATTCTAGTATGGAGGGGAAGAAATTCGGGAATCCCCACTGCTAACTGAGAAGCTATTGGCAGTTGATAGATTCTAGAGTGTCACTTTTATTTTAGGGTATGGCCTCTGGTAAGTCAACTATACTCCAGTGGGTACCTTTATACACATTTGGAATCAGTGATTCTGATAAGTGCAAAGGTAGCACTGGGGGCAGCCTCTGAATTGTACTTTAGACCCTCTTTTTTTTTAATTTTTATTTTCTATATTCTATGTTTACATTCCAAAGGCTTTCCCCTTTCCCAGTTCCCACCCACCATACTTCCCATAGTTCCCCTCCCCCGCAACTATTCCCCAATCATTCCCCCTCCCCCCTCCGTTTCTTTACTAAACTGGATGCAATCTTTACAGGCCCAGGGTCCTCTCCTTTCTTCTTCTTGGGAATCATTTGACTTGCTATTTGTGTCTTGAGTATTTAGGGCTTCTGGGCTCATTTAGACCCTCTTAATGGGAGAAAATTCATGCCTCTTACTGTAAATTTAGCCAACTATCTGTGGTGGGTGAGGGCATGGAAACTGGAAGAGAATCTAGTACTGTTTCCTAAACCAGTATGATCTGCATTTTGATGCTCATCTTTATACTCACAAACATGTAGTTCTCATCCCTTATCAAAGAAACTTCTTTTTCCAGTAGACAGAAAAGGGATAATTAGAGAAAACCACAAATGATCCAACCACAGAGATTTGTGGTCTGTGTGATTAGTATGTGTTCCCAGTTAAAACATTTGTAACATAACCTCTGCACTTAAGGCTTAAGTCACATCACAGAAGAAAGGACTGGAATTTTTTTAATGTTTTAAAATTTATTTTGTATTGGCCATCTACTGCTGAGCATGAAGCCTAACCTTTTTTTTTCTATATTCTTTGTTTACATTCCAAATGATTTTCCCTTTCCCGGTTCCCCCCTCTCCATAAGTCCCATGATGGTTCTCTAATCAACCTCCTCCCACTTCTCTGTCCTGGTAATCCCCTACAATCCTAGATCAAGCCTTTCCAGGACCATGGCCCTCTCCTTCCTTCTTCTTGGGAATCATTTGATATGCAAATTGTATCTTAGGTATTCAGAGCTTCTGGGATAATATCCACTTATCAGTGGATAGTTCATGCGTGTTCTTTTGTGAGAGGGTTACCTCACTTAGGATGGTATTTTCCAGTTCCAACCATTTGCCTAAGAATTTCATGAATTCATTGTTTTTAATTGCTGAGTAGTATTCCATTGTGTAAATATACCACATTTTCTGTATCCATCCCTCCATTGAGGGACATCTGGGTTCTTTCCAGCTTCTGGATATTACACATAAGGCTGCTATGAACATAGTGGAGCATGTGTCCTTATTGCATGCCAGGGAATCCTCTGGGTATATGCCCAGGAGTGGTATAGCAGGGTCCTTCAGAAATGTCATGCCTAGTTTTCTAAGCCTAGCCTTAAGAATAGTTGGTATCATAGTAAGACCTAGTTGGAGGAAACTTTTTTAAAAGTGCACAAGCTCTTATCAAAAAATAGAACACTTTTGGGTGAGGAATGGTAGTTTGTCTCTACATTCTCATTCATCACTGGGACTACATCTTGGCCAGACCTGTGCAGGCCTTACACAAGCTACCTCAATCTCTGTGAGTTCATATGTGCATTGGTCCTACTGTGTTTAGAAGGTTTTGCTTTCTTAGTGTTCTCCATTCCCTCTGGCTATTATAATCTTTCCACTTCTCTTCCACAGGATTTCCTGAGCCTTCCAAGTAGAGATATGATATACACAACACATTTAGGACTGAGCATCCCAAGGTCTCTTGTTCTTTGTATATTGTACTGCTGTGGGATTCTCTATTTGTATCCATTTGTCACAGGAGGAAGCCTCTCCGGTGATGGCTGAGCAATACTCTGATCTACAAGTATAGCAGAATGTCATCAGGAGTCAGTTCATTTCTGCATTCCTTTAGCAGAACAGTAGTATTTGGTTTTCTCCTATGTCTCTCCATCCATTTATCTAATTTAATAATTGCACTTCTAAAATTTATTTATTGACTTTATAACGCATTATCAGCTCCTATCCTCCAAGTACCCCCTTATGTAAGTTCTACCCCCATTATACCATCCCCTTCTCAAAAGAGAAAGGGAAGGCCCCTCTGGCTGTCACCCCACTCATGGTTAATCCCCCACATCCACATACAAGTCATTGCAGGTTAAGGTCTTCACTCTTTGGTTGGTGATCCAGTCTCTTAGAGCCCACAAGGATCCAGGTTAGTTGACTCTGTTGGTCTTCCTGTGAAGACCCTGTCCTGTTTGGGTCCCTCAGTCCTCTCTCAACTCTTCTGTAAAGACTACCTGAGCTCTATCTAATATTTGGGTGTGAATCTCTGCATCTCTTTCCATTGGTTGCTGGGTGGAGCCTCTCAGAGGATGGTTATTCTAGGCACCAGTCTGACAGCATAACAGTTATCACTAATAGTGGGACAGGAAGATTTTAAGAGAGCAGCATCAATCTGATGCTGCAAAATCAAAAAGGACTTGAACTGAGGGAAGAGGGTGTGTATTTTTGAGAAATTGTTGTGAAGAGTAAAAGGTGGACATTATCAAGATACATATATACAATTCTCTAAAATTAATAAAATATTATAAAATAAATAAATAAAAATATGTAAGTTATGAATGATAACAAGAAAAAAAGATCAAAACCCAAATAGGAATTGTCATTGTAGACTAATATTCATATAGGGAACATTGTCTTTAGGACTAAAAATTACATAGAGATGAAAAATTACATAGAGATGAATCTTTTGAAATTTATCAAGAACATGTGATAATTTCAAAAATTTATACATTTTATAACTTTGAAGTAGACAAAGTTCAATTTGTTCTGAAGTTTCTAGAATAAATTGCTAAATTTGCCATCATTGCAGCAGACATGTTTTTGTATTTTGGTGTGTGTTTGCTTATTTGTTTGATTGATTTTTCCCCTATTATTGAAAATAATTTTTTCTCATATACTATATCCTGATTGTAGTTTCTGCTCCCTTTACTCTTCTTAGTCCTTCTCCCCCTCCCCTTTCTGTCTCTCATTAGAACAGAACAAGCTTCTAAGACATAACAACCAAATATAACAAAATAAAACATAAGATAAAACAAAAACTATGACATTGAAGTTAGACAACACAAACATACAGAAGAGTGCAAGAGAGGCCATAATAATCAGACCCATTCATTCACACACTCAGGAGTCCCATAAAAATATTAGAATATGGGCTATTGTATGTGAGAGCACCTGGTACAGACTTGTACAGACCCCCATGCTTGCTGCTTCAGTCTCTGTTAGCTTGTAAGAAATTTGATCAATTGATTCAGATGGAATTATTCTCCTAGTGTCTTCCATCTTCTCTAGCTTGTACATTCTTTCTGGTCTCTATTCTACAGGGTTCTCTGAGCACAGTGCTGAAGGGATTTTTATGGAGACATTTCATTTAGAGCAGCGTGTTCCAAAGTCTTTTTCCCTGCTTATGTCTGGCAATGGGTCTTTAATTTTGTTCTCATCTGCTGCAGGAGGAAGCTTCTTTAATGATGGCTGAATAAAGCAATGGTCCATGAGTGTAGCAGGATATTATTTGGAGTCATTTTATCACTCCCTTTTTTTTCCTTTCTTTTTTTTAAGGTAGGTCTCACACTCTAGCATGATATGGCCTTGAACTGAGGCCCTCCTCCTGTCTCAGCCTCCCAAATTTGAGGAAAGAATGAATTATTTATTACTTATATATCAAGGTGGAAAATACATAAAAAAGAATGTGGAAAACCTGGATATCACAACTACAAATGTGGGAAAGGTTTCCTACAAAAATTTAGAGAAAACAGACTTTTTTATGGACCATGTGTACTTGGTCTCTGGTAAGTTTGTGTATTATAATAATTTTTTCCATTTTGTAATACAGTTATAACTAATTCAAAAATGAAATGTGTTAATATATTTGAAAGTGGATACATTTCTAAGTTACCCCATAGTTAAAGCAGAAACCACAATGGAAATTACTGAACGCTGATAAGAAAGTGTACCCATACCTGTGGGATGGAGCTAATGAGAAAGTGTACCCATAATACCTGTGGGATGGAGCAGAGGTGAGAATTCTCACATTTATCTTTCAGGAAAATTGTCTTTTAATCTGCATAAAAATAAAGGCCTCCAACTTTGGGAGTCAAATGTCTGTTAAAAGAAGTTTGAAAAATCATGACAGAACTTATAACTACGTCTTTGGCTCTAAACTGTGCATATTCTTAATGCCTTTGTTAAAACATTAGGTTTCTATAAAAGTATAGATTTATTTCTAGGGCCTCTTTTCTATTACATTGGTCTATGTATCTGGATTTGTTTGTTTATTTGTTTGCTTGCTTCCTTCATTGCTTGCTTGTGTTTTTTGAATACCAGAATCATGGTTTGTAGCTTTGAAGCAGAGTTTGAGATGTGGTATTATACCTTCTCTACTTAAGATTGCATTGATTATTCCTCCCATATGAATCTTAGAATTACTTTACTATGATATGAAACATATCATTAGAAATTTAATGAAAAATGTATGATTCTGTAAACCACTTTTAAAAAATTTTTTATCTAATACAATTCAATCACATTTCTCCTCTCTTAACTTTTTCCAGATCCTCCTCACCTGTCTACCCCCAACCTCATGTTCTTTCTCTTTTTCTTAAATAAAGAGCAAAAACAACAATCAAAAGAAAGAAGTGATAAACCAATAAGACAAAAAATCAACAAAACAAAAGCACACAAAAACATGGAATTCATCTTTGTTTTAGTCAACTATTCCCGAGTTTGGGACCTCCCTGGAGATTTGGTTGATATATCCAGGGACACTCAATTAGAGAATTCTGATTTCCACTGTCCAAGAAAGTATCAATCAGAAATATCTTCTAAATAAAGGATAGGCTTTCTGTCTTCTCACACTACTGTGTGCTGGGATTTTATCTGGTTTAAATATATATGGTGACTCCATTTAAATTCCTTTTATATATGTATATATTTTAGGAGCCTCTACATTGATAGGTTTCCATATGGCTTTTCAAAAGGCTATTAGTTGTCCCTTCCCATATTCTCTTCTTTACTCTGCCTTTCCATTCTCATCCCTCATCTGATTCTTCTAAGAACACTGTATTTTATTTTCTCTTCTAATTGAATAACCCCAGAAGGAACAGGGGTGAGGAGAGGATCTTCCAATGATGGAAAAGTAAAATGCTTTGTTAATGAAATTGTCTTCATAACATTGCTTCTGCCAATCCGTGAGCATGACAAACCTTTCATCACAGAGATGTAGTCACTGTAGTTCCAGAATGAATGAGCTGTGTGCACGAAACTATAAAGCAAGAGGGATGGCATAGGAACAGAAAACCTATTAGGATGAGACCAAATTTCTATCTCAATTAATCTAGAAAATAGATCTCATAATCAAATGTTCCCTTTAAGCCTTAAGTTTTAAAGTGGGATTTGGTTTTAGGGAATAGTTTGAGCACTTTGTTTCTTATTTTCCATTTTTTGTAACAAGAATGCTTGTGCTAAACCTATCTCACCATTGTATTTTTTTTCAGATTAACTGATTTTTTTATTGGATATATTCTATATTTACATTTCATTTCCCATTTTCTGGTTTCCCACCCCCCAAAGGTTCCACATGACCTTTTCGCTCCCCCTGCTCCCTCATCCACCCCTTCCCACTTCCCTGTTCTGGTATTCCCCTACTCACCATTGTATTTTAGAAACATTGAACTTTTGTTTTATAGCGTTATAACTTGGGAAGAAATGGACTGGGAGTGCAGCATCCCTTGAGTTTCACCTACATATGAAGATACTGTAGACTTTAGTTTTTTAAGTTGGTAGTATAATAAGAGTTCTACGGTAATTAGAATAAAATAGATATATTTTATTTTTTAAAATAGCATGAATTTGGTGACATCTTTGGTAGAATATTTTTATGATTCTAAAATCCATGTTGTAGTCTAAATCTAAAAGACCTACATAAAAGTGATTAAGTCATATAGGGAAAAACATTTACAAACACACTTAATTGCCAGACTGCATACTAAGCTAGTAGCAATGTGTTTTGATAGTTCAGTGCATAAGGCAATTAAGTCTACTTCACTAGAATTTCGAGAGCTAAGAAGCCTGCCTAAAAGCAGTACCGATATCCAGAGCAATGTTAAATCTAGCTTGGATCATGGTTATACTGTAGTTCTACCTGAAATTAGAAAAGTAGCATAATTCAGATTATGTTCAAATTAAAAGTAGCATGAGTCTTATTAAATTCAGATACATGATGCAGAAGGTTTAAAAGCATGTAAATCCAAAGGAATCCTCAAATGCCAAAGAGGAGAAGAAAAGGCAAGAAAAAGGTTTTACATGAATGGGTTAAGGAATTTTTGAGTTTTATACTCAGTGTTTATGTCAAGAGAAAGTGTACCTTTCCATTGAACAAAACATCCTGAAATACACACACACACACACACACACACACACACACACCACCACCACCACCACCACCACCACCACCACCACCACTACCACCACCACCACCAAACATATGTATCAGAGCTTAGAGATGTGAAGTGACAGAACAAGATTAACCAAAAGTTACTCAAACTTGAAATTAATTTAATAGCACATCCCACATTCAAGCTCCCTCACTGTCTGTTGCCCTATGCTCCTCTGCAGAAGCCAGCCTCATCTGCCTGGCAGCAGGGCTACTCTCTTCTCATCTCAGGATTCCTTTATTTAGGCCTCATTCTCTGGCATCAAATTTTATACCATACATTCCTGGTGTGAATGCCCTATATAGCAGGGTACTTCTGACTAAAATTCATCCTCAAGCTACTTTAACATTCTGTGCCAAACATTTAACCACCCACCTCCTTCCTGAAAATTTAAATAGTGAGTCATTACTCTATAACCCGACAAACGTGAGGTTTTGTTTCCTGTGTACCTTGAGAGGATAAGAAGACAGATCAAGTTAACTTTCACTTCATACCAGGGAAATTATATTTCCAAGTGTGCTGACAAAACAGTCACCAATTTCCTTGTTTTAGCTTACTTTATTGTATAAACCCTTCATATATTTGAATTCAGTGTGTTGCACATGTGTGGCATATTGTGATGAATACATGTGTGTACAAGTATGTGGCATGTTCTGATGTGTGTGTATTGATAATAATTTTATACCATTTTAGAATAGCCAAACATATTATTCATCCTCTAGATCTTCTATATTATATGTTGGTTGTGTTCGACATTAAAGGCAATATTAATACTGATTGTTATTGAACCAACATGAATCAATTCTGACAAAGCTTAATATTTCACTTTTACTTCCAAGCTACAATGAGCTAATTCTCAATTCTGAGAATTGGAATTGACTTCTGAACCATCGTGAAGTCTACAAGTTTTGGGATTAAAGTTTGACTCATGTTATCCTGGACTTCTGCTGCCACTGTTCTTCAGCTATTGTTCCTCTGTGTGCTTCATCGCGATGTCACATCCCCTCTTTGATGTCACTCATTACCTACAGGGGAAGGTCATGATCGGCTTGCAAACAGTTTCTCTTGTTTGTAACTGCTTCATCTTCCCCACTATCCAGCTGCCTCCTGTGGGTCTAACTTCTTAGATCCCTTATGTCTGACTAGCCCCATCCCTAGAGTAATCCAGGTTTCCTCTGTGTTCTGGCAATCACTCTCAGAAGAGTATCAACACTAGACTTTTCTCTTTACCCTGGAACTACTGTTTGCTGCAGCTAACAATTCCACAGCCTCTGGTTCTGGCAACCAGTCACTGCATAATATGTAGAGCTCATACAGTCTCTTCATGAAATCTGGAAAATGTTTATAATTTTCCCATCCATGGGATTTTATAAGGAGTTATGGGAGTTAAGCAATAACAAAAAGACACATGGTTGAATTGAAAATGAGATTAAATATACTGTTATAAGCTCATGTGTATCTCTTCTCCTAAAATATTTCTGCATTTGTTTCTGTGCTGATGATAAAGTTCAGGGCCTCATACATCCTCGGTAAACATTCTACACCTGAGCTACACTCCCAACTCTGTTCAAATTTTAACAGACTATAATCTTACCTTTACAGATTCGCTGATCTTGTGAAAACTGTAACACAACTGAGCATGTCTAGTTATATCAAACTTCTGGACACTCATCAATAGTTCTTCTCTTTCCACCCTCACTACTTCTTCAGATTAGAGCTCTCCAAAAGGAAATCAATAGTGTTAATGTCACTATATAATATGTGGTAAACTCTTTTCTTTCAAGAGAGAAGGATGGCTGTGAAAGTCCAGGGCTTTTTCTCACACGATCCACCCAACAATGACAAATTAGCAGGACAAACATGCTAGCTACACTCAAACCTGGCTGCCTTAGAGCACTTTTATAGAGATACTATGATATCCTGGACAAATTTCAGGGAATTCCACAGTCTCCAGCAGGAGGACCACTCATGCTAGAAATAGTATTCAACTACTAAAGCTTAAAGAAAAATTAAGATTATAGTGGTTTGTGAAAAGAGCTGCATTTTCTGTATTTTGTGAAAGGTAGGTTGGCACATGGATAATGAAAATGTTTAAGAAAGGAATTGTCAGCATTTGTAGAGTCATAATGATGTCAACCCTAATAATGTTTTGTTGTTTCACTTACATTTTATTTTAAGAGCGGGATATAACCATATAGCCAAGACTAGCCAAGTGTTTCTATTCCAATCTCTAAAATGCCAAGATTATGGTCCTATGCTATTATGCTCTGCTAGTGATAGAAAATCAATAGGTAAATCAACAGATATCAGAATGACCATATTTACTCAAGAAGACAGAATAAGAATAGCTATGAGAATATAGAACAATTGTTTCTGAGAAGGAGCAATCCAGGGTTGCAAGCTGTGTACTTTCTAATGTGAGAGTTCTGGATATATATTCAAAGAGGTTCTAGAATGTCTTGGCACATCTGTATATTGGATACTTTACTTCCTTTTTCAGGGTAAAAGGTATGTATATAGTTTGTCTGCCAATATGCTGGTTGTTTGGACGCCTCCCATAGAACATGGTCATGCATGGTGTGGGGTGACACAGAAAGTGGAATTTTTATGCCTGATGTTTAGCATTTCATCAGCTTTAGAAAAGTCAGCAGAATGGGGAGATACTAGGGCTTCAGCAGGACCAGCATGGGTCTGGCTCTTTACTTTCTCCACCCAACACTGCAATAAGCAGTTTCTGCAAGGAGCCTTGCTTTGGTAGAAGTATATTGAGAAACAAGCCAAGTGTGGTTTGAAAACAGGCAGCTGACCTGACAGAGAACATTCTTCCTTACAGTGGGCAGAATTAAGAAACAGTTTTGAAATTTACAAATGGACAAGTAATTTCCAGTTTTCACTAAGTAGCAGAGTTCTTCATCTTTGTTCCTCATTCTGTTTGCATCTTTGTTCTCCATGGCAAGATTTCTGCTTCCCCATTACACTCAAGTAAAGATATCTCATTTCCTCTCCTTGAAAAACACAATGATTTCTGAATCAGTACACCTATAGGTACTAAAGGGTACTATAAACAAGTGGAAACTCTTTACTCTTAGTGACATTCAGGGAATTTTCTTTTGTAATAATTTTGGTCTATAGTCCCAAAATTGAGAGGACAGAGAACTTTGCTCAAAGGTGCATATATATATGTGTGTGTGTGTGTGTGTGTGTGTGTGTATACATACATATACATATACAATGATGTATACTTGGTTTATTAATTTGTTTGTAGTAAATTTAGTTTGGTTTTTCATCTTTACTTCTATTTTCTATATAAAGACATGTGTTTTGATCTATTATTCTTATCTACATCCTGCCTTTCCCACTGACCTGCAAATATGCATGCTATTAGTTCATACTTCATCCTTTTGCTTTTCTTTTCTCTAAAATAAACTAATATGATGTATATATGTAGATATATTCTATTTATAGTTTTTGAAAATTATATTTATTTATTATTTTGTATATGTGTATGCACATGCCACAGTGCACCTATAGGTGTCAGAACACAATTTAAGGAGTCAGTATTCTCCATCAAGCATGTAGGTCCCCAAAATTGAACTAAAAACTATTACATATTGTCAGGCTCCATAGCATGTGTCTTTACCAACTGAGCCAAATAGCTGGCCACAGCTCCATTTTCCCAAAACAGTAGCATGCTTTTCTTATATCCTTGTACTTTCTTTAAGTTATATGACTGTGCAGCAATCCATACCCCATTATTAGTGCTCTCAGAAATACATGTTCACAATTACTTACCCTTTCATAGATGGGGGTTATTTCTTATATTTTACTATTATAAACAATATCACCAACAAGTGTTCTTATGTTGTTTGACCATGACCTTTGCTTAGAGAATATATTCCTACAGTAGTTGTTGGGTCAGAATCCTAGAAATATAGACAGTTCTTTCCAACTTCTGTTCATAGAAGACTCTTGCTGTCCTTGGGTCTCTTCAGCCAGTCATCACTTACTAAACAGTTTCAATTTTCACCGAGTGTACTGCTTTGGTCAATACAAGGTTTGATTTATATAAGTTTTGACTTGTATACTACTAAATAACTATCATTTAAAATCTCTTATTGTATTGAAAATTGTGCATGTTTACATTTAAGATCATAAATTTATAAAAAAGGGACTGCCTTTACTGCACCAATACAGATGTAATCAACACCTATATCATACTGATATTTATTTTAACCTCTCAGTAACCTTTGGAGATAGCATTGTGGCTCATTTGGTAGAATACTTGTGTAGCATGAAGAAAGTTCTGAGTTGGATCACCAACATTTCATAAAACAGGCATGATGATAATGATTGTAATCTTACCAATCAGATAATAGAGGCAGGAGATCAGAAGTTAAGGTCTTCCTTTATTATATGGTGAGTTTGATGCTAATATTATTTTTTTAAAGTAACTCCAGTGACAATGCCTCTAGTAAAAATGCCATATTCATTTAAAGATGGCTTATTATTTCCATGTGTATATATTGTCTCCATGTCTGTGCCTGAGTATGTGCCTTAAATAAGGATGTCAGAACCTCAGGATATGGAGTTAGAGGTGGCTAGGTACCACCCAATATGGGTACTGGGATCTGAATTTGGCTTATCTACAAGAGCAACAGGTACTCTTAACCATCGGGTCATTTCTCCAGCCCCTATATTCTTTAAAATGTTTTGTTTTAACCCAATAGTATGTGCTCTGGGTGGTCTTTCCCTCAGACTCTGCTCCACACTTTTGTTCCCCCTTCTAAGAAAGAGCAGAGTTTCCATACATTGTTCTTCCTTCTTCTTGAGCTTCATTTGATTTGTGAATTGTGTCTTGGATATTCCAAGCTTCTGGGATAATATCCACTTATCAGTGAGTGCATACTATGTGTGTTCATTTGTGACTGGGTTACCTCACTCAGGATGATATTTTCCAGTTCCATCCATTTGGCTAAAAATGTCATGAATTCATTTTTTAAATAGCTGAGTAGTATTCCATTGTGCAAATATGCTACAATTTCTTTATCCATTTCTCCGTTGAGGGACATCTGGGTTCATTCGAGCTTCTGGCTATTATAAATAAGGCTGCTATGAAAATAGTGGAACATGTGTCATTACATGCTGGAGAATCCTCTGTGTACATGCCCAGGAGTCCTCCAGTAGAATTATGCCCAATTTTCTGAGGAACAACTAAATTGGTTTCCAGAGTGGTTGTACAAGTTTGCAATCCCACCAGCAGTGGAGGAGTTTTCCTCTTTCTCTATATGCTCACCAGCATCTGCTGTCTCGTGAGTATTTCCATCCCATATACAGTTACAATACCCAGACACTATTATAGATGGCCACAAGTGCTTGCAGACCAGAGCCAGATATAGCTGTCACCTAGGAGGCTCTGTAAGTGCATGACAAATATAGAGATGGAAACTCTCAGCTAGCCATTGAACTGAGCACAGGGTCCCCAATGGAGGAGCTAGAGAAAGAACCCAAGGAGCTAAAGGGGTTTGCCGTGCTGTAGGAGAAACAACAATATGACCCAACCAGTACCCCCAGAACTCCCAGGGACTAAACCATCAACCAAAGATTACACATGGGTTACCCATGGCTCCAGAGGCAAAGACAGCAGAGGATGGCCTTGTTTGACATCAAAGGAAGGAGAGGCCCTTGGTCCTGGGAAGGTTCGATGCAGTAGTGTAAGGGAATGCCAGGACAGGGAAACAGGAGTGAATTGATTGGGGAATAGGGAGAGGGTAGATGGGTTATGGGATTTGGGGGGGGGGGGAAACCAGGAAAGGGGACAACATTTGAAATGTAAATATCTAATAAAATAATATGTTCTCACTATAGATAAAATAATTGATGTGCTATGATTTAATGATTCTATTCAGTGGATGTTTTACTCATCACTTCATTTTACATATAAATTAATATTTTGTGTTTATATTTTATCATAAAATGGAATGAACAAATTGTTAAATAGACTTTTTTAAAAGCAAATCTTTAAACTTATGTAAAGTGTTTAAAACAAATGTTAGAGTCCTCTTATGTATTTGGTTCTGTGAAGTAAATTTTGTTATCAAAACATTTCTAGTATTACAAATGATGTAATTAAAAGATACCCTGTTGAAAGTAGGAAAACCACATGGAGGAATGTTGGTAAAGTAGAATCAGAAATTACTAGAATAGAAATGAAGCAGAGAGCTACAGAGATTATTATTTCTGGAACCCTTTGTGTTGAGAGAATAATGTAATTTCACACACCTATGTACAACATACACACACAACAGACACATACACAAACAGAGAGAGAGAGAGAGAGAGAGAGAGAGAGAGACAGACAGACAGACAGACAGAGACAGAGAGACAGAGAGACAGAGAGAGAATATAAACCTGAATTGTGTTGCTCAGTGATCCAAAGAGTAGAATGTGACCACATTAATTAGCTTTATACATCTTATGTTTAGAGAGAAGAAGCAGTTATTTAGCATGCCACATGTACATCTTTATAACCATATATGTATCTTTATTATATGGTGAGTACGATGCTAATGTAGGCCATATCATTTTTTAAAGTAACTCTAGTGATAAGGTAATGCCTCTAGTAGAAATGCCACATTTATTTAAAGATGGCTTTAAATATGTATATGTTCCTGAGTTGTTACTTTCTAAAATCTATATACCATTTAAACCAGGTTAAAGTAAAATAAGCTTCTGGTAAGAAGGTGAGAAAGTCAACCTTTATGTGTTAAAAGTTTATAAAGTATTTTCTTTCTCTTCCTATAATCAAGTAATGCCTAATATTCTTTTTTTCCTTTTTTTTTAATTCCTTGTTTACATTTTATATGATTTCCCCTTTCCTGGTGCCCCACCAAAAGTCCCATAAGCCATCTCCCCTCCCCCTGTTCCCCAATCAACCCCCTCCCTCTTTCCTGTCCTGGTATTCCCTTACACTGCTGCATCAAGCCTTTCCAGGAACAAGGGCCCCTTTCATATCCAACAAGGCCATCTTCTGCTGCCTATGCATCTGGAGCCATGGGTTAACTCAATGTGTACTATCTGGTTGATGTTTTTGTCCCTGGGAGCTCTGGGGGTACTGGATGGCTCAAATCATAGTTCCTCCTATGTCACTGCAAACCCCTTCAGCTCCTTGGGTCGTTTCTTTAGCTCCCCCATTGGGAACCCTGTGCTCATTTCTTTCTTTCTTTTTTTATTGGATATATTCTATATTTACATTTCATTTCCCTTTTCCTGGTTGCCTGCCCCCCAAAGGTCCCACATGCCCTTTTCCCTCCCCCTGTTCCCCCATGCACCCCTTCCCACTTCCCAGTTCTGGTATTCCCCTACACTGATGCTTTGAGACTTTCCAGCACCAGGGTCTACTCCTTCCTTTTTTTTTCTTTGTTTTGTTTTGTTTTGTTTTGTTTTGTTTTGTTTTGTTTTTTTTTTGTTTTTTGGATTTGTTTTTTTCGAGACAGGGTTTCTCTGTATAGCCCTGGCTGTCATGGAACTCACTCTGTAGACCAGGCTGGCCTCAAACTCAGAAATCTACCTGCCTCTGCCTCCCAGAGTACTGGGATTACAGGCGTGCACCACCACCACCTGGCTCCACTCCTTCCTTCTTGTCAGACATCATTTGGTATGTGGATTGTGTCTTTGGTGTCCCAAGATTCTATCAGTGAGTGCATATTCTTTTGAGACTGGGTTACCTCACTTAGTATGATGTTCTCCAGTTCCATCCATTTCCCTAAGAATTTCATGAATTCATTGTTTCTAATGACTGAATAGTACTCCATTGTGTATATATACCACATTTTTTGTATCCATTCCTCTGTTGAGGGACATCTGGGTTCTTTCCAGCTTCTGGCTATTATAAATAAGGCTGCTATGAACAGAGTGGAGCATTCAATGGCTGGCTGAGAGTGTCCCCCTCAGTATTTGTCATGTACTAGCAGAGTCTCCCAGGTGACAGCTATATCCAGCTCCAGTCAACAAGTACTTGTGGGGATAGTGTCTGGGTTTTAGAACTGTATATAGGATGGATTACTAGGTGGGTTAGTCTCTGGATGATCTTTCTGTTAGACTGTGCTCCACATTTTATCTCTGTATCTCCTTCTGTGGGTATTTTGTTCCCCCTTCTAAGAAGGACCAGAGTATCCATACTTTGTTTTTCCGTCTTCTTGAACAACATTTGATATGTGAATTGTGTCTAGGATAGTCCAAGCTTCTGAGCTAATATCCACTTATTAGTGAGTGCATATCATGTGTGTTCTTTTGTGACTAGGTTACCTCACTTAGGATGATATTTTCCAATTCCACCCATTTGCCTAAGAATTTCATGAATTTTTTGTTTTTAATAGGTAAGTAGCATTCCATTGTGTACACCACATTTTCTGTATCTATTCCTCCATTGAGGGACATCTAGGTTCTTTTGAGCTTCTGACTATTATAAATAAGGCTGTTATGAGCTTAGTGGAGCATATGTCCTTATTACATGCTGGGGAATCCTCAGGGTATATGCCCAGCTTTTATTTTGTCCCATAAATTTGGGTATGTTGTACCTTCATTAAATTCTAAACAGTCTTTGATTTCTTTCCTTATTTCTTCCTTTACTAAAGTATTATTGTGTAGAGAATTGTTCAGCTTCCATGTGTATGTGGGCTTTCTGTTGTTTTTGTTGCTGTTGAAGACTACCCTTACTCCACAGTGGTCGGATAGGAGGCACAGATTAATTCCATCTTCTTATATCTGTTGAGGTTTGTTTTGTGACCAATTATATGGTCAGTTTTGGAGAAGGTACCATGAAGTGCTGAGAAGAAGGTATATTCTTTTGATTTAGGATGAAATGTTCTATAGATATTTATCAAATCCATTTGGTCCAAAACTGCTATTAGTTTCACTGTGTCTTGTTTAGTTTGTGTTTCCCTGATCTGTCAATTGAGGAGAGTAGGGTGTTGAAGTCACCCACAATTATTGTGTGAGGTGCAATGTGTGCGTTAAGCTTTAGTAAAGTTTCTTTTATGAATGAGGGTGCCCTTGAATTTGGAGCATAGATGTTCAGAATTGAGAGTTCTTCCTGGTAGATTTTTCCTTTGATAAGTATAAAGTGTCCTTCTGTGTCTTTTTTGATGACTTTTGGTTGAAAGTCTATTTTCTTGGATATTAGAATGGCTACTACAGCTTGTTTCCTGGAACTGTTATCTTGAAAAAATTGTTTTCAAGCCTTTTACCGTGAGGTAGTGTTTGTCTTTACACTGAGATGTGTTTCCTGTATGCAGCAAAATGTTGGGTCCTATTTATGTATCTAGTTGGTTAGTCTATGTCTTTTTATTGGGGATTTGAGTCTATTGATGTTGAGCGATATTAACAAATAGTGATTGTTCCTTCCTGTTATTTTTGATGGAATTTTTATTTTTGCGTGGTTATCTTCTTTTGGAATTTTTGAAAGATGATTAATTTCTTGCTTTTTCTAGTGTGTATTTTCCCTTCTTTTGTTGGTGTTTTCCATTCATTATCCTTTGAAGGACTGGATTTGTGGAAAGATATTGTGTAAATTTGTTTTTGTCATGGAATACCTTATTTTCTCTATCTTTGGTAATTGGGAGATTTGCTAGCAGCTGGGCTTGGTATTTGTGTTCTCTTAGGGTCTGCATGGTATCTGCCCAGGCTATTCTGGCTTTCATAGTCTCTGATGAGAAGTCTGGTATAATTCTGATAGGTCTACCTTTATATGTTACTTGACCTTTTCCCCTTACTGCTTTTAGTATTCTTTTTTTGTTTAGTGCATATTTGGCGTTTTAATTATTATGTAACTGGAGGAATTTCTTTTTTTTTTTTTTTTGTAAATGGAACTTTTTATTTTTTTTAATTTTTATTTTCTATATTCTATGTTTACATTCCAAAGGCTTTCCCCTTTGCCAATTCCCCCCTCCCTATGTCCCATAATTCCTCTCCCCCCCAACTATTCCCCAATCATTCCCCCTCCCCCCACGGTTTCTCTACAAAACTGGATCCAATCTTTACAGGCCCAGGGTCCTCTCCTTTCTTCTTCTTGGGAATCATTTGACTTGCTAATTGTGCCTTGAGTATTTAGGGCTTCTGGGCTCATTAATATCCACTTATCAGTGATTGCATTTCATGTGTATTCTTTTGTGATTGTGTTAGCTCACTCAGGATGATATTTCTGGTCAAATCTATTTGGAGTTCTGTAGGCGTCTTGTATGTTCATGGGCATCTCTTTCTTTAGGTTAGGGAAGTTTTCTTCTGTAATTTTGTTGAAGACAGTTACTGGCCCTTTAATCTGGTCATCTTCACTCTCTTCTATACCTATAGTCCTTAGGTTTGGTTTTCTCATTTTGTCCTGGATTTCCTGGATGTTTTGGGTCAGAAGCTTTGTGCATTTTGCATTTTGTTTGACTGTTGTGTCAATGCTTTCTATGGTATCTTCTGCATCTGAGATTCTCTCTTCTATCTCTTCTGTTGTTGATGCTTGTATCCATGATTCCTGACTTCTTTCCTAGTTTTTTTTTTGTATAGAATACAGTTTATTCAGGGCATTGGGAGGGGGGATAAGGGGGTAGAGGAAAAGAAAGGCAGGGAGAAGGAGAGAGTAGAGAAGCAGAGGCTGGCCATGACCATGTGGAGTCTAGAGGTGGGAGGGGAAGGGTAAAGGAGGATAGCACAGGAGGGCAAGGGAGAAGCTAAGAGAGTGAGAGAATAAGAGCTTTCCTAGGTTTTCTATGTCCTAAGTTGTTTCCCTTTGTGATTTCATTATTGTTTCTGCCTCCGTCTTTAGATCCTGGGTGGCTTTGTTCAATTCCTTCACCTGTCTTGCTGTGTTTTCCCTTAGTTCTTCAATGTTTTCTCTCTGTTTACTTGTGTTCTCTTGTATTTCTTTAAGGGAGTTATTTATGTCCTTCTTGAAACCTTCCATGAAGCCCTCCATCAGCATCATGACCTGTGATTTTTAAATCCAAATCTTGCTTTCCTGGTGTGTTGGGGTATCCAGGACTTGCTGTTATAGGAGAATTTAGTTTGGATTCTCAAACTATGTTGCCTTGATTATTGTAATGTTCCTATGTTTGCCTTTTGCCATCTGGTTATCTCTGGTGTTAGTTGGTCCTGCTGTCTCTGGTTGGTGCTTGTCTCTCTGTGTGCCTGCAAGCCTGTCTCAGCACCCCTGGGAGATTGGCTCTCCCCTGGCACAGAGTGCTGTGGCACTGCCCAGCTCCTGGGTGCAGGTGGAGCCCTGGAGTACTGAGTCCCCAGTGATCTTACAGTCAGGTGTTCCCTCAGTTCCTGGCTATAACAACCTGCTCAGTGGCAGGAGTAAAGAATGTAGCCTTGAACTCAGATCCACCTGCCTCTGCCTCTTCAGCATATCCTACTGGCCTGCGCCACCAGAACCGGCTAGAATGGACCAAAACATCATTGTGGGGGAGTACAAGAACAGTGAGGTGGGAGGGGGTGGATGAGGGAGCAGGGGGAGGGAAAAGGGCATGTGGGACCTTTGGGGGTGGGGAACCAGAAAAAGGGAAATGAATTGTAAATATAGAATATATCCAATAAAAAAAAAAAGAACGTAGCCTCACCTCTAACTTTAGGACTCCTTGTAGAGCAGATATCCCCTGGCAGGGTAGGTGCACAGATGGCTGGGGTACTGCCCAGCTCCTGCGTGGAGGTGGGGCGCTGGTCGACTGAATCCCAAGCGATCTTTTTTTTTTTAATTTTCTATATTCTTTGTTTACATTCCAAATGCTTTCCCCTTTCCCAGTTCCGTCCTCATCATATGTCCCATAAGTCCTCTTCCCTCTGCCCAATCCCCAATCACCCCCCCATTTCTTTGTTCTAGTACTCCCCTACCATACTGGATCAACTCTTTTCAGGATCAGGGCCCTCTCCTTCCTTCTTCTTGGGAATCATATGATTTGCTAATTGTGGCTTGAGTATTCAGAGCTTCTGGGCTAATTAATATCCACTTATCAGTGATTGCATTTCATTTGTATTCTTTTGTTATTGGGTTAGCTCACTTAGGATGGTATTTTCCAGTTCCAACCATTTGCCTACAAATTTCATGAGTTCATTGTTTTTAATTGCTGAATAGTATTCCATTGTATAAATATACCACATTTTCTGTATCCATTCCTCCACTGAGGAACATCTGGGTTCTTTCCAGCTTCTGGCTATTATAAATAAAGCTGCTATGAACATAGTGGAGCATGTGTCTTTGCTGCATGCCGGGGAATCCCCACTAGTCATCAGGGAAATGCAAATCAAAACAACCCTGAGATTTCACCTCACACCAGTCAGAATGGCTATGATTAAAAACTCTAGAGACAGCAGATGCTGGCAAGGATGTGGAGAAAGAGGAACACTCCTCCACTGTTGGTGGGATTGCAAGAAGGTACAACCACTCTGGAAATCAGTCTGGCGGTTCCTAAGAAAATTGGGCATGGCACTTCCAGAAGACCCTGTTATACCACTCCTGGGCATATACCAAGCAATCTTAAACTCAGGTGTTCCCTGTGTTCCTGGCTTTACTGTCTGCTCAGTCACAGGAGCAAAGATGACAGCCTCACCTCTAACCCAGGACCCCCTCTAAATGTGGGACTGCCTGCAGAACTGATGTCCCCTAGCAGGATAGGCACACAGATGGTCGTGGTCCTGCCCAGCTCCTGGGTGCAGGTGGGGCCCTGGTGGACTGAGTCCCACCTGATCTTACACTAGGGTGTTTCCTGTGTTCCTGGCTGTAACAGCCTACTCAGTTGCAGGAGTGAATATCAACCTAATTTTCTAGGAGTTTAAACAATTTTGCTTTCCCAAAAAGTTTTAGAGGGTGCTGCAATGTTTAGTAATGCCCATGCTGTTTTATATAAGTCTACAAATGAGTCAATTTTAGTGAGGAGAGAGCAAAGTGATTGCAAGTCTTCTGAGCCCAAGTTAATGTCCTTCTGGTTATGCTGAAAAGGTGACTCAATATCCGCCCAGGCACTTGGCAGGAGCCATCTGGCAGAGGCCCCGGGATTGCACCAAAGGACCGTTAAAGTTATGTTGCTCCCTTCTCCTTTTGTAACTGAGATAATTGTAAATTCACTTGCTGATGTAATAAATAATCTAGAGATCTTCCACAAACCATTTACCAGGTTCCCCAAAATGGTGACAATTTACAGGACTTAAAACAATGTCACAGTAGGACACTGCCATTAATACAGTAGGCTTAACTCACTCAGATTCCCCAAGTTTTGCTTAAACTACTTTGGGTGTGAATGCCTTTGAAAAAGGGCACCCAACAGGGAGAATTATCATAGGAAATAATTTATTTACATTGCTGATCTTGGGAGTATTATAGAAAAAAAAGGAACATCTACTATGGTTGCCTATCAACAAAACTCAGGGGGTTTCCTAACTGCTGTGAAACTCATTTATCATCTATTGAGTAGACAAAAGTCCATCTATTGAGTGGAGGTCTACATTGCCATAGGTAGACAGAGAGTGGATATTAAGGTTAAAATTGTGGATTCTGTAAGCAAGTATCTGGATTTGAATCCTGATTTGCCAAGTAGTAGATGTCAGGAGGGGTACATTAGGTAAATCACCTGAAAATGGTAATAACTTCTTAGTAGTATACTTTTAAGGATTTAAAAACTGATTAAATGTTTTTCTGGAACCTAGCTTTGCCCATGCATTTGGATACTCTAAGTACTGTTTGTTAGCTCATTCCTATTCCCAGTGTCAGCTGCTAATTGCTGTGGCTTTGGTCTAATGATGCTTGTATTATGTTAATCTGGGTTCCCAAAATTGCATGAGAATCCACACGTCCACATGTAAGATACTGAGGGACACCTGCCCCAGGTTGTTTTTGATTGGTAAATAAAGTTTCCCAGGCAAGTGAACAAGGAAGAAGGAGGAGGGAGAGAGACCCACTATATTGGGAAAAGGAGAGAAAAGACACCACACCTGAGAGGTGCAGGACAGAAAGCATAGCCGCCATGCAGGAGCCAGGGGATCTTGACCCAAGAGAGATGGACAACTGGGTTAGAGCCGCAAAGATAGTATATAGATTTTAGTAAGTAATAACATGGGAATATTCGGGGGGGGGTTATTAGCCATGTGAAGGTTAGGAAGTGGCCCAACTATTGAACTGCTTTAGTCATATCAAATTATAAAGCGTAAGTGTATGTATCTTTTATTTGCAATCCCAGAACATTGGGGCACATATTGAGGAATGTGTCACCATTGCCAGAATCAAATGATTAGATGAATTGGGTACAGCTAATTCCTCGCAACATTCTCTACTTGGGACCCCAGTTGTGACATTGTGCTAGGACTCAGGTAGGTAATTCACATTATCCTTCCTGTTCTTTATGATGAACTTACCATTCTGGTCCTTAGTCCTGTAGCAACCTGCTTTCAGGTACCCTTTCTCTTACCTCAATTCCATTTATTAGACTCCAACTCCTGATATAAAACTAGGTCTCCCCTAACTCTCTCATCCATCTCTTGGAATATATTCTTTGTTCTACTGCAATCTATTTACTGAAAACCACACCTCTACATGACACTTTATTCAGCAAGACAAAGTTCATTTAAGGTACCAAACTGGAGTCACCACAGCCAACTTCCAGCCCTTGTCACAATGTGATATGAAATTTTAGCTAAAGCAGTGTTTCCTTTATGAACTGGATTGTCCTTGTGTTTTGTGCCTAAATGTTCAGGATTGGTATTCTGAATGTTTCTTGTACTTTGATATGTAACCCCTGCTTTGTTTTTGCACAAATTTCTTCTATAATTTTGTTGAAAGTATTTTTTGTGCCTTCGGCTTGAGTTTCTTCTTCTTCTTCTTCTTCTTCTTCTTCTTCTTCTTCTTCTTCTTCTTCTTCTTCTATTCTTAATATCTGTAGATTTGGTACTTTTATAATGGTGGCTTGTCAAGACCAGCCTCAGCTTGGAGAGTGGTTCCTGAGAAAAGGTGTGTCTGGGAGTGGCAAAACAGAGACTTGAAGTCAAATAGTGGGTTACAAGCAGATGACCTATGTTGTGCTCGAGACAGCTTTCCAGATAGCTCCCTGCTCAAGACAACTTTCTCAGAGATAAAACTAGAAATAAGAAATTGGTGAATCAAACAAAAATCTCGGAGATAAGACTTGCCAACAGAGTACAATACCTAGAAGAAAGAATTTCAGGCTTTGAAGAAACGGTAGAAGAAATGGATATCTCATTCAAAGAAAATGTTAAATATAAAAAAGAACATCATCACAAACCATTTAGTAAATCATTCCCACTATGAAAACACCAAATCTATGGATAACAGAATTAGAGGAAGGGGAAGAAACTCAAGTCAATGCACAGAAAAATCACAGAAGAAAATGTCACAAAATCAAAGCAGTAGGTACCTATCAAATGTACAAGAAACATCCAATTATCAATCCTAAACATTTAGGCACCAAACACAAGGACAACCAAATTATAGATCACATATCATACTGTGACTATGGTGACTCCCATTTTGGTACCTCAGATAAACTTAATCTTGATGAGTAAAGTGTCAGTAATGGAAAGGGGAAACTTCTTATCACACCATAGAACGTTCTCCAAAATTGACAACATATTTGTACATGAAGCTCGTCTCAATGCATACAATAAAATAATGCCCTACATCCTATCTGACTACAATAAATTAAAACCAAATGTACAAAAACGGAAGCAAAAGAAAGTTTTCAAATTCAATGAAACTGAACAACTCACTAGTGAAGGAAAAATGGGTCAAGACAAAATTAAATAGGAAATTAAAAACATTTTAGAATTGAATAAAATGGAAACAAAACATATCTAAATACAAAATATTGGACTTAATGAAGGCAATTCAAGTAGGCAAGGTCATAGTACTACCTACCTACATACCTATCTACCTGCCCTTCCCCCACACCCCCTCACAGGAGAGATTCCATTTTAACAATTTAGTGATGTACTTGAAAGCTCTAGAAAGAAAGAAAAATAATGCTTAAAAGTAGAAGGAAAGAAATAATCAAATGCAGGGCTGATGTCAATAAATAGAAACAAAAAATTACAAAGAATCAATTAAATGAAAAGTCAGATTTTTGGGAATATCAGTAAGATTGATAAAGTCTTAATTAATGAGAAGATGGAGAGAGAAGATCCAAATTAATAAAATTATAGGTGAAAAAAGGGGCATCACAACAGACACTGAGGAAATTCAGAGACCCCCTAAAGGTGCACTTTAAAAATATCTGAACTCAACCAAACAGGAAAACTTTAAGGAAATGAATTAATGACAAGCCAAAGTTAAATTCTGGTCAGATAAGCATTTAAGTAGAAGATTTAAGTAGAAGACTTCCAATCAAAAACAAAACAAAACAAACAAAAATGTCAAGGCCAGATATATTCAGTGTAGAATCCTATCAGAATCACTAAGAAAACTTAATCATAATGCTTCTCAATTTATTCTAAAAAATAGAAACAGAAGGAATATTTCATTACCCAATTCCTTTTTTTTTTTTTGAGGTCAAAATTACATTGATTCTAAATCATACAAAGCACCAACCAAGAAAGAAATTTACAGACCAATATTCCTGTAAACAGAGATGTTAATAGAAGATACATAGGAAGATAAACAGAGTCAACTAACCTGGACTCTTGTGGGCTTTCAGAGACTGAATCACTAACCAAACAACATATATGGGCTGGAGCTGGGAACTCATGCACATATGTAGCAGATGTGCAGCTCTGACTTCATGTGTGTCCCCCAACAACTGGAGCAGGTGTCTGTTCCTAAATCTGTTGCCTGCTTGTGGATCTTGCTCCCCTAACTGGGCTGCCTTGTACAGCTTGAGTGAGAAAAAATGTGCCTAATTCAACACAGATGGAAAAGAGATGTAAGTGGAATATGGAAAGGAACAGTTAACACTAAGAGCTACTTGAGGGGTAATTTGTAAACCCACTGCTATAGAAGCATCTTAAAATATATACATATAACAATAAAACCTCAATAAACTCATGAAATAATGGAGAAGACAATACCTCAACTAGATATCCTTTGCTGCAAGTGAAAATTCCAGTGCCAGGAATGTGTACATCTAGTTGAGTCATTGGCCAAAGGAGGCCCAACATAAGCCTCAAATATCTCAGACTTATCAAGGTTATTGTTTGCTGTCCATAAACTTATGGTAAGGCACTATTCCTAAGAACAATGTAACATATCACATTAAATATGAGAAGGTAAACTGGTGACTAACTAGAACATTTACCCCTAGTGACTAGTGTTCATGGTACTGGAAGTTACTCTGCAAACTACTAGAAGAGAAAGGTAACCCAGGTACAAACCCTGTCATCTATAATATCCCTGCAAGATATACTGGTACAATAGTGGCACAGGGCTGCAGGGGTTCAAGCCAGATGAGGGTCTCAGTGTTTAGAGTGGGAAGTGGACATGATCTTCATATCCAATTAAAAAGCAATATCAAGTTAGCATCTGCTTGTAAAAGAAATTTAATTTTCTGATGGAGTCTTCTGATGTTAACCTCACTTAAGGATAGGCCCTCACCAAGAAGTAGATGATCAACACAAAACAAACCCAATGGCAATTTTATAGACTTGTCTAATATTGCTTGTGTGAACATTGCTTTTTAAAATTTTACCAGTCTTTTGATTATATATTATGATTTCCAGGTTTTTTTACTTTCATTGATTTTGTTTGTGTTTTCTTTCTTTCTTTCTTTCTTTCTTTCTTTCTTTCTTTCCTTCCTTCCTTCCTTCCTTCCTTCCTTCCTTCCTTCCTTCCTTCCTTCCCTTCTTGCTTCCTTCTATTCTTCTTTTAAAAAAATTCTGGTTTGTTTGTTTTTTTAAGAGACAGAAAGAAAGAAGTGAAGTTGGATGACAAAGGAGGTGGATCTTGGAGGAGTTGGGGGAGGGAAAAATTGTGATCATAATCTGAAAAAAGTCGTTTCAACAATAAAATGGAAAAGGATCATGAGCAAAGTATATAATGAAGAAATAGAAGTGCTGGGGACAATCAAGATGGTTCCGCAGGTAAAGGTACAGGCCAGTGAATTTAGTGACCTGAGTTTAATTTCAGGAAGCACAGGTTGGAAGGAGAAATAGACTCCTGCTGGTTGTTTTCTGATCTCTATATGAGTGTCAAGCTACAAGTGTTCCCCTTAACACAAGCACACAAACACATACAGACACAAATGCACACATGTACACACATATACACATACCCACATACAGAATGCATAAATGCAATGCAAACATATACACAATACATACTCACAAATGAATGAAGTAATAAAAAAGAGAAATGTTGGGCACATAACAACAATCTAGCCATCACCAGCCTGGGTGCCTACAGTTAGACAGTTAGGTGGAAAGACTAGCAAAGTTCATGGTGACCCTTGGAAAGTAGACCCAAGGACCATTAACACTGATCTGTTAATCATAGCAGCTGCTTTGAGAGCAAGGATGGCATCAGTAGAAGTAGAAAAGGAAGAGTTCAATTTTAAAGGTATTTTTTAATGAACATTCTTGCACATTTGGTGACATAAAATGACATGTTAACAAAAAAAACTCAGAGATGGCATTGAGGTTGGACCTGGGCACCATGAAAGGGGTGTATAAATATCATGAATGCAGTGTGTCCTGGATATCAGTATATCATCCTGAGGAATTCAGTGATATAGGATAAAGGGTAAATCTTTCAAGTTTTGTCTTTATCAAGAGGAAGGAATATGAAATCCTTTAGTCTGTTTATACAAAAGTCTAATACCTGATCAACACTGGGAATGAAATAGTCTGCTACACAGTTGTACTACAAGGAGAATTATGCCTGACATGCAACTTTGAACTTTGAGGACATTTCTGCTTTTCTTTTCTTTTTTTTTCTTTTCTTTTTTTTTTTTTTGGTTGCAACTATCTTTCATGCTATTCTTTTTTTTTGTTTGTTTTTTTAAATTTTTATTTTCTATATTCTATGTTTACATTCCAAAGGCTTTCCCCTTTCCCAGTCCCCCCCCCCAACCCGGGCACTGAAGTGGTAGAATAGGTCCTCTGGGAAGGAATTAAAAGAGAGAAAGGCATGCTGGTACTCATAATCAAGAAAAGAATAATACAAGTGGGAAGAATTAAAAAGGCCTCTAGTGAAATAAATATGCGCAAATGAAAGCCAGGAAAGAAAATGGTGTCCTCAATAACATAGGTTTGAGTAAATGGAGAACTTGGTAAAATGACTTGGTATACCAGATAGATGAAACTTCATACCCTCTGCATATAGAGTACTGGATTTTACCTTGTGTCAGAAATTTGCTGGGTTATGTTTTCATATTATTTCTCATTTCCTTTTATTTTCCCTTTGGATCACAGCTGTGAGGAACTTAGAAGCCTTCTAACACTATTGTTACAATATAACATATTTTTGGTGAGTTGATAAAGAGATGTACCACCAAGTCTGACAACTTGAGCTCAATCCCATATAGGAGAAATGACATAGTTGTACATTAAACACTTCACCCTCACCACAGTGGCATACAAGTGCCCATCCACTCCTTTACCCAAATACATACATAAATGTAAAAAGATTAAATAAAATTATAAAACTAAAAGGATTTGAACAAGGAATAATCACATTAGTTACATGTATGCATGGCTTAATACATACATGTATATCTTTCTCTGATTCACAGCTTTATGACTTTTCTCTGAAGCGGTCTTCTCTAGAAGTACCTAGAAACTGGCCCACAGATCTGTGACCACTGCTTAGTGAACTATCCAATATTCTACTTGTCTCTATACCAAGCACCAACACTTAAACTAAAATCCATACTTTAACACACAAAAATAGAAGAAAATCAATTTGCATTTTATTCATGAGGAAGACATAATAATGACACCTCCTCAGATATTTATACATTCTGATATTTGGAATCTGTTAATATGACTTTTCTCCAGGGAGGGACTTCACACAAGACAACAGCAAAGACTTTGAAGTGGAAACATTATCTGGTATTGTGTGAATGGGTATAATATAATTACAGGCATCCTTAAACCTGGAGGCACAGTGATAGTCAAAGAGGATTTGAACAGAGAAAATGGTCAGAGAGATGCCATGTTGCTGACTTGGAAAGCCGAGAAAGAACCAGGAGTTCAGGAAGCATCTGCCTCTAGGATTGGGCAAAGCCCATAAGACATGACCCTTATCTTGAGCCTAGAGGAGGAAGCACAGCTCTGTGGACACATGGGTTTCAGTTCAGAGTCATGTTTCATTTTACACCTAAATTTTTGGAAATTTATTATAATCCCATGTGGAGAAAAAATAAAGGGTCTAGGAAGACCTAAATTACGTTCAGATGTGGAGAGATAATGAGTGAGAGAGAAGGAGGGAAGGAGATGGGATGGAGATAGAGAGAGCTTCCAAATCACCAGATAAAGTGAATAGAGACAATAGAGCAGTAAAGCTCACTATATAGTTAACTCAAAATCGTGAGAATGTTTCACAGAGAACTAAGCTTTGGGATTGATTTGTGATTTCATAATAGGTAAGATGAAAATTCTGGTCTGTGTAGCAAGAAAAGTCTGCTGTGCAAGCTTTCTTCTCTGGGGAAGTAGACTGACAGATGCTGTGCTTCAAAGTTGTTTCCTTTAAACAGTTTCCTAAGGATACTGTACCAGTATCATGGCCTCTGTCCCAGAGAAGCATGGAGGAAAAGAAATCTGAGGGCTAGGACCCTAGAGCATCAGCCACAGTTATCCAGTTTCTCGCTTATCAGGCACCTAACATTTCTCCTGGTTGATGATGTCCATAACTTAGTAGATTTAAATTATCAGTGAGGGGCAATTAGGCCAAGGGAAATAAATATGTTCATTTAAGCAGGATGAGAGTGAAGATGGAGGAATGGAAAGCTGCATTACTGAAGTCCTGAGGTCACCAACTTGATAGAGTCGTCTGTGTCTGGTTCCAGTCAAATATTCAAGAATTAGAAATTTTGCCTCTTCAAGTTCACCACCAGCTTTCAGCAGCACAGGTGCAAGGAATTTCCAGAAAGTTTTGGAAGGAAGCTACTTCAAGCCTCATCTGTGAAAAACCTGTCCACCAAAGCTGCAGATAGCAATAGCACAAATTTCCTATTTGAAATCATGCAATATTAATATATGACTAAACTTAAATACAGACTTCCAAATCATGTGCAAGTGCATTTTGCTCCAAGAATTTAACTTGAAATCTTACTTCCAGGAATACTGGGACACACACTCTCCAAGATTTCAACCTCTAAAATGCAAGGAAGAATTCAGAAGGAGAGAACTGTGTTGCTTGGCAGGAAGCATGCTGGTATCCTTCCCCCACTGCCTTTTATCTTCTCTTATGATGGTGAGCCCTGAAAGTAATGAACTTAGCCTTTTCCCCACGCTTACATTGGTTTTTAAATTTCTGACTAGGCATTCTGACAGAGTCCCCCTTTGTTGATTTTAAGAACAAAAAACATATTTTGCTTTTTGTTAAAAGCTAAGAATTAAGATTATAGTTAGGAAACAACTTTTTATAAATACCTATAAGATGCTGACATATATAAGTGGTGCTCCTGACATTGGGGTACAGACTTGGTGACCAACACCTAGATTGGACCACATTTGCTAACAGCAGTCAAGAAGGTAGACTTCAAAACAATTGAGGTGTTGATCCTTAAGTTGATGGCACAGAGACAGATCACACACACACACACACACACACACACACCAAGGCAAAAGTAATAGTTTTACATACATGGTATTAAATAGGAAAGAAATTAAAACATTTTTAGTTGTAAGCTGGTTCAAACACTTATTTTGTAATGAGCTGACTCTTCTGTGTGTGGTATGAGAGAGATGGTTCTTGTATACTGACAGTTTCCTGTCATATGGATACATGTAAAGAAAGTTTAGCTCCTATTGTTTACAGATAAGGTTGGATTGTTTTGTCTGACTCTATTCCCTTCCCCAGGCACCTATGTCCTTGGGAACTATAACTCCCATTTTATTGAGGCCTTGAGTACCAAGAAGAGACCCTCTGGCCCAATTTACATTAGTAGTAGATTTTTGTCTCTGAAGCCAGGGCCAGCTTGACTGAAGAATGGGTAAAGGACCACAGCCTCCCATGTGAGCTGACTTCTAATAATTTTTTTAAAAATTTTTATTAGATATTTGCTTTATTTACATTTCAAATGGTATCCCCTTTCCTAGTTATCCCTCCCAAAACCCCCTATTTCATTCCTCTCCCACTTCTCACCAATCCCTACCCCTTCCTGACTGGCATTCCTCTACTCTGGGGCATAGAGCCTTCACAGGACCAATGGCTTCTCCTTTCATTGATGTCTGAAATGGCCATCTTCTGCTACACATGTACACATGGGTCCCTCCATGTATACTATTTGTTTGGTGGCTTAATCCCTGGGAGTTCTGGGGGTACTGGTTGGTACATATTATTGTTCCTCCTGTAGGGCTGCAAACATCTTCGGCTCCTTGGGTCCTCCATTGGGCTTCTTCTAGCTCCTCCATCGAGAACCCTATGCTCAGTCCATTGATTGGCTGTGAGACATGGATATTTTGATCCACCTTCTAGAAAGAATCAAAATATACACACTTTGGTCCTCCTTCTTCTTGAGCTTCATGTGGTCTGTGAGTTGTATCGTGGGTATTCTGATCTTTTGGGCTAATATTCACTTATAAACAAGTGCATACTCTGTGTGTTCTTTTGTGATTGGGTTACCTCACTCAGGATGATATTTTCTAGCTCCATCCATTTGCCTAAGAATTTCATGAATTCATTGTTTTTAATAGCTGAGTAGTATTCCATTATGTAAATGTACCACATTTTTCTGTATCCATTCCTCAGTTGAGGGACATCTGGGTTCTTTCCAGCTTCTTGCTATTATAAATAAAGTTTCTATGAACATAGTGAAGCATGTGTCCTTATTACATGTTGGAGCATCTTCTGGGTATATACCCAGGAGGCATATAGGTGGGTCCTCATGTAGGGCTTTGTGCAATTTTCTGAGGAACCACCAAACTGATTTCCAGAGTGGTTTTACCAGCTTGCAATTCCGCCAGCAATGGAGGAGTGCTCCTCTTTCTCTACATCCTCTCCAGTATCTGCTGTCCCCTGAGTTTTTTTTTTATCTTGGCCCTTATGACTGGTGTGAGGTATAATCTCCGGATTGTTTTGATTTGTATTTCCCAGATGATTAAGAATGTTGAACATTTCTTTAGGTGTTTTTCAGCCATCCAGTATTCCTCAGTTGAGATATTTTTTTTTTTTTAGCTCTGTACCCTTATTTGGTTCTCGGGAGTCTAACTTCTTGATTTCTTTTGTATACATTGGATATTAGCCCTCTATTGGATGTAGGATTGGTAAAGATCTTTTCCTAATCTGTTGGTTGCTGTTTTGTCCTATTGACTGTGTCCTTTGCCTTACAGACGCTTTGAAATTTTATGAGGTCCTATTTGTCAATTCTTGATCTTAGAGTATAAGCTACTGGTGTTCTCTTCAGGAAAATTTCCCCTGTGCACATGTGCTATAGGCTCTTCCCCACTTTCTCTTCTATTAGATTCAGGATATCTCATTTTATGAGGAGGTCCTTGATCCACTTGGACTTGAACTTTGTACAGGGAGATAAGAATGGATCCATTTGCATCCTTCTACATGTTGACTGCCAGTTGACCCAGCACTATTTGTTGAAAATGCTGTCTTTTTTTCCACTGGATGGTTTTAGCTCCTTTGTCAAAGTCCATAGGTGTGTGGGTTCCTTTCTGGGTCTTCAGTTCTATTCCATTGATCTACCTGTCTGTCATTGTACAAATACCATGCAGTTTCTTTTTACTATTGCTCTGTAGTATAGCTTGAAGTCAGGGATGGTGATTCTGCCAGTGGTTCTTTTATTGTTGAGTATAGTTTTTGCTATCCTGGGTTTTTTGTTATTCCAGATAAAATTGTAAATTTCTCTGTCTAACTCTATGAAGAATTGAGTTGGAATTTTGATGGGGATTGCATTGAATCTGTAGAATGCTATTGGAAAGATGGCCATTTTTACTGTATTAATCCTGCCAATCCACGAGCATGGGAGGTCTTTCCATCTTCTGAGGTCTTATTCAATTTCCTTCTTCAGAGACTTGAAGTTCTTGTCATACGGATCTTTGACTTGTTTGGTTAGAGTCACACCAAGACACTTTATATGGTTTGTGACTATTGTGAAGGGTGTCATTTCCCTAATTTCTTTCTCAGTCTGTTTATCCTTGGAGTATAGGAAAGCTATTGATTTGAGTTAATTTTATATTGAGCCACTTTGCTGAAGTTGTTTATCAGCTATAGGGGTTCTCTGTTAGAATTTTTGTGGTCACTTAAGTATACTATCATATCATCTGCAAATAGTGATACTTTGACTTCTTCCATTCCAATTTGTATCCCTTTGACCTCCTTTTGTTTTCTGATTGCTCTGGCTAGGACTTTGAGTATTATTTTGAACAGGTAGGGAGAGAGTAGACAGCCTTATCTAATCCCTGATTTCAGTGGGATTGCTTCAAGTTTCTCTCCATTGAGTTTGATGCTGGCTACTGGTTTGCTGTATATTGCTTTTACTATGTTTAGGTATGGGACTTGAGTTCCTGATCTTTCCAAAACTTTTATCATGAAGAGGTGTTGGATTTTGTCAAATGCTTTCTCAACATCTAATGATATGATCATGTGTTTTTTTTCTTTGAGTTTGTTTATATAGTGTATTACATTAATGGGTTTCCATATATTGAACCATTCCTGTATCCCTCGGATGAAGCCTACTTGGTCATGGTTGATGGTCATTTTGATGTGTTCTTGGATTTTGTTGGCAAGAATTTTATTGGGTATTTTTATATCGATATTCATAAGAGAAATTGGTCTAAAGTTCTCTTTCTTTGTTGGGTCTTTTGGTGGTTTAGGTATCAGAGTAATTGCGGCTTCATAGAACAAATTGGATAGTGTTCCTTTTGTTTCTCTTCTATGGAATAGTTTGAAGATTGTTGGTATTAGGTCTTTCTTTGAAGGTCTGATAGAACTCCGCATTGAACCCATCTGGTCCTGGGCTATTTTTGGTTGGGAGACAATTAATGGCTGTTTCTATTTCTTTAGGGGTTATTGGATTATTTAGATCATTTGTCTGATCCTGATTTAACTTTAGTACCTGATATCTACCTAGAAAATTGTCCATTTCATTTAGATTTTGCAGTTTTGTTGAGTATAGCCATGTATAGTAGGATCTGATGTTTTTTTGGATTTCCTCAGTATCTGTTGTTATGTCTCTCTTTTCATTTCTGATTTTGCTGATTTGGATACTGTCTCTGTGCCATCTGCTTAGTTTGGCTAAGGGTTTATCTATCTTTATCTCTCTTGTTGTTGTTGTTTTTTTTTTTTTCAAAGAACCAGCTCCTGGTTTTGTTGATTCTTTGCATAGTTCTTTTTGTTTCTACTTGGTTGATTTCAACCCTGAGTTTGATGATTTCCTGCAGTCTACTCCTCTTGGGTGTATTTGCTTCTTTTTGTTTTAGAGCCTTCAGATGTGCTGTTAAGCTGCTAGTGTATGCTCTTTCCAGTTTCTTTTTGGCAGCACTCAGAGCTATGTGTTTTCCTCTTAGTACTGCTTTCATCATGTCACATAAGTTTGGTTATGTTGTGCCATTTTTTCATTAAATTCTAAAAAAGTCTTTAATTTTTTTCTTTATTTCTTCCTTGTCCAAGTTACCATTGAGTAGAATGTTGTTCAGTTTCCATGTGTATGTGGGCTTTCTGTTGATTTTGTTGTTATTGAAGACCAGCCTTAGTTTGTGGTGATCTGATAGGAGGCATGGAATCATTTTAATCTTATATCTGCTGAGGTCTGTCTAGTGACCGAGTATACGGTCAATTTTGAAGAAGATACTGTGAGCTGCTGAGAAGAAGGCATATTCTTTTGTTTTAAGATAAAATGTTCTATAGATATCTATTAAATCCATTTGGTTCATAACTTCTGTTAATTTCACTGTTTCTCTGTTTAGATTGTATTTTCCTGATCTGTCCATTGATGAGAGTAGGGTGTTGAAGTCTCCCACTATAATTTGTGAGTGCAATGTGTACTTTGAGCTTTAGTAAATTTCTTTTATGAATGAGGGTGCCCTTTTATTTGGAGCATATATGTTTAGAATTGAGAGTTCATCTTGATTTTTCCTTTCATGAGTACAAAGTATCCTTCCTTACTGGTTTTGATTACTTTAGGTTGAAAGTCAATTTTATTTGATATTAGGATAGCTACACTATAGCTTTTTTTGTTGGATATATTCTATATTTACATTTCATTTCCCTTTTTCTGGTTCCCCATCCCCCAAAGGTCTCACATGCCCTTTTGCCTCCCCCTGTTCCCCCATTCATCCCTTCCTACTTCCCTGTACTGGTATTCCCCTACACTGATGTTTTGATCATTTCCAGCACCAGTGTCCACTCCTTCCTTATTGTCAGATATCATTTGAGATGTGGATTGTGTCTTTGATGTCCCAAGAGTCTAGGCTAATATCCACTTATCAGTGAGTGCATACCATGGGTATTCTTTTGAGACTGGGTTACCTTATTTAATATGATGTTCTCCAGCTCCATCCATTTGTCTAAGAATTTCATGAACTCATTGTTTCTAATGGCTGAATAGTACTCCATTGTGTATATATACCACATTTTTTGTATCCATTCCTCCGTTGAGTTCTAGGTTCTTTCCAACTTCTGGCTATTATAAATAAGGCTGCTATGAACATAGTGTAGCATGTATCCTTATTGCATGCTGGGGAATCTTCTGGTTATATGCCCAGGAGTGGTATGGCTGGGTCCTCTGGAAGTATTGTGTCCAGTTTTCTGAGGAACCACCAGACTGATTTCCAGAGTGGTTGTACCAGCTTACAGTCCCACCAGCAGTGGAGGAGTGTTTCTCTTTCTTCACATCCTCGCTTCTTGTATATTCATTGGCATCTCTCTATTTAGGTTAGGGAAGTTTTCTTCCATAATTTTGTTGAAGATATTTGCTGGCCCTTTAAGTTGTAGATCTTCACTCTCATCTATCCCTATAATCCTTAGGTTTGGTCTTCTCATTGTGTCCTGTATTTCCTGGATGTTTTGGGTTACAAGCCTTTTGCATTTTGTATTTTCTTTGACTGTGGAGTCAATGGTTACTATGGTATCTTCAGCATCTGAGATTCTTACCTCTATCTCTTGTATTCTGTTGTTAATATTTGCATATACGACCCCTGATTTCTTCCCAAGGTTTTCTATCTCCAAAGTTGTCTCCCTTTGTGATTTCTTAGTTGTTTCTACCTCTGTGTTCAGATCTTGGATGGTTTTGCTCAGTTCCTTCACTTGTTTGTTTGTGTTTTCTTGCAACTTTTTAAGAGATTTTTGTGTTTTTTCTTTCATGACTTCTGCCTGTTGACTCAATTTCTCCTGCATTTCTTTAAGTAATTTTTTCACTTCCTCCTTATTGGCTTGTGTCTGTTGATCCTGGAGTTCTTTAAGTGATTTTTGTGTTTGCATTGTAAGTGCTTCTACCCTATTGATGTTCCCCTGCATTTCTTTAAGAGATTTGTTTATGTCTTTTTTGTGTTCCTCTAGCAGCATCATGACCAGTGCTTTTATATCCAACTCTTGTTTTTCTGGTGTGTTGGGGTATCCAGGACTTTCTGTGGTTGGCAAATTGGGTTCAGATGGTGCCATATTGCCTTGATTTCTGTTAGTAACGTTCCTACATTTGCCTTTTGCCATCTGTTTATCTCTGGAGTTAGTTGGTCTTATTGTTACTGGTTGGAGTTTGATGCTCCTGTGAGCCTGGCCTTTGGTGCTGCTGTAGAAGAGGGCATCTATGCTCCTGACCCCAGCTGCCAGTTGTCTGCAGTGACCTGAGGCAAGATGACGGCCTTGCTGCAAGCCCAGAGAGCAGGACCCCAGCGGTCAGCCACAGCTGCTGAGCTGTACATGCACAGACCTCCCGCCGAGCTCCTCTGGCTCTGGACGCTGGGAAGAGCCTGATGGGGTAGGCTATGCTAAGCTAGGGCTCTGTCCACGCACCTGACCCCAGCTGCCAGCAGTCTGCACTGTCCTGAGGCAAGATGGCGGCCTCGCTGCAAGCCAGGCGAGCTGGTCCCCAGAAGTGGGAAACAGCCGCCAAGCTGTAGGTGCACAGACCTCCTCCAGGCGACCTGCTTTGGTTCTGGGCTCAGGCAAGAGCCTGACAGGGTAGTGGATTGTGGGCTAGGTCTCAGTTCATGAACCTGACCCCAGCCGCCAGCAGTCCCCGGTGTCCCGAGGCAAGATGGTGACCTCGTTGCAAGCCTGGCGAGCTCCTCTGGCTTTGTGCGCAGGCAAGAGCCTGATGGGGTAGTCTATGCTAAGCTAGGTCTCTGTCCACCCCCCTGACCCCAGCTGCCAGCAGTCCGCGGTGTACCGAGGCAAGATCTACACTAGCTTTTCTCTTGGGACCATGTGCGTGGAAAATTGTTTTCCGGCCTTTTTTTTTTTTTTTTTTTTTTTTTTTGTTTGTTTTTTGTTTTTTGTTTGTTTGTTTTTCAAGACAGGGTTTCTCTGTGTAGCCCTGGCTGTTCTGGAACACACTCTGTAGTCCAGGCTGGCCTCAAACTCAGAAATCCACCTGCCTCTGTCTCCCAAGTGCTGGGATTAAAGGCATGTGCCACCACCGCCTGGCTGTTTTCCAGCCTTTTAATCTGAGGTAATATCTGTAATTGTGCCTGAAGTGTGTTTTCTGTATGCAGCAAAATGTTGGGTCCTGTTTATATATCCAGTCTTTTAGTCTATGTCCTTTTATTGGAAAATTGAATCCATTGATATTAAGAGAAATTAAGGAGAAGTGATTGTTGTTTCCTGGTATTTTTTGCTATTAGAAGTGGAGTTATATTTGTGTGGCTGTCTTCTTTTTGGTTTTTTAGAAGAAGATTAATTTCTTGCTTTTTTCTAATGAGTGGTTTTCCCCCTTTTGTTAGAGTTTTCCATTCAGTATTCTTTGAAGGGCCAGATTTGTGGATATTGTGTATATTTATTTTTGTCATGGAATACCTTGCTTTCTCCATCTATGGTAATTGAAAGATTTGCTGGGTATAGCAGCCTGGGTTGGCATTTGTGTTTCCTTAGGGTCTGCATGATATCTGCCCAGGATCTTCTGGCTTTCATAGTCTCTGGTGAGAAGTCTGGTATAATTCTGATAGGTCTGCCTTTATATGTTACTTGACCTTTTTTCCTTACTGCTTTTAATATTCTTTCTTTGTTTATTGTATTTGGTGTTTTGATTATTATGTGACTAGAAGAATTTCTTTTCTGATACAGTCTATTTGGGTTTTGTAAGCTTCTTGTATGTTAATGGGCATCTCTTTCTTTAGGTTAGGGAAGTTTTCTTCTATAATTTTGTTGAAGACATTTACTGACCCTTTAAGCTAGACATCTTCACTCTCTATATCTATAATCCTTAGGTTCAGTCTTCTCATTGTGTCTTGGATTTCCTGGATATTTTAGGTTATGAGCTTTTTGCATTTTTCATTTTCTTTGATTGTTGTGGCAATGCTTTCTATGGTATCTTCTGCATCTGAGATTCTCTCTTCTATCTCTTCTATTCTGTTGTTGATGCTTGCATCTATCTACAATTCCTGACTACTTTCCTAGGTTTTCTATGTCCAGAGTTGTTTTCCTTTGTGATTTTTTTATTGGATTCTGCTGAGGAAGGAAAATGCCTGATCTAAAGTCCCAGAGATTCTGTCTGCCTTGCTTGAAACTTCAGGCTCCCTGGAAGAGAATGCCTTCGTAGCTGGGCAAGGATCTAGGCTTCCTCAGTGGATAGAAGACTGGGAGTGCCATGGCTGATCACACAGGGATGAGTGTGTGAAACCAAGTCACTGTGCAGCACACACTCTTGCTTCTAGGATGACAATGACTTTCTCTTACTTGTAACGACAACAGAGTTCTCATTGTTATCAAATTGTGGCAGCACAGAGCAATGTGGAATACAGAGGATGGCAGAGGAGCAATGTCAGGATGCTGGTACTGAGGGGAAGAGATACTGGGTTTCAGAAAGTCCCTGGCTATCAGTACAGATGAGCTGTCTGCTCCTTCCTGTTTCTTTCTCGGGAAACTATCCATTCAAATCCTTAGCATTTGGCTTAGTCTTGCACTTACAGTTTGGATTCCTGTTAATGTACTTACAAGAATACATTTCCCGGAAACCTTAAGACAAGCACCACAACAAAGGTGAAGAACAGAAGAGGAAGGAAAGGACAGTGGCAAAGGCAGCATGGATGCAGAGATGTAGGCCCTAGGCAATGTGGAAGGCAGGTGAGGAGGAGAGCATGGGCTCTCAGCTGCTTTCTGTGGTGGTCTCTATTTAATGTTTATAGGACTATGTGAGGTGCATAAAGTTTGTGGTCTCTATGTCTTGTTTATGGGACTATGCAAGATGCATTAAAGCTCTTTGTTCAGCATATTATGGAAGTCTTATATGCCTATAGATCTGTGTAATCATTGCAGAGCAAAACAGTCTCCTAAGTGCATCTGTCACAATGCACACAGCCCATAAGTAAATATATTTTTTTTAGTTTTGCTAAGATTACCTGTTTTGCTGGGCAGTGGTGGCACACACCTGTAATTCCAGCAGTTGGAAGGCAGAGGCAGGCGGATTTCTGAGTTCAAGGCCAGCCTGGACTACAGAGTGAGTTCCAGGACAGCCAGGGCTACACAGAAAAACCCTGTCTCCAAAAAAAAAAAAAAGGTTACCTATTTTAGGAAATATCTTTAGAGGTGATTTTGCTGGGTTTGAGAGTAACTTGTTACAAGTCTTATTTATCTGTATAAACACACAGAAAGTTTAGGATGTGTATAAGTTGACTCTTCTACCACATAAATATTTGCATTCACCATTATTAATACAGACCATCACCATCATTCTTTTGTCTCTGTTTACATACCTAATCAAACAAAAGTTGGCTTATACTTATTTTAATTGTTTACCGTTCATAATAATATTTTTTATGTTTCACATCCTTATCTGTTTTTCTTTAATTGGCAGTATTGGGTAATTTTATAACTTATAGTTTAAAAATATTATTTTTCCCTCTAATACATTTTCTTATTTCTTTCCATTCAGATTCTTATGTGCTTTTGCTTTTACTTGTATACTTGACATACTAGGGTTCTAAGTTATTCGTAGGAAAAGGAGCTGTTAAAGTTTTCCTAACCTTGGAGCTTTGGTGATATATGTTAAAAGTGGTTTACAGCCAGCCGGTGGTGACTCACGC
The DNA here is from genome assembly GCA_964023405.1 of Apodemus agrarius. Classification (NCBI taxonomy): domain Eukaryota; kingdom Metazoa; phylum Chordata; class Mammalia; order Rodentia; family Muridae; genus Apodemus; species Apodemus agrarius. The sequence goes on from OZ030021.1 coordinate 81,235,917, forward strand.
CTTTAATCCCAGCACTTGGGAGGCAGAGACAGTTGGAGTTTTCCTAACCTTGGAGCTTTGGTGATATATGTTAAAAGTGGTTTACAGCCAGCCGGTGGTGACTCACGCCTTTAATCCCAGCACTTGGGAGGCAGAGGCAGTTGGATTTCTAAGTTCGAGGCCAGTCTGGTCTTCAGAGTGAGTTCCAGGACAGCCAGGACTACACAGAGAAACCCTGTCTCGGAAAACAAAAACAAAAACAAAAACAAAAACAAAAACAAAAAAGTGGTTTAGAAAAGATGCAAGTTACAGTATAGAAAGAGATTGTATGGGTATATATATATATATATATATATATATATATGTGTGTGTGTGTGTGTGTGTGTGTTATGTATGCATTATGTATGTATGTGTTTACATATGTATGTGAAGGAGGAGGAAGAAAGAGATAGATAAATAGATAGATAGTAGACAGATAGTAGATAGATAGATTGATGGCTAGATAAATAGATAGAGCTGTTCAAACCAAACCTATCTTCATCCCTAGGTTTTAAATAGAACCTCTGTTTTTAAGGACCCCTTTTCTCACTCTTAATTTTGAATGAACTTGAAATTAATGGTGAATTTATTAGTCAGAGTTTTTAGTTGCAGTATTTATAAGTAAGTCCATTTAACCAAAGAATGAAGCAATATATTATAAGGCTTTAGTATACCATCTAGACTAATGGATAATCCTTATCATAGAATTTGAGTATGTTTTGGAGATCTGTGCAGTCCAGTGTCCATGTTTATCAGTACCTTAATATGTGTTAACATTTACTGAGGACACATATGATTTTCAATTTGTCACCAGTATTTAAATGCATTTAATAATTTTTAGAGTTTGGAGATGTGAAATCTTTGGAGGGACTAGGTACATTTATGACATTGACTATTATGAGACTTTCACCAGAGCACTATGTTCTTGTTTCTAACCTCTGCAGTTATATATATTAAAAATACTTACATTGTTTATATGTAGCTGTACTTTAAAACATATTTTTAAAAGGAGGCATGCAACAATGCAGGAAATTGCTCTGTGGATAAAAGACTGGCAAGTGAGAGTTCATATTCCTAGATCTCTGCTAAAAGTCAGGCAGGGATGGTTGCTGCCTCTATTGCTAGCACCTATAAGGCATTAATAGGGATCCTGGCCATGCTCTGGGTTCAATGGAAATTGTGTCTCAATAAGTAAGAACTGTCAATGAAGATATCTGATGTTAACTTCTAGTCTCCCTAGGCAAGCACATATATATGACTGTGTACCCACATACTCATGTGAAAACCCATACATATAAAAAATTGTAAGAAAGGATACAGGATATGGAATATGTCCCAGGATAAATGGGTAATGCAGGCATCAGAGGCTTGCAACAACATTCCCACTGTACCAGATGAATACACTTGCACATCAATTCCCTCCCCACCTCCCCCCCCCACCTCACCATAGCCACAGACACAGTTCCTTGCCACTGCTTGCTAGTGACTGCATGGGGAAAGGGATGAATCCTGCTGTAGAGAATGAGAAGTCCCTGAAGCCTGCCTGGAGTTGTAGGCTCTTTAGTCCTGGCCTTAATGTCTCTATTTCTTTCTTGCTTCAAATTTTAGCATGTGATCCAAGTTACATGAAATAAAGCGGTTAGGTTGCATTCCATTCCAACTGTAAACTAATCTGGCAGATGGAATATTTCAATTGAGATAGGTGCTTACAGTTTTTTGCTGCCCAAGGAATGAGAGGCATTCATGATGATCAGGGTGAAGTTTGGCTTACCTTTTTCCAAGTGGCAAGCCAATTTCCTGAATACTGTTAGAATACCAGTTCTCTCTACTGAATTGAAATGTCATTCCTATCATGTACTGAAAATTTAAAATTCTTCAAGCCTATTTTTGAAGGCTGATTCTTATAGAATATAACAGTCATTGCAGCTTTATAACACACTTTCATATGTGGCAGTGTGAGATACCCTGCTCTTTTCTTCCTTTTTTTTTTAAATTTTATTTTCTATATTCTATGTTTACATTCCAAAGGCTTTCCCCTTTCCCAGTTCCCATCCACCATAGTTCCCATAGTTCCTCTCCCCCCCATCTGTTCCCCAATAATTCCCCCTCCCCCCTCGGTTTCTTTACTAAACTGGATGCAATCTTTACAGGCCCAGGGTCCTCTCCTTTCTTCTTCTTGGGAATCATTTGACTTGCTATTTGTGTCTTGAGTATTTAGGGCTTCTGGGCTCATTAATATCCACTTATCAGTGATTGCATTTCATGTGCATTCTTTTGTGATTGGGTTAATTCACTCAGGATGATATTTTCCAGGTCTAACCATTTACCTACAAATTGCATGAATTCATTATTTTTAATTGCTGAGTAGTATTCCATTGTATAAATATACCACATTTTCTGTATCCATTCCTCCTTTGAGGGATATTTGGGCTCCTTCCAATTTCTGGCGATTATAAACAAGGCTGCTATAAACATAGTGGAGCATGTGTCCTTATTGCATGCAGGGGAATCCTCTGGGTATATGCCCAGGAGTGGTATGCCAGGGTCCTCTGGAAGTGACATGCCCATGCCATGATATGCCCATTCAAACAGAGCTCTACAAAACCAAGACCATTTCCATTCTGTGACCATGCATAGACACACACCACACAAGTACTAAGGATCAGTGCCCTTGACTGACCAGTTCTCATGGTCTCAGCTATAATCAGATGGAGAACAGAATCAACACATATAATCCGACCTGTTAAAAAGCATAAGAGAAGCTGGGCCTGGTGGTGCACGCCTGTAATCCCAGCACTTGGGAGGCAGAGGCAGGCAGATTTCTGAGTTCGAGGCCAGCCTGGTCTACAGAGTGAGTTCCAGGACAGCCAGGGCTACACAGAGAAACCCTGTCTCGAAAAACCAAAACCAACCAACCAACCAAACAAACAAAAACAAAACAAAACCAAAAAAGTAAGAGATTCTGGGATTTCAGGTAAGCTCTGCAGTATAATTTTGATGTACTCCCAAATTGTGTCTTAAATAGAGGATTAGCTTCACTCACACATGACTTAACTAATTAAAGATGTCAAAATATTTCTTTCATAGAATTTACAAATTTCCCTAATTATTTTTATTGATTATTTTATTTATTTATATTTTAAATGTCCCCCTTCCCAGTTTCCCCTCCATATCCCCCTATTCCATCCTCCTCCCCTTTGCCTCTATGAAGGTGCTCTTCCACCTACCCACTCCTGCCCCACTGCTCTAGTATCCCCCTATGCTGGGGCATCAGGTCTCCACAGGATCAAGGACCTCTCCTATCAATTCCAGATAAGGCAATCCTCTGTTACATAAGCAGCTGGAGTCATGGGTCTTTCCATGTGTACTCTTTGGTTGGTAGTTTAGACCCTGGGAGCTCTAGGGGGTCTGGTTATTTGATATTGTTCTTCCTGTGGGGTTGCAAACCCCTTCAGCTCCTTTATTCCTTCCCCTAGCTCATTGTACTGAGCCCATTGTGGTCCCTGGGCTCAGTACAATGTTTGGCTGTGAGTATCTGCATCTGTCTTAGATGTTAGCAGATCCTCTCAGGGGGTAGTTGTACCAGGCTCCTGTCAGCAAGGGCTTCTTCGCATCAGCAATAGTGTGGGGGGTTTGGTGTCTGCAGATGGGATGGATCCCTAGGTGGGGTAGTCTTTGGATGGCCTTTCCTTCAGTCTCTGCTCCATATTTTGTCCCCGTGTTTCCTTTAGACAGAAACATAGACTGAAGGCTGATTCTTATAGAATATAACAGTCATGCAGCTTTATAACACACTTTCATATGTGGCAGTGTGAGATACCCTGTGATGGGTGAGTGGCCCTTTCTCTCAACTGGGGCCTGTGCCTATCTAATGGATATGGTCTCTACAGGTTCTATCTCCTTTTTGTAGGGTATTTCTGCTAATGTCATCCCAGTTGGGTCCTGGGAACTTCTTGCTTTCCTGGTGTCTGGGACTTTCTAGTAGTTACCCCAGTTCCCATGCCCCACTGCTACATACTTCTATTCATTTTCCTGACCCTCTGTACTTCTCTCCTGTCTCTTTCCATACATGATCCTGCCTCCCTTTTATACTTCCACTTCCTCTCTCCCTCCCAGGTCCATCCCTCTCTCTACTTCCTATGATTATTTTGTTCCCCTTCTAAGTAGGATTAAAGCATCCACACTGGTCTTCCTTCTTGTTAAGCTTCATATGTCCTGTGAGTTGTATCATGGGTATTCTAACTCTTAATAAGCCTTCAGGATCATTCTATTGTAATACATGCTTACATGCATTTATATTATTCAAATTTTATTGTTCTTTTGGATATGACATGCACAAATACTAAATTTTGAATGATTTTTAAGATTTATAATTTTAATTCCTTTTAAAGTTATCACTATATTAAGTTAAAATTTCAGAATATGTTAAACATTGGCAGATATTGTGGCCATCCTTTCTTTATTTTGGAATGTTATTGAAAGTTATCTATCTTTTTATCATTTCGTTTTAGTATATAAGTTTTTTTTATTATGACAGAAATTTAAAAATTGTTCTGTGTTCATATGAGGCTGCTTAAAATCATCAAATGATCTTTGGAATTTTCAAGATTAATAATATTTTCTTATAGAGTTCATTATCACCAGCATCTTATTACGGAGTGTGGGACATTTGTTCCTTAGTACATGTCTATCCTTTGCAGGACTGTGTTTTCTTCTCTGCTTGTTTGCTGTTTACAAGGTTTGCTACTTTTCAGACTTGGTTGAACTTAGGCTAAGGCCTACAGGGAAGATCACTTTCTAAATGGTACTATTTTCTTCCTCATGAGCCATATTAGAAAGCCCCTAATGGTTGCTTGAACATTTTTTTTAAGGAAGTTGGTCAGAGAGCATACGCAATGCCAAGTCAGCAGTTCCTCTCATTGCAGAGCTTCCTATTCGCTATTCATTCAGTGATTTTAGTTCCTATCAATCTTGATGATTATCCTTGTTGATTGTTTGATCACGTATTATGAAAAGACAATATATATCTACAAAGGATGTTTTTCTATATAGCAGTTCAATTTTTCTATTAGGATAAATTTAGATTAGTGTGAGATGCAATTTGTATGTGAAAGATGAGGTAAATACTTTATTTCCCATCTCTTATATTTTGTTAGAACCATGTGTTGGTCTAACAGCCAACTCTAGAAACTTACAGGAAAGAGACAAAAAGAAGTTAATGTGGTATTTCTAGTGATATGATTTTTTTTTACTGTGTCTCCTACTTCAGTCAACAGATAATAACTCCAAAGAACATTGCTTTGTTTTAAAATGATAAAAATGCCTTTTGTAAGGGTCCACAGAAATACTGAAATAATCTGTCTGTCCCCATAAGTGGTGACAAATCTTCATTCTGCTTGACTGATTTTCCTGTCTTGCTGTCTTCATTTATTTTTCTGGGGAGAACTTTGAGAGTGAAGCAGCTTCATCACTCTCAGGCTGATTCAATTATTTGCTTCCTGATTGCTGATCACATGACATGACAGTGTTATATTTTTTCTATTTGCTGACTGAAAGTGTATAGCTTTATGTTGAGGAGAATATTTATACATTTCTAGGACTTTTGTCATTGGGTGCCTTGCATTCCTTTGGAAATTATATAAAGATATTTGTTAAACATTTTGTATTACAAACTTTTAAAATTCTCTTTTAAATTAAATTTTTATTTATTTACATCTCAAATGTTGTCCTCCTTCTGATCTCCCTCTCCCCAGAGTTCCTCCCCCATACCTCCGCCCTTTGTCTCTAGCTATCTCCACAACCTGGGTCATCAAATCTCTGCAGGATTAGGCACATCCTCTCCCTTGGGAGCCAGACATGGTAGTCCTTTGCTGCATAAGTTCTGGGAGCCTTGGACTAGCCTGTGTATGCTCGTTGCTTGGTGGCTTAGTCTCAAGAATCTCCCAGAAGTTTGGGTTAGTTGATCCTGTTGATCTTTCATGGAGTTGACATCCCCTTCAGTTCCTTCAATCTTTCTCCTCACTCTTCTCTAGAGGTTCCTGACTTTAGTTCAGTGCTTGGCTGTGAGTATCTGCATCTGTCTCAGTTAGCAGTTGGTAGAGCCTTTCAGAGGACAGCCTTGCCAGATTCCTATCTGCAAGCACAACACAACATCAGTAATAGTGTCAGGCTTTAGGGCCTCCCTATGGGACAGATACCAAGTTGGGCTGGTCACTAGACTGCATTTCCTTCAGTTTCTGCTCCATTTTGTCCCTGCATTTCTTTATGAATCAGCTGACAAATCCATTATTAATGGTTATTGCTTATATTACTATTGCTTTGAAAAAAATATCACAACCAACAGCAACTTAGGGAAGAAGAGGTTTATTTTAGTTTTCAGTTCCAAAAGGACAGAAGCAAAGATGGTGGGGAGGTAGTATTAGGAAACTCGTGGATTACGTCCAGGGAGAGAGAGAGAGAGAGAGAGAGAGAGAGAGAGAGAGAGAGAGAGAGAGAGAGAGAGAATAGACAGAGAGAAACACACACAGAGACAGAAAGACAGACAGACAGACAGATAGACACACACAGAGAGACATACAGAGAGAATGGGAAGTGGGGACAAGGCTATAAATGTTCAAAGCACCGCCTCCTGCAGCAGAGATACATTTCCTCTAGCAAGTGCTCCACCTTGTAAAGCTTACATAACATCACCAAGAGCACCACCCACAATGCAAAAAAACCACTACAGTTCTATCAAGTAAAAGTACCTATCTTGGTTCTGTCTATGACAACAATAACAATAACCTTGCTATAGGATAAAGTTATCATGAGAGTTATGATAAAGATAATGATGATGATAGTAATGGTGTGTGTGTGTGTGCGCACTGTGGAAACAGATATAAGAAGTGAATGCAAAAGATACAATAATTTGTGAAAAATTACTCTTATAAATCTGAGATTGAATAAGATAGGGAGTAGTAAAAGCAAACTAAGATATAAGTTATAGTTTTTGTTATAGCTAGCTCTCATTTTAAAAGCACTTTGAATCATATGTGTAGACAATGACTATTTTGCCAATGTCTGAGATTCAATTCAGAGCCCACTGAAACATTTTGAGGACTGTTTGTTGTAACATAAGAACATAAAATTTATAATGTAAAATCAGTGTACTTAGGTTATAGGGTGCTATTTGTTGATTTTTTCTTACTCATTGGAGAAATGGAGAGTTGGGGGAGAAGAACATTTATGTACTGGAAACAAGATGGAATACAGATGATAAGTTGTTTGTGGATATGTGCCATGAAACCTAAGGAGCAGAAGTTATCACATCATCCTAATTCAACAAGTGCTTATTATACCTCAACCCAGGAGAGAAGAATAGAGCAGCAGACAAGGCTTAATATATCGCTTTCATTTGTTCATTAATTTTGATACTTTGTGGCTGATCTTGAACTCATTATGTAGCTGCATGTGACTTGAACGAGTGACCCTCCTCCTATTAGCTCAGATGCTGAGATCACAGGCATGTACCATTACACCCACCTTAAAAGGATTTATTAGACTAGAATAAGAAAAGCAATCAGAAAAGGTATGCTATATGCTTCAGTAAATGCATGCCAAGATTGCAAGAAGATCACATGAGTGATACTGAAACCTGATTTTGGAGTTCCCTCTCCAGCCAAGAGAGAATTTTATGAAGGATGTCTGAGCTGAGACCTGCTGGATGGAAAAGCAGTAAGAGAAATCAAGGAAAATGACTCTTGTATGCATAACCTCTACTTTAATAGATCACGGTCTTCAAAATATAAAATATTATTTATATCTGAATGGAAGCTTAGAATTAGAATACTTGTGAAACATGAAATTGGAAAAAATGGATTTGATTTTATTTTCCCAGGACAATGACACATTTAAAGAAGTGAGGGGATTCAGGTGGGTATTGTATAAAGTTTCCTTTGACTCAAGGGAAGTGCCCATAACATTGGTGTAATGAAGGACAACACTACTACTTCATTTCCAGACACAGTTAGCCTAGCATCAAAGGCTAGCTTTTGTACCCTGAGGCATTATTAATGCTTGGCTTTATAATGATTTCTCAGTTGCCAGTTCTAGTCCATCTAGTATTTCCATGATGACCTCAGGCCTCAGCCACATCTTTCAAGTTGACTTGACCAACAAGGAAGACATCGTAATCTAGTTAATCAAGCAAGAGATAAAGCTGTTATCCTCTGGTGTTCCCAAACTTAGACTATGTTCCTGGAGTTGCAATAATGGCACTCTTTTCTTAATGATAACCAATAGCTCTCTAAGTAGACTACAGACCCACTCAATAGGAGGAAAATTCCTGGTTCTGGAAACCTAGCTAACTGCCAAGGGCTAATGAGGTCATGGATTTTAAAAGAAAATCATCACTTTACTAGACCATCATAATTTTTAAGTGTATTCTAAAACTTATCCTTAGATACAGATGGTGTATCTAACTTACAGTCAAAGAAGCTTCTATTTACAGGAGTGACCATTGTAGAAAAGCACAATAGGTCATAGTGTAGAGCTTAATGGATTGTGCAGATCCTTGTTCCAGTTAAGCATCTATAGCACAACTCTTGCACCTAAGATTCAAGGAACATTATGGAAGAGAGAGTGGAAAGATTTTAGAGCCTGAGGACCAGGAAGCCTGCTGTGAGATTGTGTCCCCTAGACAAGACAGGGAAGGTATGCTCTTGATACCTGAACGATATGACTGCCTAAAATGTATCTGAATGATGACAATATTTTTAGATATGTTAACATGATCTCTCTCTCTCTCTCTCTCTCTCTCTCTCTCTCTCTCTCCCTCCCTCCCTCCCTCCCTCCCTCCCTCCCTCCCTCTCTCTCTCTCTCTCTCTCTCTCTCTCTCTCTCTCTCTCTCTCTCTCTCTCTCTTTCCTGGGTTTTGAGACAGGGTTTCTCTGTGTAGCCCTGGCTGCCCTCGAACTCACTCTGTAGACCAGGCAGGCCTCGAACTCAGAAATCTGCCTGTCTCTGCCTCCCGAGTTCTGGGATTAAAGGTGTGTTTCACCACTGCCCCACTGATATGTTAACATGGAAGGGGAAAAATCTCATGGGTCTCACCTCTGGATAAAGAACAGCAGGCAACATATCACGTTTTAGAGAGGGAGAATTATACTCTTCCAGGAAAGAGCTCCTAATGTATTATATAATACAAAGTGGTCAGCCCTGAAATCATATACAGACAAGTAACTGTAAATGGACTTATCAAGTTGTAATTATATATATGTATATGTATACATATATATGTATATATACATATGTATGTATATATATATATATATATATATATATATATATCAATGATAAAAAAGAGACCATAAATTTGAGAGGAAAATAGAGGGCACATAAGAGGTTGGAAGGAGGGGACAGGATAGGTTAGAGGTACAACAGAAAAGGAAGGAGTAAAGTAATTATATTTTAATTAAAATTTAAGACTAGAATAAGAAAAGCAATCGCAAAAAAGATATGCTATATGCTTCAGTAAATGCATGACAAGGTTGCCAGAAAGATTTTGCCTAATGTATAGGAAATGATCTTTGGTGACATCAATTTGTACTCCTTTATATGTGTGTATGTGTTAGTGTGTATACAGGCTAAAGGTTAATGTCAGGCATCTTCCTTAATCACTTCCTATCTTACTTTATGAGCCAGGATCTTCATTGGCCAGAAATTTCTAGTAATGCTCTTGTTTTATTCCCTCGTGTTGCTAAAATCAGGTTTGTATTTTTGCACCGTGCTGTTGTCTTTGGTGCTGGGGTTAGAACTCAGATCTTCATGTATATAGAGTTAGCCCTTCACCAACGGAGTCGTGTCCTCAGACCTCTGTGTTCTGAGGATGGGGGATTGTCACAGACTATATGGCAAAGATGAGATTGTGTGTGTGTGTGTGTGTGTGTGTGTGTGTGTGTTTGTGTGTGTTTGTGTGTGTGTGTGTGTGTGTGTGTGTGTGAGAGAGAGAGAGAGAGAGAGAGAGAGAGAGAGAGAGAGAGAGATAGAGAGAGAATGGTAGTACTAGAAACATGTTTAGATAAGGTCTAAGATAATAAAGCTTCCTGAATTGTAGACAGTTCTGAATGTACATTTCTTTGATTGGCAGGAAGAAATGAGGAAATGAAAAGAAAGAAATGAACTTCAAATTTTTAAAAAAAAAAGTGCATTTAGTTTCAATTTAGAGTTAGAATTGAGTGTTAAAAAAGTGCGTACGGGCTTGGAACTGTCTGAGTTTTGAATGAGTATGAGTAGATGAAACAGTAAAGTTGCTTCTAGACACCGAAGACTTCTTGACTTCAGGAAACCCTGCTTTATGAAACAGTGCTTGCTATCTCAGTGGCTGCTTGAAGAGGCTGAGGTGGAAAGAAAGGCTCAACTGCAGGGAGAAGTTGGTTCCCAGAAAGAGGCAAGCTCCCAGTGCTAGCCAGAAGCTAGGAAGCTCTATAACAATCCACTGATCTGCAACAAGAGTTACAGCCAAAGAGCATCAAAGTAAGTTGCCTTCTTAGAAATTAAGTTTAGACTCCAGATTTTAAGTAAAACTATAAATTCATGTCTGTACATGTAATGTGAAATTAAAACCAGTACTGTCTAGGGAGAGAGTCTAGGTGTTTTTTGGGAAGGAGAGGAAAGAGAAAGTGCTGGGAAGGAGGGAGGTAAGAGAACATGGTGGAAATGGAAAACATACTTGTATGAAAAAGGTCTATGGATCCATCAATATATGCCAAGAAAACGTTGGCTGTGACTGAGCTGACACTTATCACAATAAGCCTGTGGTACAAGTAGATAATGCAGGTCAGGGACACTACCAGAAACAGTCGTCATTGCTTAAATGTCATGGAAGCCTGTGATTTAACCTATGGGCATAGGTTTGGTAAATGGTGCTATTTAAATACTTTTCTCTGTGTATACATGAACAATTGCTTTATTATAATAAAATTCTTAAGATGAGAAAATCAACATGATATTATAAGTGCCTAAGCTATCATACTTAGTCTTCTTCTTCGGAAAGGTTGAGAGAGTTGAATGTAACAAGTGCCTGCTATCTAAACAATTTGTGTCATATGAAAAGGTTGCCAAACGTTTCCTGTGGAAGACTATAGCACAAAAAAATAGACACATAGAGTTAAACCAATAATAAGGGCTATAATCCAGCTAACAGTTTTAGAAAATAAATAGTGGGCTGGATTTGGCTCATGGGCCACAGGGTCTAACTCTACTGCTGCAGATGATCCCTGCTGAAGGCAAACTAAGGATTCTGACTTGAATGGAATATGACTTGTTGAGATTCTTTTTTTTTTTTTTGGCATATTACTCCCAGATAATCTTTTAGGAAAACCTTTATTTGGGAGGGGTTTATTAAAAATATATGACAAGGCATATAATCTTGCACTTTTTTTAAATATATTTTTATTGGATATATTCTATATTTACATTTCATTTCCCTTCTTTTGTTTCCCCACCCCCCCTAAGGTTCCACATGCCCTTTTCCCTCCCCCTGCTCCCTCATCCACCCCTTCCCACTTCCCTGTTCTGGTATTCCCCTACACTGATGCTTTGATCCTTTTTAGCACTAGTGTCCATTCCTTTCTTCTTATCAGACATCATTTGGTATGTGAATTGTGTCTTTGGTGTCCCAAGAGTCTAGGCTAATATCCACTTATCAGTGATTGCATACCATGGGTATTCTTTTGAGACTGGGTTACCTCACTTAGTATGATGTTCTCCAGCTCCATCCATTTCTCTAAGAATTTCATGAATTCATTGTTTCTAATGGCTGAATAGTATTCCATTGTGTATATATACCACATTTTTTGTATCCATTCATTTGTTGAGGGACATCTGGGTGCTTTCCAGCTTCTGGCTATTATATATAAGGCTGCTATGAACATAGTGGAACATGTATCCTTATTGCATGCTGGGGAGACTTCTGGGTATATTCCCAGGAGTGGTATGGCTGGATCCTCCCGGAAGTATCATGTCCAGTTTTCTGAGGAACCACCAGACTGATTTCCAGAGTGCTTGTACCATCTTGCAGTCCCACCAGCAGTGGAGGAGTGTTCCTCTTTCTCCACATCCTTGCCAACACCTGATGTCTTCTGAGTTTTTAATCTTAGCCATTCTGACAGGTGTGAGGTAAAATCTCAGGGTTGTTTTGATTTGCATTTCTCTAATGACTAATGATGTTGAACAATTTTTAAGGTGTTTCTCAGCCATCCGAATTTCTTCAGGTGAAAAGTCTTTGTTTAGCTCTGTACCCCACTTTTGGATAGGGTTATTTGGTTTTCTGGGATCTAACTTCTTGAGTTCTTTGTATATATTAGATATTAGTCCTCTGTCGGATGTGGGGTTGGTGAAGATCTTTTCCCAATTTGCTTGTTTCGGATATGTCCTTTTGACAGTGTCTTTTGCCTTACAGAAACTTTGTAATTTTATGAGGTCCCATTTGTCTATTCTTGATCTTAGAGCATAAACGATTGGTGTTCTGTTCAGGAATTTTCCCTCTGAGCCAATGTCCTCAAGGGTCTTCCCCAGTATCTTTTCTATTAGTTTTAGTGTGTCTGGTTTTATGTGGAGGTCCTTGATACACTTGGAGTTGAGCTTAGTGCAAGGAGATAAGAGTTGATCAATTCTCATTCTTCTGCATGCTGACCTCCAGTTGAGCCAGCACCATTTGTTGAAAAGGCTATCTTTTTTCCACTGGATGTTTTCAGCTCCTTTGTCGAATATCAATTGGCCATAGATGTGTGAGTTCAATTCTGGGTCTTCAATCCTATTCCATTGATTCACTTCCCTGTCACTGTACCAATACCATGCAGGTTTTAACACTACTGCTCTGTAGTACTGCTTGATGTCCGGGATATTGATTCCCCCAGAAGTTCGTTTACTGTTGATGATAGTTTTCTTTTCTTTTTTTTTTATTTAATTTTTATTTTCTATATTCTATCCTGGGTTTTTTGTTATTCCAGATGAATTTGAGAATTGATCTTTCTAACTCTATAAAGAACTGATTTGGGATTTTGATGGGGATTGCATTGAATCTGTATATTGCTTTTGGCAAGATTGCCATTTTAACTATATTAATCCTGCCAACCCACGAGCATGGAAGATTTTTCCGTTTTCTGAGGTCTTCTTCAATTTCCTTCTTCAGAGACCTGAAGTTTTTGTCATATAAATCTTTCACTTGTTTGGTTAGAGTCACACCAAGATACTTTATATTGTTTGTGGCTATTGTGAAGGGTGACATTTCCCTAATTTCTTTCTAGGCCTGCTTTTCCTTTGTGTATAGGAAGGCTACTGATTTGCTTGAGTTGACTTTATAACCAGCCACTTTGCTGAAGTTCTTTATCAGCTGTAGGAGTTCTCTGGTGGAGTTTTTTGGGTCACTTAAGTATACTATCATATAATCTGCGAATAGTGATAGTTTGACTTCTTCCTTTCCAATTTGTATCCCTTTGACTTTCTTATGTTGTCGAATTGCTCTAGCTAGTACCTCAAGTACTATATTGAAGAGATATGGTGAGAGGGGGCAGCCTTGTCTAGTCCCTGATTTCAGTGGGATTGCTTCAAGTTTCTCTCCATTTACTTTGGCTATCGGTCTGCTGTAAATTGCTTTTACTATGTTTAGATATGGGCCTTGAATTCCTGTTCTTTCCAAGACTTTAAGCATGAAAGGAAGCTGAACTTTGTCAAATGCTTTTTCAGCATCCAATGAAATGACCATGTATTTTTTTTTCTTTGAGTTTCTTTATGTAGTGGATTACGTTGATGGATTTCCGTATATTGAACCATCCCTCCATCCCTGGGATGAAGCCAACTTGATCATGGTGAATGATCGTTTTGATGTGTTCTTGGATTAGGTTGGCAAGCATTTTATTTAGTATTTTTGCATCAATATTCATAAGGAAGATTGGCCTGTAGTTCTCTTTCTTAGTTGGATCTTTCTGTGGTTTTTGGGTAATTGTGGCTTCATAGAATGAGTTGGGTAGTGTTCCTTCTGTTTCTATTTTGTGGAATAGTTTGAAGAATATTGGTATTAGGACTTCTTTGAAGGTCTGATAGAATTCTGCACTAAAACCATCTGGTCCTGTGGGTTTTTTTTGTTGGAAGACTTTCTATGACCCCTTCTATGTCTTTGGGGTTATGGGTCTGTTTAGATGGTCTATTTGATCCTGATTTAATTTTGGTATTTGGTTTCTGTCTAGGAAATTGTCCATTTCCTCCAGATTCTCCAGTTGTGTTGAGTATAGGCTTTTGTAGTAGGATCTGATGATTTTTTGAATTGCCTCAGTTTTTGTTGTTATATTCCCCTGTTCATTTCTAATTTTGTTAATTTGAATACTGTCTCTGTGCCCTTTGGTAATTCTGGCTAGGGGTTTATCTATCTTGTTGATTTTCTCAAAGAACCAGCTCCTGGTTTTGTTGATTCTTTGTATGGTTCTCTTTGTTTCAACTTGATTGATTTCAGCCTTGAGTTTGATGATTTCCTGTCTTCTACTCCTCCTGGGAGAAATAGCTTCTTTTTGTTCTAGGGCTTTCAGGTGCGCCATTAAGTTGCTAGTGTATGCTCTCTCCTGTTTCTTTTTGGAGACACTCAGGGCTATGAGTTTTCCTCTTAGCACTGCTTTCATTGTGTCCCATAGATTGGGGTATGTTGTACCTTCATTTTCATTAAATTCTAAAAAGTCTTTGATTTCTTTCTTTATTTCTTCCTTGACTAAGGTATCATTGAGTAGAATATTGTTCAGCCTCCACGTGTATGAGGATTTTCTGTTGGTTTTGTTGCTATTGAAGAACACTCTTACTCCATGGTGATCTGATAGGAGGCACGGGAGTTCGATCTTTTTATATTTGTTGAGGTCTGTCTTGTGACCAATTATATGGTTGATTTTGGAGAAGGTACCATGAGGCGCTGAGAAAAAGGTATAGTCTTTTGCTTTAGGATGGAATGTTCTATATATATCTGTTAAATCCAATTGGTCCAACGTTTCAATGAGTTTCCCTGTGTCCCTGTTTAGTTTCTGTTTTCCTTATCGGTCCATTGAGGATAGTGGAGTGTTGAGGTCCCCCACAATTATTGTGTTAGGTGCAATGTGTGCTTTGAGCTTTAGTAAAGTTTCTTTTACAAGTGAGGGTGCCTTTGTATTTGGAATGTAGATGTTTAGAATTGTGAGTTCTTCTTGGTGTATTCTTCCTTTGACTAGCAAGAAGTGACCTTCTGTGTCTCTTTTGATGACTTTGGGTTTAAAGTCAATTTTATCTGATATTAGAATGGCTATTCCAGCTCGCTTCCTGCGACCATTTGCTCACAAGATTGTCCTCCAGCCTTTTATTCTAGGTAGTGTTTGTCTTTAACTCTGCGGTGTGTTTCCTGTATCCTGCAAAATGTAGGGTTCTGTTTCTGTATCCAGTCTGTTAGTCTATGTCTTTTTATTGGGGAATTGAATCCATTGATGTTAAGAGATATTAAGGAATAGTGATTATTTGTTCCTGTCATTTTTGATGTTATTTTTGTTTTTGAGTAGTTATCTTCCTTTGAGTTTGATGGAAGTAGGTTACTATCTTGCTTTTTCTTGGGTGCAGTTTCCCTCCTTGTCTTGGAGATTTCCTCCTATTATCCTTTGTAGAGCTGGGTTAGTGGAAAGATATTGTGTAAATTTGGTCCTGTCATGGAATATTTTGATTTCTCCATCTATGTTGATTGAGAGTTTTGCTGGGTATAGTAATCTTTGCTGGCATTTGTGTTCTCTTAGGGTCTGCATGAGATCTGCCCAGGATCTTCTAGCTTTCATGGTTTCTGGAGAGAAGTCTGGTGTGATTCTGATAGGTCTTCCTTTATATGTTACTTGGCCTTTTTCTCTTATTGCCTTTAATATTTTTTTTGTTTAGTACATTTTGGGTTTTGATTATTATGTGATGGGAGGTATTTCTGTTCTGGTCCAGTCTGTTTGGAGTTCTATAGGCTTCTTGTACATTCATGGGCATCTCTCTCTTTAAGTTAGGGAAGTTTTCTTCCATAATTTTGTTAAAGATATTTGCTGGCCCTTTAAGTTGTAGATCTTCACTCTCATCAATCCCTATAGTCCTTAGGTTTGGCCTTCTCATTGTGTCTTGGATTTCCTGGATGTTTTGGGTTACAAGCCTTTTGGATTTTGTGTTTTCTTTGACTGTGGAATTCAAAGGTTACTATGTTATCTTCAGCATCTGAGATTCTTATCTCTATCTCTTGTATTCTGTTGTTGATGTTTGCATCTACGACCCCTGATTTCTTCCCAAGGTTTTCTATCTCCAAAGTTGCCTCCTTTTTTGATTTCTTAGTTGTTTCTTCCTCTGTGTTCAGATCTTGGATGGTTTTGCTCAGTTCCTTCAATTGTTTGTGTTTTCTTGTAATTCTTTAAGAGATTTTTGGGTTTCCTCTTTTGTGACTTCTGCCTGTTGTTTCAAGTTCTCCTGCATTTCTTTAACTGATTTTCTTATTTCCTCTTTATTGGTTTCTCTCTGTTGGCCCATATTCTCCTGGAGTTCTTAAGTGATTTTTGTGTTTGCATTTTAAGAGCTTCTACCCTATTGATGTTCCCCTGCCTTTCTTTAAGAGATTTGTTTATATCTTTTTTGTGTTCCTCTAGCAGCATCATGACCAGTGCTTTTATATCCAACTCTGGTTTTTCTGGTGTGCTGGGGTATCCAGGACTTGCTGTGGTTGGCGAATTGGGTTCAGATACTGCCATATTGCCTTGATTTTTGTTTGTAATGTTCCTACATTTGCCTTTTGCCATCTGTTTATCTCTGGAGTTAGTTGGTCTTGTTCTTAGTGGTTGGTGTCTGAGGCTCCTGTGAGCCTGGTGTTTGGCGCTGCTGTTGTAGAGGGCGTCCAAGCTCCCGAGGTGGAGACCGGGAGGTTTCAGTTACTGGGCTCTCAGTTACCTCCTCAGCTGTTCTGTGCCGGATCTAAGTCTTCCCGAGGCTTGCTGCTGGACCTGCAATTGGCCTCCGGCTGTCTCCTCCTGGCCTGCCTAGTTGCTAGCTCTTAAGAATCAGATTTTTTTTCCTCCACTGATCTGGGCTAGTCTGTTAGATCTTTATGGTGTCCTGGGTTCCTCTGTTGGTTCTCTATGGTGACCTGTTCAGGCCACCAGCTCCAAAATGGTGGAGGATCTCAGGGCTCTGTTTAACCACTGGGTTCTCTACAGGACTGGAGGTTCCCTGGTTGGGCTGCTAGAACCTAGATGATAGTACTCTCACTCCACAGGGCACTGTCATGTTAGCTGTCTGTGGTGTCCTGAGGCAGGATGTCAGCCTCTGGCTGTACTCCAGGCACCGACCCACTAGCAGGTTGGTGCCCCCTTGGGTTGGCGCAGAGACTGCTTGCCAAGCTGATCTGGCTCTGTGTGCACTGCTAAGCTGTTGGTGCACAGACCTATCTCCAACCTCCTTTGGCTCTGGGCGCAAGCAAGAGCCTGACCAGGTGTTCTTTGCCAGGCTAAGTCTCTGTCCAAGCACCTGGACCCAGTCACCGCTGGCAGTCCGCAGTGACCCGAGGGAAGATGGCGGCCGACTGCAAGCCTGCTAGCCGGTCCCCAGGGATCAGGGACAGCCTCTGAGCTGCAGGTGCACAGAGCTCCTGCCGACCTTCCCTGGCTCTGGGGGCCGGCAAGGGCTAGACCGGGTATTCATTGCTAGGCAAGTCTCTGTCCACACACCTGAACCCAGCCGCCAGCAGGCAGTCCGCAGTGAAGGGAGGACTTGTTGAGATTCTAAGGAAACTGTGAGGCAGAGGGGACCACAGCTTCCATAGTTAATAAGGATTCCCTAGTGCTTCGGTAGAAGCCAATGCTATGGTGTTTCAATGGAATCTGCCTAGAGTTCTGAGAGCCCAAAACAGCTAAATTGCAGTGTCCTATCACACAAACATCCTCTAAATTTTGGAATAAGAAGCAAAGATCTTGTATTTGAGATCTTCCCAATAGCAATCATGAGTTTTCAGTATATCAATGCTCTCTGCTTGGCCAGTCTCTGCTTTCCTGTGGTTTGAGTGAGCAGAGAGAGGTATCACAGTTTGTCCTAGGTGAATCTTGGAGGAAAAGATGTCATTAAGGTAATGAAAGATGAAAATCCTCCCAGATTCAGAAGTGGTAGAAACACATATTAATCAAATTATATAAGATTTTGGATGCAGTGAAATCAAGGAAAAGGAGAGCGGCTTGCCTATGTGGCTAGAAAGAATGTGTCTAAAGATGTTCTCCAGAGCCATTTGAGAAATCTCAGAAGACAGACCTCTGCTCATGCTAATTGCTGTGAAGTTTAAAATAGTGGAAATCATATAGGAATATGTTGATTAATGGTTTTCTTGAGACTAAAGCTCCTTTGTTCAGACAGGTACAGACAGCTCTGTTAAAAAACAAAACAAAACAAAACAAAACAAAACAAAACAAAACAAAACAAAACCCCAAAACCAAACCTCTCCAGCGGGCAAAAATATGACTGCCAACATCACATAAATAGCTCAGTGGCCGCCTTTATCTGTCCTTAGTCAGATGTTGATAGATAGAGCTTGTGCCCTGCACCGCGGTAACAGCCAAGCTTTTGTCTTCAACTGTCAGTCAATAGGCACCTTTCCAAATGCATATGTGACCTCTGTGTGCTTAGATTTCTGAGTGTGAGTGCAACTGATCTCTGATCTCTGATATCTGATATCTGATGAACCAGCACTGAATGACTTGGGAATGAACTACACATTTCATTAGTTAATTTCAAGATTCCTTCAACAAACCTACTTGCTTATTCCCAGAGAGAGGAAACTTCTTTCAATTCTTTTTTGTAAGAGTTGTAAGTAACTGAGTGGAGAAAAATCACATCACACCTAATTCCATTTAGGTCTGTTAGGAATACATTGTCATAGTATCTAATTTGTTTTCTATATTATACCAATTTACAGAATCCTAATTTTTTTCCTGAACACACACACACACACACACACACACACACACTCACACTCACACTCACACACACACACACACTCACTCAATTAGCAAACATTTAATTTTTACTCTCTCAAATTCTTAATTGACAATGCATACTATGGTTTTTTTTATACTCTTAATTTCTAGCTGTTTTCACAAGCATGTGACACAGCATGTCTTTGGGCTCTGTCCTTTCAATGTTCTAGAAAGCTGAATGTTAGCCATAGTTCAGGGTATTGGAGAATCAAGTAATAAATACACAATGAACTGGCTTCTGCAGTTGGGATTTCAAAGGTACAGTTGCAGTCTTGATTATAACTAACAATATTTGTTTTACTATAATGAAATCTATATCACATAAAAGTAATCAAATCATGTTTCAGTGTCTGCTTAAGTTGTGCTTAAGAGATTCATAATGCTCTACAATAACAACTTTACTTTTTTTGTGTGTGTGTAATTAGTAGTCATATTGGTGCTGGGACTTGAACCTGAATCCTTTGGAAGAGCAACCATTGCTGTTAGTCACTGAGCCATTTCTACAATCCCAATAACCATTTCTTATCCACTCAAAACCAGTTTTTATAATCCCCCAATAAAACTTTATAAATCAGTCACTCCCCATTTTGTTATTCTACCAGCCTCTGCAAACAGCAATATGCTTTGTATATCTCACAGATTTACCCATTCTGGGGCCATTTGTGCCTACGGTGTTTTATTTATTTTCTGTAATCATTTATATGATGGCATGAATCAATGCCTATTTCTTATTGTAACAGAATATTATCTCCTGCTATGATTATATTGAATTCTTTTACCCCATGCATATGATAGATATTCAGGTTGTTTTCACCTTCTAATTCTTGTGAAAAGTGCTGCTATGAACGATGATGTGTGAATGACTATATTATCTTTTTTTAAATTTTATTTTCTATATTCTTTGTTTACATTCCAAATGCTTCCCCCTTTCCCAGTTTCCCCCTCACCATATGTCCCATAAGTCCTCTTCCCTCTGCCCATTCCCCAATCACCCCTCCCATTTCTCTGTTCTGGTACTCTCCTACGATATTGGATCAAGTCTTTTCAGAACCAGGGCCCTTTCCTCCCTTCTTCTTGGGAATAATCTGATTTGCTAATTGTGTCTTGAGTATTCAGAGCTTCTGGGCTAATTAATATCCACTTATCAGTGATTGCATTTCATGTATATTCTTCTGTGATTGGGTTAGCTCACTTAGGATGATATTTTCCAGTTCCAACCATTTGCTTACAAAATTCATGAATTCATTGTTTTTAATTGCTGAGTAGTATTCCATTGTATAAATTTACCACATTTTCTGTTTCCATTCCTCCATTGAGGGGCATCTGAGTTCTTTCCAGCTTCTGACTATTATAAACAAGGCTGCTATGAAAATAGTGGAGCATGTGTCCTTGTTGCCTGCAGGGGAATTTTCTGGGTATATGCCCAGGAGTGTTATGACAGGGTCCTCTGGAAGTGTCATGCCCAATTTTCTGAGGAACCACGAGACTGATTTCCATAGTGCGTATACCATCTTGCAATCCCACCAGCAGTGGAGTAGTGTTCCTCTTAGTCCACATCCTCACCAATACCTGCTGTCTCCTGAGTTTTTAATCTTAGCCATTCTGACTGGTGTAAGGTGAAATATCAGGGTTGTTTTGATTTGCATTTCCCTAATGACTAATGATATTGAACATTTCTTAAGGTGCTTCTAAGCCATCCAAATTTCTTCAGGGTAAAATTCTTTGTTTAGCTCTGTACCCCATTTTTAATAGGGTTATTTGGTTCTCTGGGGGTATACCTTCTTGAGTTCTTTGTATATATTGGATATTAGTCCTCTATCAGATGTGGGGTTGGTGAAGAAGGGCTTTCTGTTGTTTTTGTTGCTATTGAAGACCACTGTTACTCCATGTTGATTCCATAGGAGGCATGGGATTAGTTCGATCTTTTTATATTTGTTAAGGTCTCTGTCTTGTGACCAATTATATGGTTGATTTTGGAGAAGGTACCATGAGGTGCTGAGAAAAAGGTATATTCTTTTACCCTAGATGAAATGGTTTTTATATATATATATATATATATATATATATATTCCAATTTGTCCAAAGCTTCAATTAGTTTTCCTGTGTCCCTGTTTAGTTTCTGTTTTCCTGATTGGTCCTGTGAGGATAATGGAGTGTTGAAGTCACCCATAATTATTGTGTTAGGTGCAATGTGTGCTTTGAGTTTTAGTAAATTTTCTTTTATGAATGAGGGTGCCCTTGCATTTGGAGCATAGATGTTCATATGTTCTTGGTGGATTTTTCCTTTGGCCAGCAAGAAGTGTCCTTCTGTGTCTCTTTTGATGACTTTAGGTTGAAAGTCAGTTTTATCTGATATTAGAATGGCTACGCCAGCTTGTTTCCTGAGACCATTTGCTTGTAAAATTGTTTTCCATCCTTTTACTCTAAGGTAGTGTTTGTCTTTGACACTGAGGTGTGTTTTCTGTATGCCCCAAAATGTAGGGTCCTATTTCCATATCCAGGCAGTAAGTCTATGTCTTTTTTGGGGGGAATTGAGCCCATTAAAGTTAAGTGATATTAAGCAATAGTAATTATTGCTTCCTGTCATTTTTGATGTTATTTTTATATTTGAGTGGTTATCTTCCTTTGGGTTTGATGAAAGAAGGTTACTATCTTGCTTTTTCCAGCGTATAGTTTCCCTCTTTGTATTGGAGTTTTGCTCCTATTATCTTTTGTAGGGCTGTGTTTGTCAAAAGATATTGTGTAAATTTGGTCCTGTCATGGAATATTTTGATTTCTCCATCTATGTTGATTGAGAGTTTTGCTGGGTATAGTAGTCTTGGCTGACATTTGTGTTCTCTTAGAGTCTGCATGTGATCTGCCCAGGATCTTCTAGCTTTCATGGTTTCTGGTGAGAAGTCTGGTGTAATTCTGATAGGTCTTCCTTCATAAGTTACTCGGCCTTTTTCTCTTACTGCCTTTAATATTCTTTCTTTGTTTTGTACATTTGGGGTTTTTATTATTATGTTACAGGAGGTATTTCTGTTCTGGTCCAGTCTGTTTGGCGTTCTGTAGGCTTCTTATGTATTCATGGCCATCTCTCTCTTTATGTTAGGGTAGTTTTCTTCCATAATTTTGTAGAAGATATTTGCTGGCCCTTTAAGTTGTAAATCTTCATTCTCATGTATACCTATAATCCTTAGGTTTGGTCTTCTCATTGTGTCCTGTGTTTCCTGGATGTTTTGAGTTACAAGCTTTTTACATTTTGCAGTTTCTTTGACTGTGGAGTCAATGGTTTCTATGGTATGTTCAACATCTGAGATTCTTTCTATCTCTTGTATTCTGTTGTTGATATTTGCATCTATGACCCCTGATTTCTTCCCAAGGTGTTCTATCTCCAAGGTTTTCTCCCTTTGTGATTTCTTAGGTGTTTCTACTTCTGTTTTTAGATCCTGGATGATTTTCTCAGTTTCTTCACTTGTTTGTGTTTTACTGTAATTCTTTGATTTTTGTGTTTCCTCTTTCATAACTTCTGCCTGTTGACTCAAATTCTCCTGTATTTCTTTAAGTGAATTTTTCCTTTCCTCTTTATTGGCTTCTATCTGTTGACCCATATTATCCTGGATTTCTTTAAGAGATTTTTTTTGTTTCCATTGTAAGGGCTTCTAACCTATTCATGTTCCCCTGCATTTCCTTAAGAAACTTATTTATGTCTTTTTTTGTGTTACTCTAGCAGCATCATGACTAGTGCTTTTAAATCCAAATCTTGTTTTTCTGGTGTGTTCCAGTACTTGCTGTGGATAGAGCATTGGGTTCAGATGCTGCCATATCGACTTGATTTCTGTTAGTAAAGTTCCTATGTTTGCCTTTTGCCATCTGGTTTTCTCTGGAGTTAGTTGGTCTTGTCACTGGTTGGTGTTTCATCCTCCTGTGAGCCTCGCGTTTTCAGATCTCTCTGTCATCCAGGAGCCAAGATGGCAGAGCACCCCTTCTCAATGTCAGAAGAGATGGCTCCAAAGTGAGGAAGTCTGTGGCCCCGATCAGCTCTGGATGCAGGTTGTGCTGGCTGTCTTCTCCTCACAGGATGCTGGGTGTATAGCTGACCTCCTGCACCGTGAGCAGTGGCTGAGGACACTCCTGGTCCAGAGGCGAAACTGGAACACCCCCCCCCACACACACACACACACAAACCAGAGGCCTCCAGACAGAATCCTCCACTCTGCAGGGCCGGACCCACCTGCACAGGCTGTTTCCTCCCAGCTGGCCGCTGGGTGCACAGCTGGCCTCCTGTACTGCCTGGAGATGGTGTGCTAGAAGCAGAAACCAAAGGCTCCCCGAGAGGCTTCTGGATTACCTCCTCCACTCTGGGGGGCGGACTCACGTGAGCAGGCTGTCTTCTCCTAGCTGTCTGCTGGGTGTATAGCTGGCTTTCTGCACTGCTTAGAGATCAATAGCGTTAATTTTAATGAGTCCAAATTTACTTTTCTTCCTTTTGGTGTTATATCTAATAATCCCTAGTCAAGTTTAAGGTCATGCAGCTCTTACATTTATGTCAATTCATTTGACATAGTTCTGTACAGTGAGAATTACAAAGTTAATTTCATGTGGCCATACAGTTGTTCCAACCCCATTCTTTGAATGCTGTGTTGTTTCCCACTGATTTGTCTTGATTCAGTGTTGAACACCAATTCAATGTGGATGTATTGTTTTAGTTTTTGAAGTTTTTAATTTTTATAACAAAATAAGACAAAACAAAAATTGTCACAGTGAAGGGAGACAAGGCAAGCCAATAGAAAAAAAAGGGACCCGAAGGAAGGCAAAAGATACACTTGTTCATACACACAGGGGTCCCATAAAAAAACTGAACTGAAAGCTACATTATATATACAGAGGACTTGGTACAGATCCATGTTGGTCCCATGCTTAATGCTTCTGTCTTTGTGAGTTCATATGAACTTTGCTCAGTTGATTTAGCAGGCCTTGTTCTTTTGATGTCCTCTGTTACCTATGATTCTTACACTCTTTGTCTCCTCTTCCACAGGGCTCCCTGAGCTCTGAGGAGAGGGGATTTAATGGAGACAACCCTCTCTTCTCTCTTCTCTCCCTTTCCCTCTCCCTCTCCCTCCCCCTCTCCCTCTCCCTCCCCCTCCCTTCCTCCCCCTCTCTCTCTTTCTCTTTCCCTCTCTCTCTTTCTCTCTCTCTCTCTCTCATGTCTGTCCATGAGTCAGACATCTGTATTTGTTCCCATCTTCCCCAGAAGGAAAACTCTGATGATGGTTGAAGAAAGCATTGGCCTATGAATACAGCAGATATCATTAGGAGTCATTTTATTGTTACTTACCTCCCCCCCCAAAAAAAAAAACCTAGTAGCATTTTGTTTTACCCTAGGTCTCTTGGCTTTCTTGGCTCTCTTTGTTTTGGTTCTTGGTTATTGAATAAATATTGGTTATATCTGATGGAGTGGGTCTTAAAACAAATTAGACATTAGTTGGTTACTCCCATCAGCCTTAAGCTATCATCACCCTAGCATATTTTGCAGGCAGGACAACTTCTCCAGTTGTTTGTTTTTTTGTGAAAATGTCATCTATTGTATCTAGGTATATTTTCCTGACTGGATGCAATCTATTTTGGAATTTAAGATGCCTATTATTGCTGTGTCTCTGAGGTTACAGGTCATGTCTTGGGAGACAGCTAATTCATCTCATTTACAGGGAAAATATCCAAGTCCACATGGCCATTTTATTTTGTTTAGATGACAGTAAAGATGGTCTAAAAGTTGGATATCAGTGTTTGCTCATTCACATTTTTGTCTGTACAGCAAAGACAGAAAGAAAATATACCATTTTAGATATATCTGGACATAAGTACCACAAACTTTTTATAAAATGTAATATATCTCACTGAATGCTCTGATGCCACAGTTGATGGATTCAGTGGTTCAATGTTTCTAGATGTGAGTTTGTATCTATCTTCTGACAATTGTCCTCAGATTGATCTTCAAGATAGTTATGTAGTGACCATGCAACATTCCTTCTTGTTTACATCAGGGGACGAAAGGGAGGAAAGAGAAACTGTTCCTTCTGGTATATAATGCCAATAATCTGCATTATGAGTGGGTCCTCTCAGACTTTGGCTCAGGGAAGAAAACTTTTCTTCTAGCACAGAATCAAAATAATCTACTGTGCTCTGATTGGATCATTTCAGGCTTTGTTTTGATTTTGTTTTGTTTTGTTTCCATGTCATCAGATCAGCCAATAGAATAGCTTAGATTCTTCATGTGGTGGTTTAGTGAAAGGACTGGACACCCAAAGAAAGCCAAATTTCCAAAGACTAATGAAAAGGCAAGTTAGTGACAGTTACCTTTCTATTAATTAGAACCATCATCCAGAGTCTACAAAAGCAAACAGAACCTTACCACACCTATCTATAAAATGTTACCTCCAATCATTTCCTGTCTCTATTTCCCTTCTACTATTCACAGCTACAACTCCACTGAAAATTGCCAGCTGCTGGCATGGTGCACCTGCTTTCCTGTATGCTCGAGTTTTTCATTCCTCCACCTGATCTCAGTGTGGGTTTTCATCCCACAAGGGGGCAGATCTTTCTCCCAGATATCCTCCCTACAAAAGGCTTAACTGGACTGCCAGTCTGGAATTTGGTCTTCTAGATACCCTCAAGAACTTCTTTTTTCTTAACATAGAAGGCATTTTGTAAATAATTATTTGTATATGTGTTCAATGTCTTTCTAACTGGATCAGGGATCCCTTAGACTGTAAACTACCTCCCTATTATGGCCATATATATCTCTTGGTTACCGGGTCAGCCCATTCATACTCTGTACTTATTTCAATTCCTGAACATGTCCTATGTGGACACAACTGTATTTTCTCCTGTTTTATATATAATATTCTCCAAATTTATTAGATTGAACTGTTTCCTTTTTTATTGTTATAATCTAATAGAATAATTCATGTTGTTAAAATAAAAGGTGAAAGTTGCTGATTTGCCCTATTGATTACATCCTTTGCCTTACAGAAGCTTTCTAGTTTATTGAGGTTCCATTTCTCAATTCTTTTATTTATTTATTTATTTATTTATTTATTTTTGGTTTTTCGAGACAGGGTTTCTCTGTGTAGCCCTAGCTGTCCTGGAACTCACTCTATAGACCAGGCTGGCCTTGAACTCAGAAATCTGCCTGCCTCTGCCTCCCAAGTGCTGGGATTAAAGGCGTGTGCCACCACAGCCCCGCCCATTTCTCAATTCTTGATCTTAGATCCTGAGCTACTGGAGTTCTGTTTAGGTAATTTCCCCCGGTGCCAAAGAGTTCAAGGCTCTTTCCCACTTTCTCTTCTATTAGATTCATGTATCTGTTAAAATGGACTGTAAAAAAGGATTGATTACAGACTAACAAAAAGGTGAAAGGCAATTTTTCCTCTTGAACTTCATATGTGATTCCATATAAAAGATTATCAATGTGAATCAACTATATCATGTGTATCAGCATGAGTATAAAACTGGGAGATATTTTCAGAGAACAAGAAATTCCTGCTGAGAATCAGAAATAACCTCATTTATAATGTGCACATTGTATCCTGGTCCTGCTAATGGGGCCAAATGAAATATAATTCTTTTTTTAAAGGGTATACTTTTAACTTTTGGTTGTCTTGTTAAAATATTCCTCACAAATTTTTAAGAATTAGAATTACTATTTTATTTATATTAGTTATTTATATTATAATTGTGTATATGTGTTTGTTTGATGTATGTGGGTTCATGCAGCACTGTGCACCTGTGTTGGTCCAAGCATAACTTTGTGAAGTTAGTTCTATCTTCATAACTTTATGTAGATTCTGGAGCCTCAGGTCATCAGTCATTTTTAATAAGCATCTTTATTTGCTAACCCATCTTGCCACAACCCTGAATTGCTTTTCTAACTAAAGAGAGAAATGGTAAATCTTAGAAATCAATTTCACTTTGATAGTGTATCATAGTTTTATAGATAAGGTATAGCCTCCAAGCAGACTTGGTTGGTATATCTAGTTTCTTAGTTCTCAATGCTTATTTTAAAATAAAAAAGTGGAAAAAACCATCAGATATAATGGTATATTTTTATGTCTTCTAGACTGTAATACTTTTGTAGTTGGAGGTCCATTTTGCTGTATATCTTTGTTCAGATCTAACCCGGAGGCGTGGTGCAGCTGGAAGGCCACACCTGAGTGGTTGTATGCTCTGCAGGCTCCTCCCATCAACCCCAGTCTTCACCCCATCTCACTCTCACAGTGAGCAGTTCCGGGACCTGCCTATTCAAAAGAGCTTGACTGTCCTGCCTTGCTTTACTTCTCAGGTACCAACCACCTTCAACTCACTATATTTAGCACATATTTAGCATTGTATCAGTCTCTTCCTAACAAAGTGGCATGGGATTTTATTTTTAAGATTCATTTTTGTATATTCTTGTTGCACAGCGATGAGTCTGTCACAGGGGACACACTCAGTAAACATCTGTCAAATGAAAGAATCTTTCTTGAAAATTATATCTTTTAAAGTAAACTGATTATTCGACAGAGAAATAACTGCAGCCTCTCCATCCCTGTATGATAGCAAAGCTTCCTTTGAAGCTGAAACTTCTTTCCTGTGCTCATACTTCAGAGAAAAAGATGCAGCTGATAACATCTGAGAGGAAGGAAACTGCTTCATGCTGAGTTGTGAATATAACATCGTATATATATGTATTTTTTTAACAGTCCAGCCTCCTGAACCGTTTCCAGAGATGGCTTATCTTACTTGGCTTTTGGCTATTCTTCATGTACACAAAGGTAAATCCAATCCTATGTCTTCATTTAAAAGTTTTGCTTTGCTCTTTTGTGACATGTGCAGCGTCTCTTAAGCAGTTTCTCACTTGTTCAGAAATGCTAAAACTTACAAAAGGCAATTTTGTAGTTGAAATTGTCAGTCTTCAGAACTTATACTATTTGTTATGTCTTATACATTTTATTTATTTGGTTTTAATTTGAAATTTAACTCAATTTGGATCTAACTCAATTTATTTGATATATATTTTAGCATTGTGTGAAGAGACATTGTGGGATACAACTGTTCGGCTTTCTGAGACTATGACTTTGGAATGTGTATATCCATTGATGGATAATTTAACCCAGGTGGAGTGGACCAAGAACACTGGCACAAAGACAGAGAACATAGCTGTTTACAACCCTAACCATAATATGCATATAGAGCCTAACTACCTCCATAGAGTGCACTTTCGAAACTCAACAGTGGGGTTCCGCAACATGAGCCTTTCCTTTTACAATGCCTCTGAAGCAGACATTGGCACCTATTCCTGCTTGTTTCATGCTTTTCCACGTGGATCTTGGAAAAAGAAGATAAAAGTAGTCTGGTCAGGTAAGGAAAAACTTTATTTTTTTGTCTACCAACAATGTTTAATTCTAAGAAACCCAACCAAAAACTTAATATGTTATTGTATCTTTTTCCCAATTCCATCTCTAGATTTTTGATGTCATTTTTCCTCAAAGAATAATGTTGTAAACCAATCCCATTTTTTTCTTAATTGCTGTCATTTCTGAGTGCAAGTGTCTTCCAGGTTTTAGTGATGTGGGAGGAAATGCAGATTTACATAGTCTTTATGATGACATAAGGCTAGATTGAAATAATGTTGCCAACATGTAGATTCAGAGCAATTCCTTTTTTAAAGCTTATCTCAGCAATGCATGATACCCATTTGCTGATCACTTAGCACTAGTTTCAGCATCCTAATGTCTAGAATCGCTTCTGCATAACTTATTCTGATTTTATTAGCAAATTCTGAGCAAAGTTAAAGACAGAGTTGATCTTCTGCCCATATACTTTCTTTAGAGACTGGTAGATATTGTGTCAGAAAGAAAATAATGATGTATGTATGTAAAGTGTACCAGTGAGTGTGTGTAGATTCTTCTCATATGGCAACATGGATTAGGGATGATATAGCAAAGAAATTCTGGGTTTTATAGCCACCATTTTCTGTAAAATCTTGTGTTAGTAGCTCCCTCCCTCTCACTGAAGTAACAGAATGACACATGAAGTTATTAATAATAATGATTTATTAAAAAAATCTACCATTCCGAATCCCCAAATCATTGGAAGGGTAATTTTTCTAAAAAGAATAATGTGAAATTAAACATATTTGTTATATTTAAACATTTACCTTAAAATATACCTAAAAATCCCCTTTTATGCTTTATTTACAATTTAACAAGATCTATAAGTACTGCATTTTATATAATATAATGATGGCATTGATCTATTTAATATTAAAACCAATCTTAAAAATGCAGAAATCCTAATATGCCTAGTAAATTGTCAGAATTATAACATAAAGAGGGAGTTGATTTATTTAATATTAAAAGAAAAAACCCTTTAAAATGAGGAATCCTAAAGTGCATAGTAAATTTTCAGAATTATAATACAAAGAGTGAATTGATCTATTTAATATTAAAAAAAGAAACTTAAAAATCAGAAATCCTAATGTGTGTAACATTGTTCAGATTTCACAGGAAAGGATAACACCACATGTTCATCACAAACACTGATTTCTTTACTAGTATCTCTCTATGGTTGAGGAAACTTCCTTTCAGTACCTTAGATAGATTTCTTTATTCCTTACCACTCTACATTTAGATATAAACATTATCTGCACAATATGCCCATACAGGAATGTGGGCTTAGGTCTTCTGGCCTTTCCATGGCCTCCATTTGTATGAGTCCCACAGGAGTAACAGCATAGTTAGATGTTAAGTGATGTATGAGGAGACATGAGCTTCTCGGCCTTGAAAGGATGATATATGACTATTGCATATGTATCTATAGGCCTTTATGCCTTATTCTCTCCTCCTTTCCTTAGTCTTTTAGCAGAGAATGTAGCTAGTTAGAGATCTTAATTTGGATAAGTGATACTATTAGCAGAAAAACATTAAAATGTTTGTTAGCTTTAAAATAGGGATTCTTAATTACTGATAAAATTAAATAGACAAATTGATGGTTCATTATTTCCCAGTTCATGGTAAAATAGAAGTGACTTAGGTGGTGACCTTTCAAAACAGTTCTTTGAGAGCAGGGTTTGTGGTGGAAGTCTTGGGGAGCACATTGCTCACTTTGTATACCTGGCCTTAGTAGTCAGTTAAATAAAATATGTTTCTAGTTTAATAACCCCATACCTGCTAGAAAGTGACCCATTCCAATATCCTGCCCAACTTTTACTAGATACCCACTGTGTATGAAGCAATCGAGTTTCTTTTGTAGTATGTTTGAATACTCAACTACAGGAAAGAACATTTTCTGGTGCCTCATTTAAGAAGAGAGGGATGAGAGACACAGAAATCATCACATGCTTGCCAACAGATATGACTTTCACAACTGTTTTGGAATATGATTCATTAGCTGGCTAAAGGACCACATATTCTATGGTACAATAATTCTGCTCTGTTTGGTATTTTTAGAGCTTGCCCACATGAATTAGACTCCCCCAGCAATGCTGATGACAGGAGCAATATTTGGGAATCATCCAGAAGTTTATCAAGAGCAAGATAGGCAAATATGAAGAGCTCATCTATGCAGTAGGAAACTGCATTCCTAAGGGAGGGCTCATCACTATGCTCACTAACAGAGATAAATCTCATCAAAATCACATTGAAGAAGTCAGCATACCAAAGATGACTTTGGGTGTGGTTTCCGTCCTTTACATTGTATAGGCATGTAAGACTGAGCAAAACATAAATGATTGACATGTAAACAACAACAACAACAACAAAAAAAAACTATAAGAGACAAGGACTTCTAAAACATGATCAGGCACAACACAGAGTCAAGATTGACAACCAGAGTCTTCAATGCTCATTGCCATAGTGATAATCATATATAGACATTTTATTTAATATTCTCAGAACTATATTATAACATTTCTTTCAAACATGCTACATTTCTAGGAAAAGGTTGAAATTATTTAATTGCAGTTTTTGAGCAGTTAGAAGATTCCTACTTAAGGCAAGCACAAAATTTGGATGTTAGAGAGAAGGAAGCTTTAAGAATGTACCCAGATTTTTAAGATCTAAGAACTGGAATACATTAGCTTTACTTTAAAACAACAGAGAATTAGGAGACCAGATTGGGCTTTTAAGATAGGAAGTGTTTCTGGTCTTCTGAGTTATATATAGCATAGCCTCTGAACAGCTATCATTCATTATTATGGAACAGTAGAACAGAATTGCATTTCAGGATTGAAAACACTAGCTTTGAAGTTATTATCACCTGGCATCTGTGAAAAAGATAGTTAACAAAGTATCAATTGGTAGAAGGAAAAGACTAAGGCCATAGTTTGGAGAAGGATCAAATTGAAGTGAGTGATGGTATTTGTGTACAAACATGGAAATCATGGGGAAAGGAGAGTGATAAACAGGTGTGGAGGGAAGGATGAAGCAGAAAAGATGGATCAGTGGTGTGGGATCAATTAGATTGGACACTTAGTTGCTGCTCACTGTGTCCCTTTAAAGAGTGTAATTCTTCTTGAGTGGAACAAAGATGTCCATGTCTTCCATTCTGCTTTCTATCATCTGTTTCTTACACCCTTGCTAGTCTAGCACTCTTTGCCCAGGTGCCAGCAGTTGACACAACAGCTAAATATGGTCTATGCATGTTTATTGCTGGTTAACAATGCCTAGAGATCCCTTTAATATTTAGAGCTCCAGAACTGGGAACAGTTCTGTGGAAGCCCATTGTAGAATAATTTTTTAAAAGATAGTGTTCACCTCTAGATCAAGTGTGGACAGTATTTTTTCCCCTGTAGTGTTAGTATGATGTCAGGATTCAAAGGTGGAAAGGGAAGTGGGTCCTAGATCCGGTTTCCATAAATAGACTTGCTGATATGGGAAAATGAACTCATTAATTAACCTTCCACCAAATCCTTATTAAGAACCTAAACTATTCTAGAATATATTAAGTGAGTTTGAAGACAGAAAGGCATGGATCTTAGCTCTACATGTAGTTTATCCTGGTTTATAATTCATAGCTTGACTTATTTCAACAGCTTGACTTATTTCAATAGGTGGCTTTTGGCTGACTTTATAATCCATCAATATATCAGCATGTTTTTATTTCAGATTTTGTTTTGTTTATCCAGAATTAACAAAGAAGTGAAATTCATAAATTGACTCTTGTGTAGTACTAACAGGTACAAAGAGACAAAAGGTAGAGACTTGATCTGAAAGGCTAAGAGCATTCTGAATGTCAAAGGACATTCCACAGATGGTAAAGGGGCAAATAAGAAAGAATCTCCCACAAACTTTTTTTCATTTGTATTATTTTTTAATTGATCATAATCTTCATTTACATTTCCAATGCTAAAACCTTTTGGTTTCCTCCTCCCTGAAAACCCTCAACCCCTCCTCCCACCCCCTGCCTCCAAGTATATGCCTCTCCAACTGACCCATTCCCACCCCCACTCGATTTCCCTTTGTTGGTGCATCTATTGAGCCTTCACAGGACCAAGGACCTCTCCTCCCACTGATGCTGGACAAGGCACTCCTCTGCAACATTTTTGGCTGGTACCATGTGTACCCCTTGATTAATGGTTTAGTCCCTGGGAGTACTGGGGTGTCTGGGTGGCCGACCTCATGTTCTTCCCATGGGGCTGTAAACCCCTTCAGCTCCTCCAAACTGCCCTCCAAATCCTCCACTGTGGTAGATTCCCACAGACTCTTGTTTCAAAGATTACTGGAAATTGTTCAGTTCTTTATCTGTATTCTTCTAATTCTCAAAGGTGGAGTGAATCCATAATCCTTACTCTGGTACTTACTATAGCTACTCTTTACCCAGTCTGAAAGAAACAGCCAATCACAAAATCTGGAATACATTTCCTCTGTAGAGCAGGTGTTGGGGTGTTGGGTTGTATGGGTACTGGTCTGCAGTGGAGACAAAGCCTTATGCATGAGTAAGAGTAGGCACAGTTCAGTCTTTGATACCTATCAGCATAACCATGGAGCATATTCAGTCCTCAGATCAGGACTATCCAAGACAGTCTAGATTTCATTATTGCTTAAAATTTTTCTCATCAAAAGTCAAAAACTACAGAGAACAAGCATTGATCTCTGGAGAATTAGTACATAGATTATAAATGACCATTATAAGAATTTACGCATAGACTAGTCATAGTACTGACCAAGGACAAAAAAATATGGGTTTTATTTTAAAGAATAGAAACATTGAATTTTGAATATGCAAACAAGAAAATTATTACTGAAGGAAAAGAGGGGAAAGTAAAACTCTTGGCTCCAGGGCTGATGAGAGAATCTTCTGTGAACTTTCTCTGAGGTAATGGTGCCAGTAGGAAACAACCAGAGTTGTAAACTGAATTTTTGATATTGCCCTTTGTTTTGGTTTGACTTTATAGGTAATGCTGATTAGAAATGGTATAGCTGTTCACTTCCTTCATGAAGATGGTGGGAAACTATTTCTGAAGACAATAAAGGTTTTAAAACTGTTAACAATTTTAAAACCATCAAGTAGATCCTTCTGGGATCAATGCAAATTGACTCCCTGGGGCAACATCTCATGTGCTTACTTTAGAATTGTTTTAATTAAATAACTCCACTGATGGGACTGCTGGCACTTCCCTAGAGAGGTTACTCACAATCAAATAAATCTTAAGGTGAGAAATTTTCTCCTGACTTCAGCTATTTAGCCAACTTATATCTTCAAAACCTTGCTCCTTTCCATAATCTTCCCAGAGAGAAATACTCTAGGTATCTAGAGAAAGGTCCATCATTCATAAGATATAAGTTTAGGAAATATCATGTCTAGGGAAAAGTCATATCCCATAGGATGGTGTCTAGGGAAGAAATATGTTCAATAGAAGAGGGATACAGGAAGGTGTCTTGGTAAAGAGTGATAACATGACAATTTATACTTACTAACACTTGAAATAGATAAGGGTGTGATACCTGCAGAATGCAGCAAGGGTGAAGATGGTGGTCAGTAAAAATAAAATATGGGCATGTGCTCTATGTTCAAATGTTCTACTTAATCATCAGGATGATTGCAGAAGCTCACATTGTCATTTCAGCTAACTGCTCCCAATACAAACTTATGCTATTTGTTGGGTGCAGAATGAATTTCATTCTATAACTGTATTAACATTTTAGAATGTCTTTTTGAAAGTTTGCATATGAATGTATGTGCATGTGTGTTCTGTGCAATTTTCTTTTTTTAATGGAAAATATATTGTCTCTTACACACTATACTATAGGCACAGTTTTCCCTTTATCTACTCCTCCTAGCTTCTCCCTTTCTCCGCTATTGTTCAGATGTACTTTTCCTCTATTTCCCATCAGAAAGGATTAGTACTCCAAGAACAACCAAAGATGATAAAACAAGTCAAAGACAAGGCAAATGCCCTTAAACTGAGGCTGGACAAGGAAATCCAATAGGAGTAAGACAGTCCCAACAGCATGAAAAAGTGTCAGAGACATACTCATTCCCAATTTTTGGAGTCCCACAAAAACATCAAGATTACAGCCATAACATATATGCAAAGGACCTGGTGCAGACCCACGCAGGCCTGGTGCTTGCTGCTTTTGTCTCTGTGAGCCCACACAAGCTCTGCTTAGTTGATTTAGTGGACCATGTTGTTCTGGTGTCCTCCATGCCATATGACTCTTACAATCTTTCCTTGCCTTCTTCTGTGGGTTTGCTCAAGCTCTCGTGAAAGGGACACAATGGAGACTTCATATTTATACTTTCCATATAAAGTCTGGTTATGGGTCTCTGCACCTATTCAATTCCTATTAGCTGTTAGAAGAAGCCTATGATGATGACTGGACAATGCACTGATCCATGAGTATAGCAGAATATGATTAAAAATTATTTCATTGATTTTTTTTTTGTTGGGGTTGGGGGAAGTCATATTTGGTTTTACCTTTGGCACTTTACTGATCCAGTCTTTAGTTCCTGGCCATCTACACAGTGTAGGGGATGCACTCTCTCTCATGGTGTGACCTCAAGTTAAACCAGACATTGCTTGGTCACTTTCACAAGTTCTAAGCCACCATTGCCCTAGCACACCTTGTAGGCAGAACAGATTATAGGTTAAAGTTTTTGTGCTTAGATTGGTGTCCTGGTTTCTCTTTTGATAGTTTGCATAGTACCTTCCTGTGTAAAAAAGCTTAGAATGTAGAGGTGAAAGCTCCATGTAGTCACATCTCTACATTCACTAAGCTGTGTTGATGTTGTTCTCAGCAATAGAATGCCACTGTCAGTTTTCCGAGGCTGACCTTTCTTGGAACTGTCTCAGCCAACAACTCAACTGTATGTAAACCTATCCCTCCACTTGAAGCCTTGCCTGGTTACAAAAATGGCCAGTTCAGACTCTGTATCCTCCATTACTAGAGATCCTCACTAAGGTCACCCTTATATATTCCAGGAAGGTTCCATTGCACTGTGTTTTCAAAGTTCCTCAGAACCCCAGATTACAGGAAAAATTTAATCATATTTCTAATCAATTCTATGAATGTATAGAGTTTATTTATTTATTTTTTTAATGAACTGCATGCTATAATTGAACACAAACTATTTTTCAAGTGAAATACATCATAGGAATTCCACTATTATTTTTGATAGAGGGCTTGACAATTAGAGGGTTAATGTACTTACCATGAGACAGTTTGTTCCATTTGTTCCTGACATCAGATTTCTCAGTGTAACCCTTCATTATCTGTTTCTATGTATGTGGTGCTGGGGATCAAAATTCAGGTCTCATGTATGTGAAGCAAGCACTCTACCGCTCTGCTGTTTACTCAGTCTCTTCTCTACTATTTTTTTAAATACATAGTTATGGGTAGTTAAATAAATGATATTTATAAATAAACCTTTTGTTTCTCTTCTGTTAGAACTGTTTTATAAAAATAAGAATTTAATCAGATGGAAATATGTCCAACCACTAGTACTGCATTTCCTTGAACTGACTCAGTATTTCACTTCTCATTTTTAATGTAATGTGACCATGACATTTTTGTTAAAGTAGCAGAATTAAAGAATTAAACCATAGGGAAAGTTATAACCTTGTTGCCAAATGGCATTATTATATATAAAATTATAACTGATTGGATGTTTAGAATGAATGATCATAACAATAATTTAAATGCTTATGCAAATCCATTCTATCATATTGGAAATTATATGTGTACATGTGTGTGTTAAGAAATTAAAAATGCCTCTACTGTGAGTTATAATATAGGAAAGGCCTATATCTGCGATTTGAAATAATAGGAGCTGGCTAAACATGTTACATGGGGGATTGTTCCAATTAGAATTCAGAATGATTTGAGGAAATTAAAAATGAGTAAAATTTCTCCTGGTTTGGTGGGAACCATGATCTGAGAATCTTGTATGTTTTAGATGAGTGGAGACAGGGATAATAGGAGAGAGAAGCCCTATACAGAAGATACATTATAAAACATTGCTGGCCAGGGAAATGGGCTTTGGATATAAAGAATACATTTTGTTACA
This sequence comes from Apodemus agrarius, assembly GCA_964023405.1. NCBI lineage: Eukaryota > Metazoa > Chordata > Mammalia > Rodentia > Muridae > Apodemus > Apodemus agrarius. Next base: position 81,272,479 of record OZ030021.1, read on the forward strand.
TGCTTTGGGATAGGTTGGGAAGTACAAATTCTAGATATTGTATTTCACCTAGCAGTCAATAAAGTTTTTATGAAGTGTAAGCCACATGTTGACCACATCTTGCAGTAGTACATGGGATGGTTGGGTGGAGAAAGCAGAAAGATGGGTCAGGTGAAGTAGCTGAGGCAAAGAAAACCCTGTCAACTAAAAAAGCCATGGCCCACAATACAGTCTCTACTATAGATTACTTAATTTACTTTCTTCTCTCCCAACAAAGAAAGCTTCTTTCTGTATTTAATTCTACCTGTCTTTATCCCTTGCTGCCTTCCCATAAATATTTATCAAGTGCTGTGCTCTATGTTAGGTCAGATGTATGCAGTAGGAAAACTATTTGGATTTCTATTCTCAGCCTAATATCTGGATTACAGTCTAGTCCAATGCTTGTTTGATGTAGGTGTGCTGAACAAGAGATAGTGATGCTAGGAGAAGGGAGGTGGCACTATACATGTATTTTGGAACGATGGAGCAAGAGACAGGAAAAGGGGATACTCAGGAAGCTGTAATGATCAAAAGTCACTAGAGTTTTCTCAAGAAGGAAGTGTAGAACTTCTGAAAATGAGGAAAAATCAGCAAATTGTTTCCTGCTAGATGAAAACCATGCTGTAATGACACAAAGGCAAAGTGTCTCCATAGAGACAACTGGATACTTAATAAAACCCATGTAAACATTAGCTCAAAATGAATCATAAAGGTAAAGAAATGCTATGTTGTGATTTCAGTAGAAGTTATAAATTATGATGGGAAGGGATTGGGGAAAATCATTGATGTGGTAAACTCATCACAGCCAAAATCTTTATAAATAGACTATTAGAGTGCAGACAGGAACGCCCTATGAAGACCTGGGAGTAGAGTGCTCTGCAAGCCAAAAGAAGGAAGAGGCATGAAAAGAACCAATGGTACTGCCATCTTGAGTTTGGATTTTTAGCTTTCAGAATTCTGAAAATGAATCACACGTTGTTTCACCCACCCTTTCTGTTGTATGTTGTTATAACAGCTTCTCAGAAACTTCCTTTGTCTGCGACAATTAATCTTTATTGTCAACTTGATTGGATTTGAAACTATCTAAGAAACAGTTCTGGATGTGTCTGTAAGAACATCTCCAGAGATGTTTAAGTGAAGATGAAAGACTTCCTGGAATGTGGCTAGTACCATCCCAGGTTGGGAGTTTGGACTGAATAAAATAGTGTCCTGAGTATTAATCTTCTTTTTACTTTTCTTTATATCTATGTATTTAATGTGACAAGCTAACTTACACTCTTGTTACCATACCTTTCCTTGCCATTATGGACTGTGTCTCAAGCCATGAGCCAATATAAACCTCTGTTTGGTCACAGCAATGAGAAGAAACTAATATATCGCCTATGTTGTTTGCAAATGCTATCAATTTTTCTCTACTCTCTCTATATACATCATTGCTGGGAATATGTAAACTTATAAGACATGTTCAATAAAAAACAAAGAAATCATTAATCCTGGGAAGTATATAGGAAAGCATTTCATACACAATTAAATGGGAAATAATTTTTCTTCTATGAGTTCTGTTTAGGAATCCAGAAACATTTTCCTGTGTAGAAACAGAGAACTTTATCATATCTCATTTGCCAAAGAGGTCCAAATAGAAGGGAAATATCTGATTGATCATTTATGGAGAGAAAATTCAAATGAGAGCAAAATTGCAATGAATGTGAGGATGAGAAGAGTCAATTTTAGACAGGTTTGTGAGACTGACAGTTTGGAAAAAAAGAAGGGTAATGGGGATGAAGATAAGGGTACCTATTTAAGAGCAAGTAGTGACAGCACCTATTGACTAAGTCAGAGGCATTGGTAAGGACAAATGAGTTATGAATGACATTCAGTTCCATCAGGAGAAGAGCAAGGACTAAGTTTGGAAAGGGGAATATGGCTTTGCTTCTCTGTAAGTACAAAATAAATAAAAGTTTGAAAATTTGAGTTATGCTGTTTCATTCTTCGTTGCCACATGGTATTGCTACCAAAAATTCTAGAATGGGAGGTAGACATTCTTTTTGATTGCTTTTAGCTTTATTTATTTTATGTGTATGAGAGTTTTGCCTGGAATTTCAGAGTGTTGTCAGCTGCCATGTGGGTAGTGGTGATGAAATTTGGGTTTGCTGCAAGAGCAGCAAATGTGTTTAGCTGATGAACCATCTCTCCAGTCCCAATGTAGACATTTTAATCTTAACAAGACCATGCTGCAGTTCTTATCCTAGTTTGCACTTGGCTACACAATATCAGGACCTTTCCCCAGTTGTCTGGACTCAAGAGTTAAAGTAATAGATTTTGACTTAGACTAGTACCCAATAAAAACATGGTAGTGTTTTTGAAACATGATGCTGTTTGCCAATACAAGCAAGATTGTGTCAGACAGTTTGGCTGGTTGCATTGTAAAGCAAATTCAGTGGGAGTAGAGCTATTATTCCCAGGAAGGCAAATTTTCTCAGGATATTAGTTAGATCAAAGGCTCATCATTTCTTGGAGAAAACATGCTGTTTGTTGATTCGTTCTCTAAGGGCTTCTCCTGCAAATTTACTCTCTCTTTATCCACTGAAAAACTTTTATTTTCTGTGACTCCATTTCACTTACTCTCTTTCCTTGATGTTTTGAAATTTTATCTGCATTTACTTTTAAAGCCATGGGCAGGTGTTTTCAAGCATTCTTTTGGTCTCATTACAATGCCTACCTCTGGACATTGTAACTATTCTCTGGTGGATGGTCCTTTTACTTTTCTTTAGGTTGTACCTTCATCTGACTATGACATTTTGACTTTGCATTTTAGCCATAAGAGGCTTTATTTTAAGCATAGCGCCCTTTAGATCTGTTAGAATATATTTCCCTTAGACTTTCAAACATATTTTTCAGTATTTTTGGGGTTTCTTTTGGGATTTTTACCTTCTAAAGCAGAATTTATATGTATATATATTTAAAACCAGAATATTTGCATTTTAGTATGGTTTCCATTTGTTAACCATGAAAACTTTCCAGTGAACATTCTTTGACTTTCTATTCAGAATGGCTTTTAGTCATCAGAAGAGGCAATTGCTTTAAAGCACACAATTTGTGTCTCTTTCATTCCACAGCATAATGTAAAACTCAATATATTTTTAATTCTCATGAATTATGTAACCAGGCAGAAGAACAGTATGAGTATACTAAGATTTTTCAGAGGAGAGATTCAAGACAGAATGTGGACAATTTAACTATCCACTGATCTCTTGTGTTTAATTCTTCTACCTGATTGGTTTTGTTGTAGTATTTCCTTTTATTATGTTGTTTGCACTAGGTTGTTAGCATCACATGGGTGACTGGTTTCTACCATACAGAATTTTGACTTCTTTAGCAGTTGCTATTTATAACTAAGTTAAGATGTCCTCAGTATGTGACACTGTATCTTATGTTTCCCCCACCCCCACAATTCTGAGTCAGATTTGTCATTTTTGTTGGAGCTGTCCCTTGCTTCAAAGGTTCCTTTTAAACTTTTCAGTTATTTAAGATTTGGGTGTTTGTACTAGAAAATTATCATCTTTCTATTAGTCCTAATATAGAGTAGTTGAAGCTTCATTAAGGAACAGTAAGGTTAAAAACATCAGAATGGTTGGGACTATGAGGAGAATGTAGACATTTTTTGTTGGAAGCAAGAGACTTGAAAAATCACGTGTTGAGGAAATGTACTAGGTTCTGGTTGGTTCAGATTTCTTCCCTCTGTATTTAGTCCCAACATCTTCCATGCTCCAGTCTCTAGGCTTGTCCTTCTGCAGCATGACCCTCTTTCCAATGTTATCCCAGAACTTGATTTTTTTTAACCATTGTCCCCTTAAAAAATGCTCTCATAAATTTGCATGAAAATTGCCTCTTTAAAGCTATATGGAGTGGAACTGTTAGGAGTGTAAATTATCATACTAGTAGGTATTTATTCTTATTAGTGTGGGTGCTTGAACTCTGTCCTGAATCGTGCTTTCTTCAGTTTATTTATTTAGCAAAGAGGTGATTCCTGGTTTCTATTAAATTCAGTTCTAAATTATGTCTCTGTAGTTCTTTAACATTAATCATTCTATTGACCCTGGTTGACTTTTAAACATTCAGGAAATACTCACGGACTTTCTTCTCAATGTTAGAATTATTTTTCATTTCTTGTACTAGGTATATGTTATAATATAAAAATAATATACTCCTTTATTTAGAGAAAATTACAAATCTTGCAGTATATTTGCAGTACCTCTATTTCCTCAGTGCACTATTTAGTAACTGATAGCTGGCCATTTATTATGGGAGATTCCCTATGTGTGAGGGAACGGGTAATAATGGATAATAAATGATTGATGGCTCTTAGTAGTCCCTTAAGTATGTTTATCCAGATATAGCCAACCAGAACATTCCTGAAAAGTAAAAACAAACCCTCAGAGCAAGAACAGAATTCTAACTAAAACTAAAATAGGTAAAAAACTTGGGAGGAAATAACTAGGAAAATAGGACTAAGCAAAGATTATCATGGCAATAATTTATGTCAATTATTAAATGCAGTTTAGAATGTAAAACTGATGTCATTTGATGTATAATTGCCTCATTTGGCTAATAAGCAGACAACTCATTGAAGTTCATTTCCAGACATAATGAAAAAGATATAATTATGACAGAAGTGGTTCTTCACTGTTTATATCAGGCACATGATGTCTTGTCCACTTCACTCCTGGAGTATGTGATTGTTGGCTTATTAGTGACAGGGCCTGGGAGAGTTGTAATGTCAGTGCTCTCCTTTGAGTAGGAAGCTGTTGCTTATCTGGAGTTCTGAACATAAAATGAATCAACAGGACATGCTAAATTCTTACAGAAATGCTGCAGTGGAAGAATGGAAAGTTAAAAGCTACAGCTTCGAGTCTAGAGGAAGTACTCGAGAAGTTCCCATGTGATACTATCAGGATGTATATAGAATTAAAAGATTTCAGCATAAACAATTATATGCATGAGAACATGAAATGAGTGAGTATTATGAATACAAGATGGGCTTAAGTATAATAACTGTCATTACAAACTATAGGCAGGTGTAGAAAGAGATGTAGTAGAGAGGTTTGGCTGCAGACTGTGGTTGCTGAACTCTGTGATGTTAGAAATTCCAAAATTTCAGGTTTGCAAGGAGGGAGGGCTGAGATCAAATATTTGTTTGGGAAGAAATTTTCTCCCATAGGAAAATTTGGTTATAAATATTCCTTGCCTCAGCATGAAACATAAAACAACTATATTTTAAGACAGCAACAAGCTTTATTTGTTACTTTCACATTATTAGGGCCAAGGTACACCATAGAACCCATTTAAGAGATGAAATGCTTATTTTAATTTGTGGCTTAGAAAATTTGGTCCATGTACTGAGGAAGGAGTGGTGATTATCATGCTATTACAGTACCAGAATGAACTTGCCATGGAGACCATTAACATCACTGTCTATAAGGAAGCAGAAAGCATGTCAAAACCAGGGGCTGGGCTTTAACCTGCAAATACCTGTCCCTAGAGAACTAGATTTACCAGGCACATGCTCCAATGACTTTGAACATGGTACCAACAGCAGCAAGGGGCCAATAATTTAAAACATGATTCTGAGGGTGATGTTTCATATTTAGAACATAAGTCTGCCTATTTCCCACTGACCACAAAGGTTTGTGTTCATCTCTTAATTCTGTGTACATTTAGTATGATTTCCATAGTCTTTGTAAACCTTTGCAATGACAAGAAATTGTTCAGAAGTGTAAAGTTTAAGTCTTTTCTATTACACAAGGCTAACTCTTAACTTAAGCCCCTACTAACTAAAGAGGGCACATGCACTTTCAGTATACAATGGTATAAGGTACACATTGCCACTTCTAGGGAGGAAAGGAGACTAATACGGAAAATTGAAACCCCAGCAGGCTGAACAGCAAATCCTATAGCTCCTCATCTGACATCTGGGGCACATGGAGTAATGACTTGGCAGTCCATTCAGCTCCTGCAGTTGTCAGCATCAAATGCCTCACTTCTCCTGGAACCTTAGGCTTTACCCTCACAGCTTCTCATGTGTCTTGCTAGAGTTCCCTGCAGAAAAATCCAGCCCAATTACACATTACCTCTACTCCCAAGATTACCCTAAATGTCATTGTGCCAGCTTCTGTAATTCTGTAGCTCTTGCATTGTTCATGCCTACAAAACTACAGGGATGGTGAAGTTTTTTTTCTTCCAGTTTTGAGAAATATTGGAACAGCCTTTCAGCATGACTGTATCTGTCAGATTCTGAGTACCCATTTCCATAGGTCATTCTTTCCCAGCAGGGTACTCTGTAGCCTCTTTAATTTAAAAAACAAAACTTTTCAAATGAGTTTGTATGGGTGGGTGGACACTCAGCCTGAAATTTACCCTTCTAATACTCTAGAGTAAAACTTGTGGGTCCTCCTATGGTGTGTTAATACTTAATAACAAAATCACTTTCTTGATGTTTCTTAGCCAGAAATAGTAAACATTCTTTTTTTCTTGTTAAATCAGACATTTCCCACATCTTTTTATTCTGCTTTTTGCTAATAGCTTTCATTATAATCCTGACTAATGGTAGCTGTCGGCACCCATACCCCCAGCTTATAGTTGTGGTGTCTCGAAGTTTCCTCCATTGAATTCATCAATACATTACTCTTGCATTCAGATTTATTCAAAAATTTATGAAAGAGATAAAACACAGATAAATTTTTTGTTTTATTGTGAAATAAGTGGCCTCCAGTCGATCAGTCGATTCTTCAGTAGAGTCTTTGTTCCTATCAGTAACCTTGTGAATGCATTTAGCATCTGTGTTCCTGACAGTGTTCTCGGCTTCCAAGCTGTCACCTGCATTGTCCATTGAACAGTATGCACAACATTATAGGGATTCTTTAGTTCTCATTGCCAAACATTTCCAAATTCCTCTGTGAAATCAGTGAGAATACTTAATGAGTTGAGCTATTTTATTGTTAAAACAACATGAGTCTCATTTTTAGTTTTAACTCTGTAGGGGATATACTTTTAATGGGAAGTAGAGGTTATAAATATGAAAAATAAACACATCACTGGTACACACTGTAACAGAATGATTAGAAAAAATGTAATACCTTTCATGAGGTAAGTAAAGCAGATAATCTTCAGGTTTGTTTTTTTCCCAGTTGAGTTTATGGAAAGAGCAAGAAACAAAGTAGATAGAGGTTGGAGAGTTTATATGCCTTATAATCTTATATTTTGAAATAATTTTACTTTTAAAAATATCCTCATTCAACATTTGGAAAGTTATGTAAACTACCTGTTACTATTAATAGTATGAATTGGTCTTGATAAACAATTTGTTCTGTTAGACTAAGTCCTCCTCAGAATTCTTCAGCAAAGAACAATAAAAATGAGAAGACCTCGCTACCTGGTTACTTATTTCACACAGAGATAATAATTGTCCTCTTCCAGAATTTATTTATCCTTAAAACATAGATATTCTTCTTGCATTGAGCTCTTCCAAAAAGTACTTATCAATTTTTTTCTTTGATAGTAGGTATTGTTTGAAGACTTTTATTTCCCCAATGATCCTTTAAGTGTTGCGGTACAAATGAAAATGTTTTCTCTTATGCATTAGTTTATGTTTCAAGACATGTTTGAAATATTTTACAACACCCTTTTCAGCAGTGTAACAGATTTTTTTCCTCTTATGTTTGTGAACAGAGCCTAGACAGCTTTATGGAATGTCTTTATTGCCCGGGTTTTTCATTGTTCTTCCTCAACTTGAGAGTAATTGTAAGAGAAGCCATAGTCAGATTTTGTTTAATTCTTTAAAAAAAGAATCAACAACTCAGTCAAGATAATGTTCAACACTTATAAGACCTAGCAGGCAAAGCCACAGCTGTCTAAATATTTTCTGAATATAGTTTTAAAATTTCCGTTTTTGACTTTTTCTTTTTTCATCTTATTTTTGTCTTCTAGAGCCTCCAGCAACTACCTTACTTTTAAATTCTTCATATTTGTATCACTCAGGCAGGGGTTTTATTATCTCTAGTCTCTGCTTGCTTCCTACATAGATCAGTGCACAAAATTATTGAAAAGAATCACCATCATACTCATACAGTTGATGTGAGAATTTCAAATTATATTTATTGGCCAATACTCCATGTCTCGACTTCAGTCTCTCCAGCCAGTTCCCTGTTCATACTGGAAAGTTCTGAAGTCCAGGTGATGCGTGATAATCTCGAACTTTGTTCCAAGTCAATATTCAATTTTCTGCTTAGAGTAATCTCTCTTATATTGCTGCATTTTATATCCTCACATAACACTTTGCGGGGTGGGTGGAGAAGAAGGGGTTTATTTCACTCACAGTTCCATATAACAGATTCAGTTCATCATCAAAAGGAGTGATAGCAGGAATTCAGAGGCAGGAGCTGATGCAGAGGCCATGGAGGGGTGCTACTCACTGGCTTGCTCCTCATGGCTTGCTCAGCCTGCTTTCTCACAGATCATAGAACAATCGGGCAGGTTCAGTCTTACCCACAATGGCCTGGGTCCTTGTCCATCAATCACTGATTAAGAACAGGGCCTACACCTGGATCTTTTTTTCTATATTCTTTGTTTACATTCCGAATGCTTTCTCTTTTCCCAGTTCCCCCCTCACCATATGTCCGATAAGTCCTCCTCCTTCCGCCCATTCCCCCATCACCCCCTCCCATTTCTCTGTTCTGGTACTCCCCTATGATACTGGATCAAGTATTTTCAGGACCAGGGCCCCTTCCTCCCTTCTTCTTGAGAATCATATAATTAGCTAATTGTGTTGAGTATTCAGAGCTTCTGGGCTAATTAATATCCAGTTATCAGTGATTGCATTTCATGTTTATTCTTTTGTGATTGGGATAGCTCACTTAGGATATTTTCCAGTTCCAACCATTTGCCTAAAAAATTCATGAATTCATTGTTTTTAATTGCTGAGTAGTATTCCATTGTATAAATATGCCACATTTTCTGTATCCATTCCTCCATTTAGGGGCATCTGGGTTCTTTCCAGCTTCTGGCTATTATAAACAAGGCTGCTATGAACATAGTGGAGCATGTGTCCTTGTTGCTTGCAGGGGAATCTTCTGGGTATATGCCCAGGAGTGGTATGGCAGGGTCCTCTGGAAGTGTCATGCCCAATTTTCTGAGGAACTGCCAGACAGAGTTCCACTGTGGTTGTACCAGCTTGTAATCCCACCAGCAGTGGAAGAGTGTTCCTCTATCTCCACATACTCGCCAATACCTGCTGGCTCCTGAGTGCTTAATCCTAGCCATTCTGACCTGTGTGAGGTGAAATCTCAGGGTTGTTTTGATTTGCATTTCACTAAGGACTAGTGATGTTTAACATTTGTTACTGTGCTTCTCAGCCATCCAAATTTCTTCAGGGGAAAATTCTTTGTTTAGTTCTGTACACCATTTTTTTTTAATTTTTAATTTTCTATATTCTTTGTTTACATTCAAAAGGCTTTCCCTTTTCCCAGTTCCCCCCTCACCATATGTCCCATAAGTCCTCTTCGCCCCACCCATTCTCCAATCTGCCCCCCCCACCACCTTTTCTCTGTTCTGGTACTATCCTACAAAACTGGATCCAGTCTTTTCAGGACCAGGGTCCTCTCCTTCCTTTTCCTTCGGAATCTTTTGATTTGCTAATTGTGCCTTGAGCATTCAGAGCTTCTGGGCTCATTAATATCCATTTATCAGTGATTGCAATTCATGTGTATTTTTTTGTGATTGGGTTAATTCGCTTAGGATGATATTTTCCAGATCCAACCATTTGCCTACAAATTGCATGAATTCATTATTTTTAATTGCTGAGTATTATTCCATTGTATAAATATACCACATTTTCTGTATCCATTTCTCCTTGGAGGGACATCTGGGCTCATTCTAGCTTCTGGCTATTATAAATAAGGCTGCTATGAACATAGTGGAGCATGTGTCTTTATTGCATGCAGGGGAATCCTCTGGGTATATTCCCAGAAGTGGTATGACAGGGTCCTCTGGAAGTGTCATGCCCAATTTTCTAAGGAACCGCCAGACTAATTTCCAGAGCAGTTGTACCATCTTGCAATCCCACCAACAGTGGAAGAGTGTTCCTCTTTCTCCATATCCTCGCCAACAGCTGTTGTCTCTTGAGTTTTTTTTAATATATTTTTTATTTTCTATATTTTTTGTTTACATTCCAAAGGATTTCCCCTTTCCCAGTTCCCCCCTCACCATATGTCCCATAAGTCCTCTTCCCTCAGCCCATTCCCCAACCACCCCGCCCCCCATTTCTGTTCTAATACTCTCTTACAAAACTGGCTCCAGTCTTTTCAGGACCAGGGTCTTTTCCTTCCTTCTTCTTGGGAATCATTTGATTTGCTAATTGTGCCTTGAGTATTCAGAGCTTTTGGGCTCATTAATATTCACTTATCAGTGATTGCATTTCATGAGTATTCTTTTGTGATTAGGTTAAATCACTCAGGATGATATTTTCCAGATCCAAACATTTGCCTACAAATTGCATGAATTCATTATTTTTAATTGCTGAGTAGTATTCCGTTTTATAAATATACCACATTTTCTGTATCCATTCCTCCTTGGAGGGACATCTGGACTCCTTCCAACTTCTGGCTATTATAAATAAGGCTGCTATGAACATAGTGGAGCATGTGTCTTTATTGTATGCAGAGGAATCCTCTGGGTATATGCCCAGGACTGGTATGACAGAGTCCTCTGGAAGTGTCATGCCCAATTTTCTGAGGAACCTCCAGACTGATTTCCAGAGCAGTTGTACCATCTTGCAATCCCACCAACAGGGTAGGAGTGTTCCTTTTTCTCAACATCCTCGCCAGCACCTTTTGTCTCTTGACTTTTTAATCTTAGCCATTCTGACTGGCTTGAGGTGGAATCTCAGGGTTGTTTTGATTTGCATTTCCCTGATGACTAATGGTGTTGAACATCTCTTAAGGTGGTTCTCAGCCATCCGAATTTCTTCTGGTGAAAATTCTTTGTTTAGCTCTGTACCCCATTTTTGATAGGGTTATTTGGTTCTTTGGGGGTCTAACTTCTTGAGTTCTTTGTATATATTTGATATTAGCCCTCTGTCAGATGTGGGGTTGGTGAACATTTTTTCCCAATTTGTTGGTTGTCAGTTTTGTCTTTCTGAGAGTGTCCTTTGCCTTACAGAAAATTTGTAATTTTATCATGTCCCATTTGTCAATTCTTGATCTTTTTTTTTTAATTTTTATTTTCTGTATTCTATGTTTACATTCCAAAGGCTTTCCCCTTTCCCAGTTACCCCCCACCATATGTCCCATAATTCCTCTCCCCCCTGCTATTCCCCAATCATTCCGCCCCCCATGATTTCTCTGTTCTGGGTCTACAATACTGGATCCAATCTTTACAGGCCCAGGGTCCTCTCCTTTCTTCTTCTTGGGAGTCATTTGACTTGCTAATTGTGCCTTGAGTATTTAGGGCTTCTGGGCTCATTAATATCCACTTATCAGTGATTGCATTTCATGTGTATTCTTTTGTGATTGGGTTAGCTCACTTAGGATGATAGTTTCCAGATCTAACCATTTACCTACAAATTGCATGAGTTCATTATTTTTAATTGCTGAGTAGTATTCCATTGTATAAATATACCACATTTTCTGTATCCATTCCTCTTTTGAGGGATAACTGGGCTCCTTCCAATTTCTGGCTATTATAAACAAGGCTGCTATAAACATAGTGGAGCATGTGTCTTTATTGTATGCAGAGGAATCCTCTGGGTATATGCCCAGGAATGGTATGCCAGGGTCCTCTGGAAGTGGCATGCCCAATTTTCTGAGGAACCGCCATACTGATTTCCAGAGCGGTTTTAACATTTTGCAATCCCACCAACAGTGGAGGAGTGTTCCTCTTTATCCACATCCTCGCCAGTTCTTGTTGTCTCTCGAGTTTTTAATCTTAGCCATTCTGACTGGAGTGAGGTGGAATCTCAGGGTTGTTTTGATTTGCATTTCCCTGATGACTAATGATGTTGAACATCTCTTAAGGTGTTTCTCGGCCATCCGAATTTCTTCTGGTGAAAATTCTTTGTTTAGCTCTGTACCCCATTTTTTGATAGGGTTATTTTGTTCTTTGGAGTCTAACTTCATGAGTTCTTTGTATATATTGAATATTAGCCCTCTGTCGGATGTGGGGTTGGTGAAGATCATTTCCCACGTTGTTGGTTGCCGTTTTGTCCTTCTGACAGTGTCCTTTGCCTTACAGAAACTTTGTAATTTTATGAGGTCCCATTTGTCAATTCTTGATCTTAGAGCATAAGCTATTGGTGTTCTGTTCAGGAACTTTCCCCCTGTGCCCATGTCCTCCAGGGTCTTCCCAAGTTTCTTTTCTAATAGTTTCAGTGTGTCTGGTTTTATGTGGAGGTCCTTGATCCACTTGGAGTTGATCTTAGTACAAGGAGATAAAGGTGGGTCAATTCGCATTCTTCTGCATGTTGACCTCCAGTTGAACCAGCACCATTTGTTGAAAAGGCTATCTTTATTCCACCGGATGGTTGTGGCTCCTTTATCAAAGATCAAGTGACCATAAGTCTGTGGGTTCATTTCTGGGTCTTCAATCCTATTCCATTGATCTACCTGCCTGTTGCTGTACCAATACCATGCAGTTTTTAACACAATTGCTCTGTAGTACTGCTTGAGGTCAGGGATATTGATTCCCCCAGAAGTCCTTTTATTGTTGAGAATAGTTTTAGCTATCCTGGGTTTTTTGTTGCTCCAGATGAATTTGAGAATTGCTCTTTCTAGATCTATGAAGAATTGATTTGGGATTTTGATGGGGATCGCATTGAATCTGTATATTGCTTTTGGCAAGATGGCCATTTTTACTATATTGATCCTGCCAATCCAAGAGCATGGAATATTTTTCCATCTCCTGAGGTCTTCTTCGATTTCTTTCTTCAAGGACTTGAAGTTCCTGTCATACAGATCTTTCACTTGTTTGGTTAAAGTCACACCAAGAGATTTTATATTGTTTGTGGTTATTGTGAAGGGTGTTATTTCCCTAATTTCTTTCTCAGCCTGCTTGTCCTTTGAGTACAAGAAGTCTACTGATTTTCTTGAGTTGATTTTTATAACCAGCCACTTTGCTGAAGTTGTTTATCAGCTGTAGGAGTTCTCTGGTGGAGTTTCTTGGGTAACTTACATATACTATCCTATCATCTGCAAAAAGTGATAGTTTGACTTCTTCCTTTCAAATTTGTTTTCCTTTAACTTCCTTATGTTGTCTAATTGCTCTCACTAGAACTTCAAGTACTATATTGAAAAGATGTGGAGAAAGAGGGCAGCCTTGTCTAGTCCCTGATTTTAGTGGGATTGCTTCAAGTTTCTCTCCATTTATTTGATGTTGGCTACTGGTTTGCTGTATATATATATTTTTTAATTTTCATTTTTTATATTCTCTGTTTACATTTCAAAGGCTTTCCCCTTTCCCAGTTAACCCCCACCATATGTCCCATAATTCCTCCCCCCCCCAGCTATTCCCCACTCATTCCCCCCTACCACAATTTCTCTGTTCTGGGTCTACAATACTGGATCCAATCTTTACAGGCCCAGGGTCCTCCCCTTTCTTCTTCTTGGGAGTCATTTGACTTGCTAATTATGCCTTGAGTATTTAGGGCTTCTGGGCTCACTAATATCCACTTATCAGTGATTGCATTTCATGTGTATTCTTTTGTGATTGGGTTAGCTCACTTAGGATGATAGTTTCCAGATCTAACCATTTACCTACAAATTGCATGAGTTCATTATTTTTAATTGCTGAGTAGTACTCCATTGTATAAATATACCACATTTTCTGTATCCACTCCTCTTTTGAGGGTTTGCTGTATATTACTTTTACTATATTTAGGTATGGGCCTTGAATTCCTGTTCGTTCCATGACTTTTAGCATGAAAGAATGCTGAATTTTGTCAAATGCTTTTTCAGCATCTAATGAAATGACCTTGTGGTTTTTTTCTTTTAGTTTGTTTATGTAGTGGATTACATTGCTGGATTTTCATATATTGAAACATCCCTGCATCCCTGGGATGAAGGCTACTTGATCATGGTGAATGATTGTTTTGATGTGCTCTTGGATTCGGTAGGCAAGAATTTTATTCAGTATTTTTGTATCAATATTCATAAGGGAAATTGGCCTGTAGTTCACTTTTTTGGTAGGATCTTTGTGTGCTTTTGGTATCAGCATAATTGTGGCTTTGTAGAACAGGAACGGGCTGGGCAGTGCTCCTTTTGTTTCTATTTTGTGGAATAGTTTGAAGAGTATTGGTGTTAGGTCTTCTTTGAAGGTCTGATAGAATTCTGCACTAAAACCGTCTGGTCCCATCGTTTTTTTTTTTTTTTTTTTTTTTTTTTTTTTTTTTTTTTTTTTTTTTTGTTTTTTTGTTTTTTTGTTTTTTTGTTTTTTTTTTTTGTTTTTGTTTTTGTTTTTGTTTTTTTTTTGGTTGGGAGACTTTCTATAACCACTTCTATTTCTCTAGGGGATATGGGCCTGTTTAGCTGATCTAATTGATCCTGATTTAATTTTGGTATTCGGTATCTTTCTAGGAAATTGTCCATTTCCTCCAGATTCTCCAGTTGTTTTAAGTATAGGCTTTTGTAGTAGAAGCTGATGATTTTTTTGAATTTCCTCAGTTTCTGTTGTTATATGCCCCTTTTCATTTCTGATTTTGTGAATTTGGATACTGTCTTTGTGCCCCTTGGTTAGTCTGGCTAAGGGTTTATCTATCTTGTTGATTTTCTCAAAGAACCAGCTCTTGGTTTTGTTGATTCTTTGTATGGTTCTCTTTGTTTCTACTTGATTGATTTCAGCCCTTAGTTTGATGATTTCCTGTCTTCTACTCCTCCTGGGTGAATTAGCTTCTTTTTGTTCCAGGGCCTTCAGGTGTGCTGTTAAGTTGCTAGTGTATGCTATCTCCAGTTTCTTTTTGGAGGCACTCAGGCCTGTGAGTTTTCTTCTTAGCACTGCTTTCATTGTGTCCCATAGATTTGGGTAAGTCATACCTCCATTTTCATTGAATTCTAAAAAGTCTTTGATTTCTTTCTTTATTTCTTCCTTGACCAAGGTGTCATTGAGTAGAGTATTGTTCAGTTTCCATGTGTATGTGGACTTTCTGTTGTTCTTCTTGCTATTGAAGACCACTTTTACTCCCTAGTGATCTGATAGGAGGCATGGGATTAGTTCGGTCTTCTTGTATTTGTTGAGTTCTGTCTTGTGACCAATTATATGATTGATTTTGGAGAAGGAACCATGTGGTGCTGAGAAAAAGGTATATTCTTTTGCTTTAGGAAGAAATGTTCTATATATATATATATATATATATATATATATATATATATATATATATATATCTGTTAAATCCAATTGGTCCAAAGCTTCCATTAGTTTCAGTGTGTCACTATTTAGTTTCTGCTTTCCTGATCGGTCTATTGAGGAGAATGGAGTGTTGAAGTCACCTACAATTATTGTGTTAGGTGTAATGTGTGCTTTAAGCTTTAGTAAAGTTTTTTTTTTTTTTTTTTTTTTTTTTGTACGAATGAGGGTGCCCTTAGATTTGGAGCATAGATGTTCAGTATTGAGAGTTCTTCTTGGTGGATTTTCCTTTTGACAAGCAAGAAGTGACCTTCCGTGTCTCTTTTGATAACTTTAGGTTCAAAGTCAATTTTATCTGATATTAGAATGGCTACTCCGTCTTGTTTCCTGGGACCATTTGCTTTTAAAATTGTCTTCCAGCCTTTTACTCTAAGGTAGTTTTTGTCTTTGACACTGAGATGTGTTTCCCGTATACAGCAAAATGTATTGTCCTGTTTCCTTATCCAGTCGGTTAGTCTGTGTCTTTTTATTGGGGGATTGAGTCCATTGATGTTAAGAGATATTAAGGAAAAGTAATTATTGCTTCCAGACATTTTGGGCATAATTTTTTATATTTGAGTGGTTCTCTTCTTTTGGGTTTGATGAGAGGGGTTTCTATCTTGCTTCTTTTGGGGTGTAGTTTTCCCCCTTGTGTTGGTGTTTTTCCCCTATTATCCTTTGTAGGGCTGGGTTTGTGGAACGAGATCATGCAAATTTGGTTTTGTCATGAAATACCTTGGTTTCCCCATCTATGGAAATTGAGAGTTTTCCTGGGTATAGTAGTTTTGGCTGAAGTTTGTGTTCTCTTAGAGTCTGCATGAGATCTGCCCAGGATCTTCTATCTTTCATAGTCTCAGGTGAGAAGTCTGGTCTAATTCTGATAGGTCTTCCTTTATATCTTACTTGGCCTTTTTCTCTTACTGCCTTTAATATTCTTTCTTTGTTTAGTACATTTGGAGTTTTGATTATTATGTGACAGGAGGTATTTCTGTTCTGGTCCAGTCTGTTTGGAGTCCTGTAGGCTTCTTGTATATTTATTGGCATCTCTCTCTTTAGGTTGGGGAAGTTTTCTTCCATAATTTTGTAGAAGATATTTGCTGACCCTTTAACTTGTAGATCTTCACTCTCATCTATACCTATAATCCTTAGGTTTGGTCTTCTCATTTTGTCCTGGATTTCCTGAATGTTTTGGGTTACCAGCTTTTTGCATTTTTCATTTTCTTTAATTGTTGAATCTATGGTTCCTATGTTATCTTCAACATCTGAGATTCTGTCTTCTATCTCTTGTATTCTATTGTTGATATTTGCATCTATGACTCCTAATTTCTTCCCAAGGTTTTCTATCTCCAATGTGTCTCCCCTTGCGATTTCTTAGTTGTTTCTACTTTTGTTTGTAGATTCTGTATGGTTTTGCTCAGCTTTTTCACTTGCTTGTTTGTGTTTTCATGTAATTCTTTAAGGGATTTTTGTCTTTCCTCTTTTATGACTTCTACTTGCTGACCCAGGTTCTCTTGTATTTCTTTAAGTGATTTTTGTGTTTCCCCCTTATTGGCATCCATTTTTTGATCCATATTCTCCTGAATTTCTTTAAGTGATTTTTGTGTTTGCCTTGTAAGGGCTTCTAGCTTTTGATCCATTTTCTCCTGTATTACTTTAAGAGATTTATCTAAGTGTTCCTCTATCAGCATCCTGAGCAGTGATTTTAGATTTGAGTCTTGTTTTTCTGGTCTTTTGGGGTATCCAAGACTTACTGCTATCAGGGAACTGGATTCGGATGCTGCATTATTGCCTTGATTTCTGCTAGTAACGATATTACTTTTGCCTTTTGCCATCTGGTTATCTCTGGTGTTAGTTGGTCCTGTAGTTACTAGCTGGTGCTTGAACCTACTGTGGGCTCATAAGGCTATTTCCCCATGACTGGGACACCTGAACCACTGCCTTGAGGGGCTCTTGTTCCCAGATTGCTGACAGGTGGCCTGAGTCCCCAGAGATCTTAAACTCGGGATATCTCGGGTACCTGGTTCTGCCTGCTGGTTCTGCCTGCTGGTTCGAAACAGCTGGGAAGACAGTGGAGGCTGCAGGGAGTGCGGGGTCCACCTTCCGGGCACAGAGCCCACACCTGGCTGGGTCCCTGGACCCGCTCCTCTGCGTGCAGCTCCTGCTCAAGGTCTGAGTCCCCAAATGTCTTAAACTCGGGACATCTCGGGTACCTGGTTCTGTTGGCTGGTTCAAAACAGCTGGGAAGATGGTGGAGGCTGCAGGGAGTGTGAGGTCCACATTCAGGGCACAGAGCCCATGCCTGGCTGGGGCCCCACACGGCTGCTCTGTGCGCAGCTCCTGCTCTAGGCCTGAGTATCCAAAGGTCTTAAACTCGGGATATCTCGGGTACCTGGTTCTGCCTTCTGGTTCGAAACAGCTGGGAAGATGGCAGAGGCTGCAGGGAGTCATCTCTTGAGTTTTTAATCTTAGCCATTCTGACTAGTGTGAGGTGGAATCTCAGGGTTGTTTTGATTTGCATTTCCCTGATGACTAATGATGTTGAACATCTCTTAAGGTGCTTCTCAGCCATTCAAATTTCTTCAGGTGAAAATTCCTTGTTTAGCTCTGTACCCCATTCTTTAATAGGGTTATTTGGTTCTTTGGGGTCTAACTGTTTAAGTTCTTTGTATATATTTGATATTAGCCCTCTGTTGGATGTGGGGTTGGTGAAGATCTTTTCCCAATTTGTTGGTTGCCAGTTTTGTCCTTCTGACTGTGTCTTTTGCCTTACAGAAACTTTGTAATTTTATGAGGTCCCATTTGTCAATTCTTGATCTTAGAGCATGAGCTATTGGTGTTCTGTTCAGAAACTTTCCTCCTGTGCCCATGTCCAGCAGGGTCTTCCCCAATTTCTTTTCAATTAGTTTCAGTGTGTCTGGTTTTATGTGGAGGTCCTTGATCCACTTGGAAGAGATCTCAGTACAAGGCGATAAGAGTGGGTCAATTCACATTCTTCTGCATGTTGACCTCCAGTTGAACCAGCACCATTTGTTGAAAAGGCTATCTTTTTTCCACTGGAAGGTTGTAGCTCCTTTATCAAAGATCAAGTGACCATATCTCTGTGAGTTCATTTCTGGGTCTTCAATTCAATTCCATTGATCTACTTGCCTGTCACTGTACCGATACCATGCAATTTTTAGCACAATTGCTCTGTAGTACTGCTTGAGGTAAGGGATATTGATTCCCCCAGAAGTCCTTCCATTGTTGAGAATAGTTTTAGCTATCCTGGGTTTTTTTATTACTCCAGATGAATTTGAGAATTGCTCTTTCTAGATCTATGAAGAATTGATTTGGGATTTTGATGGGGATTGCATTGAATCTGTAGATTGCTTTTGGCAAGATGGCCATTTTTACTATATTGATCCTGCCAATCCAAGAGCATGAAATATTTTTCCATCTTCTAAGGTCTTCTTTGATTTCTTTCTTCAAGGACTTGAAGTTCCTGTCATACAGATCTTTCACTTGTTTGGTTAGAGTCCCACCAAGATATTTTATATTGTCTGTGGTTATTGTGAAGGGTGTTATTTCCCTAACTTCTTTCTCAGCCTGCTTGTCCTTTGAGTACAGGAAGGCTACTGATTTTCTTGAGTTGATTTTATAACCAGCCACATTGCTGAAGTTGTTTATCAGCTGTAGGAGTTCTCTGGTGGAGTTTTTTTTTTGGTTGCTTAAGTATATTATCTTATCATCTGCAAATAATGGTACTTTGACTTCTTCCTTTTCAATTTGTATCCCTTTGACTTCCTTATGTTGTCTAATTGCTCTCACTAGAATTTCAAGTACTATATCGAAAAGATATGGACAGAGAGGGCATTCTTGTCTAGTCCTTGATTTTAGTGGGATTGCTTCAAGTTTCTCTCCATTTAGTTTGATGTTGGCTACTGGTTTGCTGCAAATTGCTTTTACAATGTTTAGATATGAGCCTTGAATTCCTGTTCTTTCCAAGACTTTTAGTATGAAAGAATGCTGAATTTTGTCAAATGCTTTTTCAGGGTCTAATGAAATAATCATGTGGTTTTTTTCTTTGAGTTTGATTATGTAGTGGATTGCACTGATGGATTTCCGTTATAGAACCATCTCTCCATCCCTGGGATTAAGCCTACTTGATCATGGTGTTCAGAATTGAGAGTTCTTCCTCGTGGACTTTCCCTTTAGCCAGCAAGAATTGTCCTTCCATGTCTCTTGATGACTTTATGTTGAAAGTCAATTTTATCTGATATTAGAATGGCTACACCGGCTTGTTTCCTGAGACTATTTGCTTGTAAAATTGTCTTCTGGCCTTTTACTCTAAGGTAGTGTTTGTCTTTGACACTGAGATGTGTTTCCTGTATGCAGCAAAATGTAGGGTCCTGTTTCTGTATCCAGTCTGTTAGTCTATGTCTTTTTATTGGGGAATTGAGTTGATTGATGTTCAGAGATATTAAGGAATAGTATTTATTACTTCCTGTCATTTTTGATGTTATTTTTTATATTTGAGTTGTTCTCTTCTTTTGGGTTTGATGAGAGGAGGTTTCTATCTTGCTTCTTTCAGGGTGTAGTTTCCCTCCTTGTATTGGAGTTTTCCCCATATTATCCTTTGTAGGGCTGGGTTAGTGGAAAGATATTGTGCAAATTTGTTTTTGTCATGGAATATCTTGGTTTCTCCATCAATAGTGATTGAGAGTTTTGCTGGGTATACTAGTTTTGGCTGAAATTTGTGTTCTCTTAGAGTCTGTATCATATCTGCCCAGGATCTTCTAGCTTTCATAGTCTCTGGTGTGAAGTGTGGGGTCATTCTGATAGGTATTCCTTTATATGTTACTTGGCCTTTCTCTCTTACTATCTTTAATATTCTTTCTTTCTTTAGTACATTTGGAGTTTTGATTATTATGTGACAGGAGATATTTCTGTTCTGTTTCAGTCTGTTTGGAGTTCTGTAGGCTTCTTGTATATTCATGGACATCTCTCTCTCTTTAGGTTGGAGAAGTTTTCTTCCATAATTTTGTTGAAGATATTTGCTGGCCCTTTAAGTTGTAAATCTTCACTCTCATGTATACCTATAATCCTTAGGTTTGGTCTTCTCATTTTGTCCTGGATTTCCTGGATGTTTTGGGTTACAAGCTTTTTGCATTTTGCATTTTCTTTGACTGTTGTAGCAATGGTTTCTGTGGCATCTTCGGCATCAGAGATTCTTTCTTCTATCTCTTGTAGTCTATTGTTGATATTTGCATCTATGGCCCCTGATTTCTTCCCAAGGCTTTTTGTCTCCAAAGTTGTCTCCCTTTGTTTTTTCTACTTCTATTTTTAAATCCTGGATGGTTTTGCTCAGATCTTTCACTTGCTTGTTTGTGCTTTCATGTATTTCTTTAAGAGATATTTGTGTTTACTCTTTCATGACTTCTGCATGTTGACCCATATTCTCCTGTATTTTTTAAGTGATTTTTGCATTTCCTCCTTATTGGCTTCTATCTTTTGATCCATATTCTCCTGAATTTCTTTAACTGACATTTTGTGTTTGTCTTGTAAGGGCTTCTAACTTTTTTTTTCCTATACTTATTTATTCATGTATGCACAAGTTTAATTAGTGGGATACAGATTTTTTTTTCACTGTCCGGCTAGGTTTCATTTTTTTTTGTTTTAATTCTTTTTTTTTTAATTTTCTATATTCTATGTTTACATTCCAAAGGCTTTCCCCTTTCCCAGTTCCCACCCACCATAGTTCCCATAGTTCCTCTCCCCCCCAACTGTTCCCCAATCATTCCCCCTCCCCCCTCGGTTTCTTTACTAAACTGGATGCAATCTTTACTGGCCCAGGGTCCTCTCCTTTCTTCTTCTTGGGAATCATTTGACTTGCTATTTGTGTCTTGAGTATTTAGGGCTTCTGGGCTCATTAATATCCACTTATCAGTGATTGCATTTCATGTGCATTCTTTTGTGATTGGGTTAGCTCACTCAGGATGATATTTTCCAGGTCTAACCATTTACCTACAAATTGCATGAATTCATTATTTTTAATTGCTGAGTAGTATTCCATTGTATAAATATACCACATTTTCTGTATCCATTCCTCCTTTGAGGGATATTTGGGCTCCTTCCAATTTCTGGCTATTATAAACAAGGCTGCTATAAACATAGTGGAGCATGTGTCCTTATTGCATGCAGGGGAATCCTCTGGGTATATGCCCAGGAGTGGTATGCCAGGGTCCTCTGGAAGTGACATGCCCAATTTTCTGAGGAACCGCAAAACTGATTTCCAGAGCGGTTTTACCATTTTGCAATCCCACCAACAGTGGAGAAGTATTCCTCTTTCTCCACATCCTTGCCAGCACTTGTTGTCTCTCGAGTTTTTAATCTTAGCCATTCTGACTGGTGTGAGGTGGAATCTCAGGGTTGTTTTGATTTGCATTTCCCTGATGACTAATGATGTTGAACATCTTTTAAGGTGTTTCTCGGCCATCCGAATTTCTTCTGGTGAAAATTCTTTGTTTAGCTCTGTGCCCCATTTTTTGATAGGGTTATTTGTTTCTTTGCGGTCTAACTTCTTGAGTTCTTTGTATATATTGGATATTAGCCCTCTGTCGGATGTGGAATTGGTGAAGATCTTTTCCCACTTTGTTGGTTGCCGTTTTGTCCTTCTGACAGTGTCCTTTGCTTTGCAGAAACTTTGTAATTTTATGAGGTCCCATTTGTCGATTCTTGATCTTAGAGCATAAGCTATTGGTGTTCTGTTCAGGAACTTTTCCCCTGTGCCCAAGTCCTCCAGGGTCTTCCCAAGTTTCTTTTCTAATAGTTTCAGTGTGTCTGGTTTTATGTGGAGGTCCTTGATCCACTTGGAGTTGATCTTAGTGCAAAGAGATAAGAGTGGGTCAATTTGCATTCTTCTGCATGTTGACCTCCTGTTGAACCAGCACCATTTGTTGAAAAGGCTATCTTTATTCCACCGGATGGTTGTGGCTCCTTTATCAAAGATCAAGTGACCATAAGTCTGTGGGTTAATTTCTGGGTCTTCAATCCTGTTCCATTGATCTGCTTGCCTGTTGCTATACCAATACCATGCAATTTTTAACACAATTGCTCTGTAGTACTGCTTGAGGTCAGGGATATTGATTCCCCCAGAAGTCCTTTTATTGTTGAGAATAGTTCTAGCTATCCTGGGTTTTTTGTTGCTCCAGATGAATTTGAGAATTGCTCTTTCTAGATCTATGAAGAAATGAGTTGGGATTTTGATGGGGATCGCATTGAATCTGTATATTGCTTTTGGCAAGATGGCCATTTTTACTATATTGATCCTGCCAATCCAGGAGCAAGAAATATTTTTCCATCTTCTGAGGTCTTCTTCGATTTCTTTCTTCAAGGACTTGAAGTTCCTGTTGTACAGATCTTTCGCTTGTTTGGTTAGAGTTACGCCAAGATACTTTATGTTGTTTGTGGCTATTGTGAAGGGTGTTATTTCCCTAATTTCTTTCTCTGCCTGCTTGTCCTTTGAGTACAAGAAGGCCACTGACTTGCTTGAGTTAATTTTATAACCTGCCCCTTTGGTGAAGTTGTTTATCAGCTGTAGAAGTTCTCTGGTGGAGTTTTTTGGGTCGCTTAGGTAAACTATCATATCGTCTGCAAATAATGATAGTTTCACTTCTTCCTTTCCAATTTGTATCCCTTTGACTTCCTTATGTTGTCTAATTGCTCTTGCTAGAACTTCAAGTACTATATTGAAAAGATTTGGAGAGAGAAGGCAGCCTTGTCTAGTCCCTGATTTTAGTGGGAATGCTTCAAGTTTCTCTCCATTTATTTTGATGTTGGCTACTGGTTTGCTGTAGATTGCTTTTACTATGTTTAGGTATGGGCCTTGAATTCCTGCTCTTTCCAAGACTTTTAGCATGAAAGGATGCTGAATTTTGTCGAATGCTTTTTCAGCATCTAATGAGATGACCATGTGGTTTTTTTCTTTCAGTTTGTTTATGTAGTGGATTACATTGGTGGATTTCCATATATTGAACCATCCCTGAATCCCTGGTATGAAGCCTACTTGATCATGGTGGATGATCGTTTTGATGTGCTCTTGGATTCGGTTAGCAAGAATTTTATTTAGTATTTTTGCATCTATATTCATAAGAGAAATTGGCCTGTAGTTCTCTTTCTTTGTTGGATCTTTTTGTGGTTTAGGTATTAGCGTAATTGTGGCTTCGAAGAATGAGTTGGGCAGTGTCCCTTCTGTCTCTATTTTGTGGAATAGTTTGAAAAGTATTGGTGTTAAGTCTTCTTTGAAGGTCTAGTAGAATTCTGCACTAAAACCATCTGGTCCTGTACTTTTATGGTTGGGAGGCTTTCTATAACCCCTTCTATTTCTTTAGGGGTTATGGGACTATTTAGCTGATCTACTTGATGCTGATTTAATTTTGGTATTTGATATCTGTCTAGGAAATTGTCCATTTCCTCCAGATTCTCCAGTTGTTTTGAGTATAGACCTTTGTAGTAGGATCTGATGATCTTTTGAATTTCCTCAGTTTCTGTTGTTATGTCTCCCTTTTCATTTCTAATTTTGTTAATTTGTATACTGTCTCTGTGTCATTTGGTTAGTCTGGCTAAGGGTTTATCTATCTTGTTGATTTTCTCAAAGAACCAGCTCCTGGTCTTGTTGATTCTTTGTATGGTTCTCTTTGTTTCTATTTGATTGATTTCAGCCCTGAGTTTGATGATTTCTTGTCTTCTACTCCTCCTGGGTGAATTAACTTGTTTTTCTTCCAGGGCTTTAAGGTGTGCCATTAAGCTGCTAATATATGCTCTCTCCAGTTTCTTTTTGGATGCACTTAGAGCTATGAGTTTTCCTCTTAGCACTGCTTTCATTGTGTCCCATAGATTTGGGTAGGTTGTACCTTCATTTTCATTGAATTCTAAAAAGTCTTTGATTTCTTTTTTTATTTCTTCCTTGACCAAGGTGTCATTGAGTAGAGTATTGTTCAGTTTCCATGTGTATGTAGGCTTTCTGTTGTTTTTGTTGCTATTGAAGACCACTCTTACTCCATGGAGATCTGATAGGAGGCATGGGATTAGCTCGATCTTCTTGTATTTGTTGACATCTGTCTTGTGACCAATTATATGGTCTATTTTGGAGAAGGTACCATGTGGAGCTGAGAAAAAGGTATATTCTTTAGCTTTAGGATGAAATGTTCTATATATATATATCTGTTAAATCCAATTGGTCCAGAGTTTCAATTAGTTTCACTGTGTCCCTGTTTAGTTTCTGCTTTCCTGACCGGTCCATTGAGGAGAGTGGAGTGTTGAAGTCACCCACAATTATTGTGTTAGGTGTAATGTGTGCTTTAAGCTTTAGTAAGGTTTCTTTTACGAATGAGGGTGCCCTTTCATTTGGAGCATAGATGTTCAGTATTGAGAGCTCTTCTTGGTGGATTTTCCCTTTGGCCAGCAAGAAGTGACCTTCTGAGTCTCTTTTGATGATTTTAGGTTGGAAGTCAATTTTATCTGATATTAGCATGGCTACTCCAGCTTGTTTCCTGAGACCATTTGCTTGTAAAATTGTCTTCCAGCCTTTTACTCTAAGGCAGTGTTTGTCTTTGACACTGAGATGTGTTTCCTGTATGCAGCAAAATGTAGGGTCCTGTTTCCGTATCCAGTCTGTTAATCTATGTCTTTTTATTGGGGAATTGAGTCCATTGATGTTAAGAGATATTAAGGAATAGTAATTATTTCCTCCAGACATTTTTGAAATTATATTTATTTATTTTATTTATTTTTTTATATTCGAGAGGTTACCCACTTTTGGGTTTGATGAGAGGAGGTTTCTATCTTGCTTCTTCCCGGGTGTAGTTTCCGTCCTTGTCTTGGTGTTTTCCCCCTATTATCCTTTGTAGGGCTGGATTTGTGGAAAGATATCGTGCAAATTTGGTTTTGTCATGGAATACCTTGATGCCTCCATCTATGGCGATTGAGAGCTTTGCTGGGTAAAGTAGTTTTGGCTGAAGTTTGTGTTCTCTTAGAGTTTGCATTATATCTGCCCAGGATCTTCTAGCTTTCATGGTCTCAGGTGAGAAGTCTGGTGTTATTCTGATAGGTCTTCCTTTATAAGTTACTTGGCCTTTTTCTCTTGCTGCCTTTAATATTCTTTCTTTGTTTAGTACATTTGGAGTTTTGATTATTATGTGACGGGATGTATTTCCGTTCTGATCCAGTCTGTTAGGGGTTCTGTATGCTTCTTGTATATTCATGGGCATCTCTCTCTTTAGGTTGGGAAAGTTTTCTTCCATAATTTTGTAGAAGATATTTGCTGGCCCTTTAACTTGTACATCTTCATTCTCGTCTATACCTATAATCCTTAGGTTTGGTTTTCTCATTGTGTCCTGGATTTCCTGGATGTTTTGGGTTACAGCCTTTTTGCATTTAGTATTTTCTTTGACTGTTGAATCAATGGTTCCTATGGTATCTTCGGCTTCTGAGATTCTGTCTTCTATCTCTTGTATTCTATTGTTGATATTTGCATCTATGGCTCCTGATTTCTTCCCAAGGTTTTCTATCTCCAATGTTGTCTCCCTCTGTGATTTCTTAGTTGTTTCTACTTCTGTTTTTAGTACCTGGATGGATGTGCTCAGATCTTTCGCTTGCTTGATTGTGTTTTCATGTATTTCTTTAATAGATTTTTGTGTTTCCTCTTTCATAGCTTCTACTTGTTGGCCCACGTTCTTCTGTATTTCTTTAAGTGATTTTTGTCTTTCCTCCTTATTGTCTTCTTCTTTTTGATCCATCTTCTCCTGCATTTCTTGAAGTGATTTTTGTATTTGCCTTGTAAATGCTTCTAACTTTTGATCCATTTTCTCTTCTATTTCTTTACGAGATTTTTCTATGTGTTCAGCTACCAGCATCCTGACCAGTGATTTTATATCCAAGTCTTGTTTTTCTGGTGTTTTGGGGTATCCAGGGCTTCCTGTTGTTGGCGAACTGGGTTCAGATGCTGTCATGTTGCCTTGATTTCTGTTAGTGACATTCCTTCGTTTACCTTTTGCCATCTAGTTATTTCTGGTGTTAGTTGACCTTGTTGTCACTGGCTGGTGTTTGAATCTCCTGTGAGGCTGGGCTTACCTGTTGTTTCTCTACTATTGGTTATGCGTGATTGCTGCTCAACGGGATCACGAGCTGGCTGCCACCCGCTGACTTTGTGCACGGCCTGAGGTCTCCGGGAAGTGTGGGGGAGTGCAGCAGAGCCTCGGCAGGCGCTGCTGGGCCTGCCTAGTAGCGAGAGCCTAGCAGATCCCCCCACGTGGTAGCCCCTGATGGAATCTGTCTACCTGTGCCTTTCCAGCTGTGTTCTGGTTGCAATATGGAGGCCTGCCGCTATTGCTGGTCCGGGGTCCTGGGGAGCTGGGTGGTTCCGGCTGCCTCGGTGCACGGCCTAAGCTCTCCGGGACGTGCGGCAGAGCCTAGGCGCCTGGGCCCGCCTGTGGGCAAGAGCTTAGCAGCTCTCCCTGCTCTAGCCCCAGACGGAGTCTCTACCTGCACCTTTCCAGCTGTGTCCTGGTTGCAATATGGAGGCCTGCCGCTATTGCTGGTCCGGGGTACTGGGGAGCTGGGTGGTTCCGGCTGCCTCGGTGCATGGCCTAAGCTCGCAGGGATGTGCTGCAGAGCCTAGGTGCCTGGGCCCGCCTCTGGGCAAGAGCTTAGCAGCTCTCCCTGCTCTAGCCCCAGACGGAGTCTCTACCTGCACCTTTCCAGCTGTCTCCTGGTTGCATATATGGAGGCCTGCCGCTATCGCTGGTCCTCACTCTTCTTAATAAACAAGAATTGTTGCTTATCCTGGTTCTGCTGGCAGGGTCTGAGCACCTGGCAAGCTGGCTAGGTCTGGCTTCCCTGCTACCGGCTGGATGGGAAGCTGCAGGCAAGATGGCGCTGCCTGCAGGGGGGTCGGGGTCTGGCCTGTGAGCGCAGAGCGCAGGCATGGCCGCTGTACTCCAAACCGCTAGTCTGTGCGCAGTTCCTGCTCCAGACCTGAGTCCCCGGAGGTCTTAAACTCGGGCTGTCTCGGGCACCTGGTTCCGCCGGCAGGGTCTGAGCACCTGGCAAGCTGGCTAGGTCTGGCTTCCCTGCTACTGGCTGGATGGGAAGCTGCAGGCAAGATGGCGCTGCCTGCAGGGGGTTCGGGGTCAGGCTTCTAACTTTTGATCCATTTTCTTCTGTATTGCTTTAAGAGAATTCATTTATGTCTTTGTTGTGTTCCTCTAACAGCATCATTATCAGTAATTTTAGATCTAAATCTTGTTTTCCTGGTGTGTTGGTGTAAACAGGAATTACTGCTGTTGGAGAATTGGGCTCGGATGATGACATATTGCCTTGATTTCTGTTAGTAACATTCCTACATTTGCCTTTTGCCATCTGGTTATCTCTGATGTTAGTTGGTCCTGTAGTCACTGACTGGTGCTTGAACCCCCTGTGGGCTCGTAAGGCTATTTCCCCACCACTGGATGACTGGGTTTCCCCTGGCACAGATTGCTGATGTGCTGCCCTCCTCTTGGGTCCTGTTGGACCCCTGGTGTATCTTGCTCCAAGCAATGTTATACTCGGTTGTCTCTGTGGACCTGATGCTGCTTGTCTATTCTGTCAGGGAGCAAAGATCGTGGCTGGGAGCCCTTCCAAGTGCTGACCACACAACAGGGCACAAGACCCAGGCATGGCTGGCACACAGATGAACCACTTCTTTGCCCAGATCCTGTGCGCAGGTCGCCGCCTGTGGGCCTGAATCCCCAGAGATCTTAAACTTGGGGTAACTCGGGTACCTGGGCCTACTTGTTCAGTCCAAGCAGCAGCAAAGATGGCAGCGGTGGTGGGGAGTGCAGGATACCCTGCAGGGCACAGAACCCATGCCTGGCTGGGACACAGGAACTACCACTCTGCCTAGCTCCTATGAACAGATCGCTGCCTGGTGGTCTGGGTCCCCAGAGATCTTAAACTCAGGATATCTCGGGTACCTGGGTCTGCTTGTCCAGTCCAACAGAAGCAAAGATGGTGGCTGTGGTGGGGAGTCCACGTAATACTTTATGTGTTAATTCTGTTTAATTTAATGGTTACTTAGTAGTTTCTAGCCCTTTGACGATGAGGACACATCTGTCTTATTATCCACTTCATCATTTTGTCTTCTTTAATCCCTATCATAGATCAATCCATTACTAAATAATTATGTATCTATTTATATTTGTTGTGCTGGGATTAAACTAAGGGATTCATGAATGCTAGGTAAAATTTCTAATAATATACAAGTCCAACCCCATTTTAAAACACTGAATTAGTGGTTGCAATGGCTCTTTGTAGGCTTATTTGAGGCAAGGGTATTTCATCTTTAAAATTCATAAGTCTTTTCCCCTAAACCTTTGTATAGTAGACCTATAAACACTCCATTCACTTGAAGTACTGATGACTAAATTCTGTGTCATTTGTGGGTCAGCCTTGGATGTCTAGTTATGGGCTTTGGTACATAGTTTGCCTAGACACAGGGCACACTTTAGCCAATGTTGCTTTGGACCAGGAGTCTTAGCACAACTCAGTTTTAAGGTTTGCATCAGAAAGCTATTGATGCTTAACTTTTATATTATTTAGTCTATGACAACTGTGACCAAAATCTTTGGGAGAAACAACTTAGGGGAAGAAAGGTTAGTTTCAACTCCCAGGAATAGACCATTATGCTGGGGAAATGCATTGCAGTGTGGTTCTATTCATAGTAGTAGGAACCTGTGGTGGAGTCCTTAACATGGCTATATACCTACCAGGAGGCAAAAGATAGCAGGCCCTAGGCAGGTATCACCTCTAAAGCACCTCCCACTCCAGCACCAACAGTTACCTATTCTTTACCTAGGTGCCATTTTCCAAAGATTTTATGATTTTACTTGTAATAGTCCTTGGGAACCAAAAGTCCCATTCATGAGCTTGTTGGGGACATTACAAATTCGAACCCTCTTCTGAGTAAGGTGAAGTGCTCATGTCTTTCACCACCATTTCCCTATTACTTCAAACCATTTGATACTTTCCAATGACATTGACACCCATAAGGTGGTATATGGAATTAAACATAAAGTTATAATTATGAAATGCATGATGATAAATGGAACAATTTGGAAAAATTAACTCTAATTAAGCAAATTGAGTAAGAAGGTATATACAATATTTTTCTTTGCAAAAATCACCAGCAACTATATGAGAAGCATGTCTTAACACATCACCATGAATTAAATAAATATATGTTAAAAGGAGTCTAATCATGAAGAATTGGTTGTTGGATAGCAGGGTTTGGAAAAGCTGAATGGAAGAAATAGCACATGACTCCACAGCTAGAGATGGAAGAAAGGTACTGCTTTGGACAGGAACCCTTACTCGGTACTCAGAGATGAAACACGAATATTCTTGTGTGTGTGTGTGTGTGTGTGTGTGTGTGTGTGTGTGTGAGAGAGAGAGAGAGAGAGAGAGAGAGAGAGAGAGAGAGAGAGATTTTGGGTAATTCTTAAGACAATCTTAAACAGGGTGGTGGTGGCACACTCCTGTAATCCCAGCACTCTGAGAGGCAGAGGCAGGTGGATTTCTGAGTTTGAGGCCAGCCTGGTCTACAGAGTGAGTTCCAGGACAGCCAGAGCTACACAGAGAAACCCTGTCTCAAAAAAAAAAAAAAGACAATCTTAGTATAACTCCAAGATAGAGGTGAATGGTGCAGCAAGGACAACCCCAAGAACTCATTTTTTTTTTTTATTTCCCGTTAGATTGGTGATGATACTAAGAAGTTTAAATTTATGTCTAAGTGCTCTAGAACTTAGGATTGTAAACTAGGACAATACAGGCCTGTATTGATTTTCAGGATTGCTTTGATTGTATCAGGGATTGATAGGATCAGTAGAGAGAATGGTGGCATGAACACTGAGAATTAAGAGTTGATACTTAGTCTAATTTAGCTGAGAAGGAGAGCATTAGGCAGATGGAAAGCTACTAGGTACACAGAAGGGGTGATGAAATTTGGAGATGAGTTAAATAAGAAACTTGGCATGGAGGTGCAGGCTCACCTCTGAACTGGGCTGCTGACAGGTGAGGATATAATTTATAATAATGGATGACATTAGAAGGAATGTTCCAAAGTACAGGAAGCTATAGTGTTATATCAACATTGCTTAGAACAAAATTAATGAGTGCAATTAATGCTCATTATGAACAGGTATTAAGTATGAACAGCTCTTGATTTCTGTTATATGTGACTATTCCTGGGTATAGATTCTAGGTGATAAATCACATTAAATGATGAAGTTATAGTCTCTAGTCCAGTGACTCATTAAAAAATATTTTGTCCTTAACTCTTGTCTAGACTTTAAGAGAACATTATTATTACATTATTATTACATAAATCAAACCCATCACCAATACTTGTTGAGTTGACAAATATTTTGAGTCATCTTTTCCTGGAAAACATTTATTTATTAGAGATTAGTCTGCAGGCCTACTATTCTTTCTTTTCCCTAAATTGTTTTGAAGGCATATTTCATTTTCTGGTTTCAAGATATAGTTCAAGAAAAGGAAACACGGAGATGTGCAGACCATCAGAATCACATTAACCAGCTCTGGAATAGTCTTAAGTTAGATTAGTTAATTTTTGTTTTATTTTATCTTTTATAATTTTTAAGTACCATGGCATCCAATTAACAGCTTGTTATAATATTCAGCATAATTTTCCCCTTTGTGGATTTTTGCTAAGAGCTCACCATCTTGGTAGTTTTCTCTATTTGCTGAGGCTGTCACTGATTTATTTATATGTATCTTTTATATGCCCAATTGAAGCCTGTGAATAAATTATTTTGGCCATTGCATAGAATTTAGGAAATGCTTTGTTCTCCTATTACTCTACAGCAATATGCCTCTGAAATGAAATAGCACACTGTGATAAGCCTCACCTAGATTGAAGCACATTAGGGTAGATTTGTAATTGCTGCTACTGGCAGGGGTTCATCCTGTGATTAGACTCAGATCCCCAAATTTATAGCTTTTTGTTTTGTTTTGCTTTAAAAGGCAAACCCATAAATGTGATAAATGGAATTCCAAGATAATGGAGTTAGGAAGCCATTACTGAAAACAATTTTGGAGGAAAATGGAGACTGTAAAATGATGACTTTAAAATATTTAAAATTATGGAGGTAGAAATTAAATTGCAGACTTTGGAGGGAAGTGTGCACAGTGCAAGTGAAAGGAAAGTCAAACCCAATTTGGTGATAGAGTTTATACTGTGATAAAAAAGGCAGAGAATATGGAAACATTCATTAACTTTAAATATTTCAAAAAGAACCATTCCAGCTAGTTTCTGCATTAAAAGCATGGCATGTTGCAACAGGGAACACAAATTCATATGTGTCATATTCATCAGAGCTCTTTCTGACTGATCTGAAAACAGTTCTGTTTGCTTTTCTAAAGCTCAGTTTTTCTTTTAGTGTTTATAATTTCAACATGGTTTCTAGATGAACTCACACAAATGGAGAGTCAGGGACAATAAAAAATACCTGTGGATTTTCAGAGAGCTTCAAATCATTGGGTAATATTGAATATAGGCATTTTGATAATTTACTAAAATGTCTATATTTTTCTGTGTAATTTCCATTTATCCTCCTGCAAAATTAAAGCAAATGGTAGCAATTCCCAAACCAGAAGGAATGTTATCGCTCATATTAAACATTTATTGGTCATCTTGGCTATGCTTAACTTATAGATAATTAATAAAAGTAGCTATAGACATCATCTCAAAATGACAGATGAATATTCTGAGCAGGATGTGAAGTAATAAATGTGTTTACTCTCATTTAGATTAGCAGAGATCTCACACAATAAAGACTGGTTGCTTGAACAACATTGCCATCGAATGCTGTTTATATAATAAATAATCCCTTAGAAATTTCTTATACTTCAAACTGAAATCTTCCTTTAGTTTTTAATTGGGTAGAATTCCTACAAAAGTAAAAATGTACAAATGTAGTTCAAAAGTATTTTGTGAACTTTTTCTCATATCACCTTTGTTTTCTATGAGGAAGTATCATTTGCCTTATTAATTGCCATTCCTTTAAGGGTTATAAAATTTCTCCTAAAACACAACACATCTTAAAAATAGTTTCTCATCTGATGGTATTGGAGTTACCTTGAAAGAATAGGCATTTCTGTTTTATTGTGAGCAGCAGTGTGACAGCTAACTATAGCTGGAATGTTTTGGTTGTCATTTTCAAGTAGAGGAAGGGCTAAATGGTTGCTCTATTATGTCTTTTCCTGTTGTAAATTTTCTTTCAGAAGAAATGCTTTTATAAAAGAGAAATATAAATGACACAACACAAAGAATGAGCTACAGAACGTTATTGAGAAAATAAGAAACTTGCTGAACCACTGACAGAAGTTAATTTTTAACAGGTTTAACATAAAATCTGAAGAAAAATACTCCTTGTCTGGACTACAAACATATAGAATTCCCTGGCAAGTTTGTTTGGTACTGATGAGCTTGAATTGAGCCTACTGTTTCCTCACATCTTTAATGGCACGAATGCTTGTTGGGTGTCAGGGTATCAACAAAGAAAGATTTTATTACATTGTGGGACACACTGTGATCCCTATAGCTGTTTTCCATGTATCATACAGAATATTTTACACAGAGGTTATATATGGGAGTCAGATATTCTCTATTACTGAAGCAGTATATACAAACAAATTTCTTGGGTAAAACTGAATTTTCTTTTTAGTTCATTATGTGAAAATGAAGATAAGAAGATATGATCACAATGAGAGTTTCCCAGATTTTGAAAGTCTATAGCAGAAGACTTGGATTTCCCTCAACTTACATTGTTTCCAGAAATTTCATAAAGAACACTAAAAATGACAGAGAAGGCTAAGCATGCTTTACCACAGCTTAGTATTAAGTATCTTTCCTTTCCTGTGTGCCACCACACTAACTTTTCCCTGTCTAACTTTTCCCTGTCTAAGACTGTAATATCTCACCTTTGTCTTAGGCTAGTCTTTTGCATGCTATTATAAAAGCAGAGTATTTGACTAGAATATCTTAGGCCTGTGATATATTTTCTCACTATAATCCATGATGTCTGTCCATACAGTATTACTTATAGAGGAATAAGTTCTTTTTCAATTGTCATCAACACTTATGCTTGGTCAGAATTTAAATGACAGATGACAAAGTTTGCTACTTGAAAGAAAAAAGTGTATGTTTGCTGAATTAGTTCTTTTTGTAGTATGTATATAATAGAGGTTATTTGGGGTATGGGGAGGGGAGTTGAGGGTATAGATATAGAGAAAGGCAGAGAGAGAGAGAGAGAGAGAGAGAGAGAGAGAGAGAAGTCATGAACATGTGAAGAGAGGGGGTGGGGAATGAGGAGAAAAGGGAGAGAGAAGGAAGAGAGTAAAAAGGTAAGAGAGTAAAAGGGCTGAATTCGTTCTTAAGTAATCTACTTTAATGTATTAATGTGGATTGAAGGCTTTCAGAAATTGCCTTAATCAGCTTTCATAAGAACCTTGAATGTTGGAACTGACTTTTGTCAGTTCCTTCCTTGTCAGAACCTTCTAGGAAAAGCCAATACATGGAAGTGAATTCTCTGTAGATGGCCCACCATTTTATATGCCCTGCAGTGAGTGAGCCCTATGAATGTGAGGTCTTTAGAGATTTCATCCCAGGATTACTTCTTGCTGCCAATATGCCTTTCTTGTCACCATTACACAGCTGAATGATTCTTTGGCATTTACCCACCTTATTGGGCAGATTTTCTCCAGATCAATTATGTAGATATAGTCTCATGCAGTCATGTAGAAAAATTCTACTGTGTAGAAAAATTGATGATTTCATAATTCCTGATAAAAATTTTATAGAATTCATAATTTATACAAGTAATTTCAAATCCTCTATAGAATAAATGCTGTAAATAGAGCTCTGTAAGCCTTCAGATGTCATGGACTAATTGCACAAGGAGAAGAAAGCAGACCTGGGACAAAGTTATGATCAAGGAAAACATTCCTTCTAGGTTAGGTGTCTGACAATTATTTAGTAATTAGGCAGCCATCTTTGCTCCTGTGACTGTGTAGAGGGGCAGACTGGTAGGCAGGGATAACCAAGGGGAAGATCTCTTGGTGGATCACTCTGCCAGACTCTGCCTGCACCCAGGAGTTCAGCAGTGCCCCAACAAACCACCTAGGCACCTACCCTGCCAGGGTCCTCTGCTCTGCAGGGAAGCAGTTAGAAGGAGTCCCACGCTTGGAGGTGAGGCACTGCCATCTCTGCTCCTGTGACTGTGTAGAGGGGCAAGTTGGTAGGTAGGGATCACCAGAGTAGAGAATCACTTGGGTCTCACCACTCCAGGACTCCTCTTGCACCCAGGAGCTCTGCAGCACCACAGTAATCTGGGCCAAGGGGAGGCAGACCACCCAGGGTTGCTGAGATAGGTTTGCAGGCACACAGGAGGGGCAAGCACCAGCCAGTGACAGCTGGAGCAACTAACACCAGAGATAACCAGATGGCAAAAGGCAAATGTAGGAACATTGCTAACAGAAATTGAGGCAATATGGCACCATTCAAACCCAATTGTCCCACAACAGCAAGTCCTGGATACCCCGGCAAACCAGGAAAGCAAGATTTGGATTTACAATCACAGGTCATGGTGCTGATGGAAGGCTTTATGGAGAGCTTCAAGAAGGACATAAATAACTTCCTTAAAGAAATACAGGAGAACACAAGTAAACAGGGAGAAACCCTTGAAGAACTAAGGGAAAACACAACAAAACAGGTAAAGGAATTGAACAAAGCCAACCAGGATCTAAAGATAGAGGTAGAAACAATAATGTAATCACAAAGGGAAAAAAATCGGGACATAGAAACCTAGAAAAGAAGTCAGAAGTCATGGATCTAAGCATCAACAACACAATACAAGAGAGAGAGAAGAGAGAATCTCAGATGCAGAAGATACCATAGAAAGCACTGATACAACAGTGAAAGAAAATGCAAAATGCAAAAAGCTCCAGACCCAAAACATTCAGGAAATCCAGGACAAAGTGAGAAGACCAAACCTAAGGTTTATAGGTATGAGAGTGAAGATTTCCAACTTAAAGGGCCAGTAAATGTCTTCAACAAAATTATAGAAGAAAACTTCCCTAACCTAAAGAAAGAGATTCCCATGAACATACAAGAAGCCCACAGAACTCCAAATAGTTTTGACCAGAGAAGAAATTCCTCCCATCACATAATAATTAAAACACCAAATGTACGAAACAAACAAAGAATATTAAAAGCAGTAAGGGAAAAAGGTCAAGTAACATATAATGGAAGACCTATTAGAATTACACAGGATTTCTCACCAGATACCATGAAAGCCAGAAGAGCCTGGGCAGATGTCATACAGACCCTAAGGGAACACAAATGCTAACCCAGACTGCTATATCCAGCAAATCTCTCAATTACTGTAGATGGAGAAACCAAGGTATTTCATGACAAAAACAGATTTACACAGTTTCTTTCCACAAAGCCAGCCCTTCAAAGGATAATGAATGAAAAACACCAACAAAAGAAGGGAAACTACACACTAGAAAAGGCAAGAAATTAATTCTCTTTCAACAAACCCAAAAGAAGATAACCACACAAATATAAAAATTATATCAAAAACAGCAGGAAGCAACAGTCACTATTCCTTAATATCTCTTAACATCAATGGACTCAATTCCCCAATAAAAAGACATGGACTAACAGACTGTATACATAAACAAGTCCCAACATTTTGCTGTATACAGGAAACACATCTCGGTGTCAAAGACAAACACTACCTTAGAGTTAAAAGGCTTGAAAACAGGTTTCCAAGCAAATGGTCTCAGGAAACAAGCTAGTGTAGCCATTCTAATATCCATTAAAATAGACTTTCAACCACAAGTCATCAAAAAAAAGACACAGAAGGACAATTTATACTCAACAAAGGAAAAATCTACCAAGGAGGACTCCAATTCTGAGCATCTATGCTCCAAATATAAGAACACACTCATTTGTAAAGGAAACTTTACTAAAGCTCAAAGCACACGTGGCACCCCACAGAAGCTCTGAATACTTAAGAAACAATTAGAATATCAAATGATTCCCAGCCGGGCGTTGGTGGCGCACGCCTTTAATCCCAGCACTTGGGAGGCAGAGGCAGGCGGATTTCTGAGTTCAAGGCCAGCCTGGTCTTCAGAGTGAGCTCCAGGACAGCCAGGACTACACAGAGAAACCCTGTCTCGAAAAACCAAAAAAAAAAAAAAAAAAAAAAAAAAAAAAAAAAAAAAAAACCAAAAAAAAAAAAAAAAACAATGATTCCCAAGAAGAAGGAAGGAAAGGGCCCTGGTTCTGAAAATACTTGATCCAGTATTGTAGGGGAGTACCAGGACAGAGAAATGGGAGAGGGGTGATTGGGGAATAGGCAGAGGGAAGAGGACTTATGGAACATATGGTGAGGGGGGAACTGGGAAAGGGGAAAGCATTTGGAATGTAAACAAAGAATATAGAAAATTTAAAAAAAGAAATAAAACATAATTGTAGGTGACTTCAATACCCCACTCTCACCAATGGACAGATCAGGGAAACACAAACTAAAAAGAGACACTGTGAAACTAACAGAAGTTTTGGACCAAATGGGTTTAATAGATACCTATAGAACATTTCATCCTAAATCTAAAGAATATACCTTCTTTTCAGCACCTCATGGTACCTTCTCCAAAATTGACATATAATTGGTCACAAAAGAGACCTCAACAGATATAAGGAGATTGTACTAATTCCATACCTCCTATCAGATCATTATGGCATAAAGGTGGTCTTCAATAGCAACAAAAACAACAGAAAGCCCACATACACATGGAGGCTGAACAATGCTCTACTCAATGATACCTTGGCAAAGGAAGAAATATGGAAAAAAAATCAAAACCCTTTTAGAATTTAATGAAAATAAAGGTACAATATATACAAATTTATGGGACACAATGAAAGCAGTGCTAAGAAGAAAGCTCATAGCTCTGAGTGCCTCCAAAAAGAAGCTAGAAAGAGCATACACTAGCAGCTTAACAGCCCATCTGAAAGCTATGGAACAGAAAGAAGCTAATACACACAAGAGGAGTAGAAGGAAAGAAATCACCAAACTCAGGGCTGAAATCAACCAAGTTGAAACTAAAAGGACTATACAAAGAATCAACAAAACCAGGAGCTGGTTCTTTGATAAAATCAATAAGATAGGTATACCTATAGCCAGACTAACCAAAGGGCACAGAGACAGTATCCAAATAAACAAAATCAGAAATGAAAAGGGAAAAATAACAAAAGAAACTGGGGAAATTAAAAAATTATCAGATCCTACTACAAAAGGCTATACTCAACACAACTGGAAAATCTGGAGGAAATGGACAATTTCCTAAAAAGATAACAACTTCCAAAGTTTAATAAGATTCAGATAGACCATCTAAATGCTTCCATAATCCCTAAAGAAAAAGAAGCAGTCATTAATTGTCTCCGAACCAAAAAAAGCACAGGATCAGATGGTTTTAGTGCAGAATTCTATCAGACCTTTAAGGAAGACCTAACACCTATAATTTTCAAACTATTCTACAAAATAGAAACAGAAGGAACACTATCCCACTCGTTCTATGAAGCCACGATTTTGCTGATACCAAAACCACACAAAGATCCAACAAAGAAAGAGAACTTTAGACCTATTTCCTTTATCAATATCGATGCAAAAATAATCCGTAAAATTCTTGTCAACTGAATCCAAGAACATATCAAAATGATCACTGTGATCAAGTAGGCTTCATCCCAGTGATGCAGGGATGGAACAATATACGGAAATCCATCAATGTAATCCACTACATAAACAAACTCAAAGAAAAATAACACATGGTCATTTCATTAGATGCTGAAAAAGCATTTGACAAAATTCAGCATCTTTTCATGTTAAAGGTCTTGGAAAGAACAGCAATTCAATGCCCATATCTAAACATAATAAAAGCAATATATGGCAAACCGGTAGCCAACATCAAACTAAATGGAGAGAAACTTGAAGCAATCCCACTAAAATCAGGGACTAGACAAGGCTGCCCTCTCTCTCCACATTTATTCAATGTAGTATGTGAAGTTCTAGCTAGAGCAATTAGACAACAAAAGGAGGTCAAATGGATACAAATTGGAAAGGAAGAAGTCAAACTATCACTATTCGCAGATGATATGATAGTATACTTAAGTGACCCAAAAAACTCCACCAGAGAACTCCTACAGCTGATAAACAACTTCAGCAAAGTGGCTGGATATAAAATTAACTCAAGCAAATCAGTAGCCTTCCTATACTCAAAGAATATGGAGGCCAAGGAAGAAATTAGGAAAATTACAGCCTTCACAATAGTCACAAATAATATAAAGTATCTTGGTGTGACTCTAACCAAACAAGTGAAAGATCTGTCTGACAGGAACTTCAAGTCTTTGAAGAAAGAAATTGAAGAAGACCCCAGAAGATGGAAACATCTTCCATGCTCTTGGATTGGCAGGGTTAATATAGTAAAAAATGGCCATCTTTTCCAAAGCAATCTACAGATTCAATGCAATCCCCACCAAATCCCAACTCAATTATTTAAAGAGTTAGAAAGAGCAATTCTCAAATTCATCTGGAATAACAAAACACCCAGGATAGCTAAAACTATTCTCAAGAGTAAAAGAACTTCTAGGGGAATCAGTATCCCGGACCTCAAGCAGTACTACAGAGCAATAGTGTTAAAAACTGCAGGATAATGGTACAGTGGCAGGCAGGTAGAACAGTTCAATAGAATTGAAGATCCAGAAATGAACCCACACACCTATGGTTACTTGACCATTGTCAAAGGAGCTAAAACCATCCAGTGGAAAAAAGATAGCCTTTTCAACAAATGGTGCTGGATCAACTGGAAGTCAGCATGCAGAAGAATGTGAATTGATCCATTCTTATCTCCTTGTACTAAGCTCAAGTCCAAGTGGATCAAGGAGCTCCACATAAAACCAGACGCACTGAAGCTAATAGAAAAGTAACTGGGGAAGAGCATTGAGCATGTGGGCACAGGGGAAAATTTCCTGAACAGAACACCAATAGCTTATGCTCTAAGATCAAGAATTGACAAATGGGACTTCATAAAATTACAGTTTCTGTAAGGCAAAGGCCACTGACAATAGGACAAAATGGCAACCAACAAATTGGGAAAAGGCCTTTACCATACCTACATTGGACAGAGGGCTAATATCCAAGATATACAAAGAACTCAAAAGGTAGACTGCAGAGAGCCAAATAACCCTATTATAAAATGGGCTACAGTGTTAAACAAAGAATTTTCACCTGAGGAATATCGAATGGCTGAGCAGCACCTAGAGAAATGTTCAACATCTTTAGTTATCAGGGAATGCAAATCAAAACAACCCTGAGGTTTCACCTTACACCAGTCAGAATGGCTAAGATCAAAAACTCAGGAGAAAACAGGTGCTGGTGAGGATGTGTAGAAAGAGGAATACTCCTTCATTGCAGGTGGTATTGCAAGCTTGTACATCCATTCTGGAAATCAGTTTGGCAGTTCCTCACAAAACTAGACATGATACTACTGGAGGGCCCCGTATACCACTCCTGGGCATATACCCAGAGGATTCCCCAGCATGTAATAAGAATACATGCTCCACTATGTTCATAGCAGCCCTATTTATAATAGCCAGAAACTGGAAAAAAAACAGATGCCCCTCAATGGAGGGATGGATACAGAAAATGTGGTAAATTTACAGAATGGAATACTACTCAGCAATTAAAAACAACAAATTGGGGGAGAGGAATTATGGGACATATGGTGGGGGAATTGGGAAAGTGGAAAGCCTTTGGAATGTAAACATAGAATATAGAAAATAAAAATTAAAAAAAAAAACAACGAATTCATGAAATTCTTAGGCAAGTGGGTGCAACGGGAGAATGCCATCCTGAGTGAGGCGACCCAATCCAAAAGAACATACATTGTATGCACTCACTGATAAGTGGATATTAGCCCAGAAGCTCGGAATATACTAGAAACAATTCACATATCAAATGATGCCCAAAGGAGAAGGAAGGAGAGGCCTCTGGTCATGAAAATGCTCAGTGCAGCTGTGTAGGGGAATACCAGGACAGCAAAGCAGGAAGGGGGTGATTTGGGACCAGGGGGAAGGAAGAGGGCTTATGGGACTTACAGTGACGGAAGGTCCAGAAAAGGGGAAATAATTTGAAATATAAATAAAGAATAGATTGAATAAAAAAGTAGGTAACTTACAGGAGTTAGTGCTCTCCTTCCTCCATGTAGCTCATAGAGATGTAACTCAGTTTTCATGCTTTTTAGCAGGCATTTCCCCCACTGATCCATCTCATTGGCCCCATAAGTAAGTTATAAGGATAAGTTTCCTGTTACTTGTAATAATGAACATGTATAAAATAATCATAGTTGTATTTCAAACTAATGGTTGAAGTTTTGAGGAACAATGAGGGGGAAAAATCTTATGACTCGATAGATACTAAATGTAAGATACCGAGGGAATTTAGATATTTAAATTTTTTTTCTAGATTTCAAGATGTCCTCAACAAAGACATTGTGTTAATGTATGAATAAAATCCTTTATAATACAATGCCTTAACCTAAAAAGATTTATTAATTAAAGTTATAAACTCAGAGTGGACAACTTATTGTAGGTACAATGACAGAAAATACAATATTGACTAGTTTATCTATATAAAACTTCAAAGCTAATAAGACACAAGGCAGATGATTTGTCTCTATAAAATCATGATTTCTTGTGACAAAATTATTGCTTTAAACTTATAAAGAATTTATGTGGGCTATAAACAGAGAAGCAATGCTTAATCAGAAACTAGCCTTAATGGAAAGACATGTAAACCTGTTGTTACTCCTAAAACCTTATTAATCTATGACATCAATTATTGCCTTGAACCTACTATGAATTTATTGGAGTGTAAGAGTATTTTTAAAATCATATAATCAGTTATCTTGTTGTAGTGGTTCTACCTGATATTTGTATGAGGTAATTTCGTAGAGAAAGTATAAAAATAAAGAACCACAATAAAATGATTGTACAGCTTTCTTCAGCTACATTTAGTATGCATGTTCATTTGTTTTTTATTTTTTACTTCTCTTTTCTCTTCTCTTCTTTTCTTTTCTCTGTCCCCCACTCTGTTTCATGAAGAGTTATTAAACTCAGAGCCAAAGAGAAAAGAAGCAGGTAACTAAGCCTTATTTTTAAATTTTAAAATATTTTTAATTTCTTAATTCCCTACTGCTAACAGCAGAAGATAATTACCAGAAGTCAATAGCTTCTGGCCTTAAAATAGCAAAGAGTTAAAGGAGGAGAAAAATTACCCAGAGTAAGTAGCTTTTAGTCAAGGAATAGCAGAGTCAAAGACAGAATTGCCAGATAAAGCAGCTTTAGCCCCCATTGCTGCCTTCATACTCCTTTGCTGCCTTCCTTGGATACTGGGTGAAGAGATAAGGTTCCTGAAGTACTGGAAGGTGCTGTGCCAGCTGCTGAGAAAGGAATGCTCAGTCCTTTCCCTCAGTTGAAAAGTATGTAATAAGAATACATTCTCCACTATATTCATAGCAGCCCTATTTATAATAGCCAGAAGCTGGAAAGCACCCAGATGTCACGGAGGAATGGATACAGAAAATGTGGTATATATACACAATGGAGTACTATTTAGCCATTAGAAACAATGAATTCATGAAATTCTTAGACAAATGGATGGAGCTGGAGAACATCATCCTAAGTGAGGTAACCCAGTCTCAAAAGAACACTCATGGAAAACAATCACTGATAAGTGGATATTAGCCTAGAAGCTTGGAATACCCAAGACATAATCCATATATCAAATGGTGTCCAAGAAGAAGGAAGGAGTGGCTCCTGGTCCTGGAAAGGTTCAGTGCAACAGTGTAGGGGAATACCAGAACAGGGAAGTGGGAAAGGGTGGATGGGGGAACGGGGGAGGGAAGGGGGCTTTTGAGACTTTCGGGGAAGAGGGAGTCAGGAAAGAGGAAATTATTTGAAATATAAATAAAGAATATATCAAATAAAAAATGGGTCTCACAAAAAAAAAGAAAGAAAAGAAAAGCCTCTGAAGTACAACAGTGAATGGACTGAGCAGTGATCCAAATGGTGAAATGATGATATTTTTTCCTTGGGTGTAGCCAATAGCTATTTAATTGGACTTCTGACTGAACAGAAGGGATACTTAAGACCTTTCTGGTACTGTTAACCTAGTGAACTTTTCTGGATAAAGAGGTTTTAGAGTCAAGATGAGGATTTACTGTCAGGTTCGTAAAGCAACATAGTTTCTTTCTTCTGTATACTTATCTTTGTAACTACAGTTAAGTGTATCTCTCATCCCTCATCAAAGAAGCTTCTTTTTGTAACAGATGGAAACTGTTGCAGAGGTCTGCAACTGGTCAAAACGCAGAGAATAAGAGACTGTGGAATGCCCAACTCCAGTGGATCTATTTAAAGCAAAGGTTTAGAGAAAACTGTGGAAAATCAGATAAAAAACAAAACAAAACAACAACAAACAAAAACCCTAAAAGCCAGAGGCTTAGAATACCTGCTGATAGACTATGTTCTGTAGGCATGTTAGACAAGAAAAATATACTCATCAATTTCCCACAATATACTTTCTTGGATAAGACAAGAAAAACAATACTAGTTGACGGACGTATCAGTTCATACAAGGAACATTCCAAATGCTCCCACTCATAGATGAAGGGCTTCAAGATGTCAAAGGGTGATGAGAAGAATCCATTGTGCT
The DNA here is from genome assembly GCA_964023405.1 of Apodemus agrarius. Classification (NCBI taxonomy): domain Eukaryota; kingdom Metazoa; phylum Chordata; class Mammalia; order Rodentia; family Muridae; genus Apodemus; species Apodemus agrarius. Next base: position 81,315,786 of record OZ030021.1, read on the forward strand.
CAGGGATACACTCTCACATGGATCATCCAAAGTGTTCAGTCCTGGATATGTGAACATCAGAGCAAAGACAGATGGACTTAATAGGTTACATATACACTTGTACCTATATAATACACACACATATGAACATGTAAGTGCATGTGCAATGATAACTAAAGAATATATACATTTTGGAGAAGGATGGAGGAATTGGAAGATGGAGAAAGAAGTAGGAGTGGTATAGATGTTATGCTCATATGTGGAAATTCTCAAAAAATAACCCCAACTCTTAAAAATATGAACTACAGGCATAGAAAGCAAAACTTTTTAGAAGACTTTCTACATTGACTCACGTAGTAGCTGCATTAACTTACACACCTATATGATTTATTCACAACAAGCAAATTGTTTTTATTCATAACAAATCTAACTGAAAATAAAGAAAATGTCACACATATATACACATACTCAGAGCTGTAAAGAAGAATCAAGTTATGTATTTTTCAGGAAAATGGATTGTGCTGGAGCTTATCATGTTGTTGAAAACAAGCCAGAATCAAAAGTAAAACTGGGTTGCACCTTCTAGCATATGTGGAATTTAGAGAGGAAAAGGATCTTGAAAATAAAATATTAAGGACATGGAAAGAGTAATGGAGATGAAGGATGAGAGAAAGATGTAGGGACATAATTTGATCAGATTATTCTATATGCATATGAAAATGTAACAATAACATCTGATATATTCTATAATCAATTCCTGATAAAATAACAAACCTCTTGTTTTCTAGTTGTGATCAAGCCAGTGCTATTTTTCACCATGAGAAATAAGTAATCTAAGAAGCAAAGTACTTCAACCTTGGGATCTGAGCAACCAGTAACAAATCCTTTAGAAAAATTTAATTCACCAATTATTGGATTGCTTTATTTTCATACTCTATTACTGGATTTCTCAAATGTTTTCCTGCCTTAGACATTCTCAGTATTCTATATATTTATTTTTCCCTTCTGCTTACTTTTAAACCATCAGAAGTAGAAGGACACAAAAGAGGCCTCCACAGGAACAGGGAGTATTTCATTGCCAGTGTAGGGGAATGCTACTTTTCCTCTGTTGCTCCAGGAATTCTTCCATTAGCACAGACTTTCTTATTCCAACTTATAACTTATAGGTCCATATTTAGGTCTAGGATTATCTATTTTAATTACAAGGAAAGGATGGATCAAATCATCTTCAGTAAGTCATCAGCTACCGGTTCCTTGTGCTACCTGAGATATCTATATTAAAGGAGGATTAGAACAGATTTTGTTGTACATAATGAGGCCAGAGACTGGCTCTGTTCTTACTCATCTTGTCTGAGTTTCAAAACCTATAAAATGTTATCATAATATGTACTTCATTGGATGGCTGTAAGTATTAAAATGCAACTGAATATTTATTCATTGCATTGCTGTGCTCAAGAAAGGAAGACCACAATTAGGTCAAACCCAGAGGTTAGATTACTATCACACTTTTTGTGAGAATCAGGTTCCTTATTCAAGTGTGAAAACTGCAACCTTGATAAGAGGGGTGACATGTTGACACCTTATGTGGGGATAATTTTATATCCAAATATTTAAATAATTTGTAGTTTAAATCCTGGCTGCAAAATTTAAAGGATTCTACTTACCCTTTTCTGGACTAAGAAAAGAAGAGGCACACTAACATACATAAACAAGCTGGATGGACAGAATAAGTACCATCTAAAAGTAGCCAGCTACTTTATGACTGCTTTGATGATGCTGTGGCCTCTTGTGATTCTATGACAGCCTTCCCATTTTATGTTGAAATGGTGAAATATAAGAGACAATTTGAACGATCACAAGGAAACAAAGTCTGTGGTATTCAGTTGAGCAACAAGTTAAGTTCATAGTCCCAACATGAAAACTTTGCTTTGATGGGCAAAGTTTCTTTGATAGCATATCTAGTGACACACTCTCTCTCTCTCTCTCCATGTGTGTATGTGTGTTTATGTGAATATACATAAAAGAGTATGTATAAAAAGAAAGTAAAAATTTAAATTTTCTTCTATTTCGCCATTCATTTCCTATTTAATTCTTATTTATAGATATGTGTATGTTTAGACTGTTAGCAAAGTGTAGATATCATTGAATATATTGCTGTATTTTATATGATAAATATCCTCAATCTTTTTATAACTTATTTTATCTCATTATATTGCTGATCATTTAAATTATTTCCACTATTATTTGTTTCAGATAATTCTCGATAACCATATTCATATTCATACATTTCTGAAATGTTTCCTGGGTTAATGTGAGGGCAGTCCTGTGATGAAGAAAGGGTACATATGGACTGCTGATAAACAATTGTTTCCTTATGTTCTACTACTACACCTAATTTCCCATTACAAATATATTTTCATAGTTAACAATTACATTTTAAATGCCCTTTACAGTATATATGCGACATGAAGACTCGTTTCTCCTATTTCTGGATTTTCTTTCATAACTACTTGCATTTGGGGGCCGATCTGATGACTATAATCACCTCCTTTTGTATCCATGCTCATTCTAATTTTTTAAATATTAGGATGTTTAACTGCATTATAATTTGAACTAAATAATTGCACCATTTTTTCCTTAGATGTTTTTGAGAGGCATTGCCATTTGAATAGAACTGGGAACCTTTTGTTACAATAGTATCAAAACTATAAAGTCCTAGCTACTATGTGCATATAGTACCAGGAAGAATAGCTCTTGGATATATTTCTTTTTGTAAATCTGGAAATGAAAAACCACAATTTGTGTAGGATCTGGGTTTTTACATTAGACATTTTGAGAGATGGTTTATGAGCCATTCTTCATAAAATTTATCAGGCAAACTAAGGTGCTTGGCAGTGAATTAAGATTACACATTTTCCATGTATGGTTCCTTTGAGAACTCAACAGCTTTCTAGTGCAGGAGGAAAGATATCAGATAGAATACAACATGGTATAAAGTATCAAAGTTAAACAGTGCTTCTGGAAAAAAATGTAAAGAGTAGAAAAAAGCATTTAAGAATATAAAACTGCAAGGACATTAAAGCAAATGCAGTTTTTGGGGAAAAGATCTTCACCAACCCCACATCCAACAAAGGGCTAATATCCAATATATACAAAGAACTCAAGAAGTTAGACCCCCAAAGAACCAAATAACCCTATTAAAAATGGGGTACAGAGCTAAACAAGGAATTTTCACCAGAAGAAATTCAGATAGCTGAGAAGCACCTTAAGAGATGTTCAACATCATTAGTCATCATGGAAATGCAAATCAAAACAACCCTGAGATTCCACCTCACACCAGTGAGAATGGCTAAGATTAAAAACTCAAGAGACTACAGGTGCTGGCGAGGATGTGGAGAAAGAGGATCACTCCTCCATTGTTGGTGGGATTGCAAGATGGTACAACCGCTCTGGAATCAGTCTGGCGGTTCCTCAGAAAATTGGGCATGACACTTCCAGAGGACCCTGTCATACCTCTCCTGGGCATATATGCAGAGGATTCCCCTGCATGCAATAAAGACATATGCTCCACTATATTCATAGCAGCCTTATTTATAATAGCCAGAAGCTGGAAAGAACCCAGATGTCCCTCAACGGAGTAATGGATACAGAAAATGTGGTATATTTATACAATGGAATACTACTCAGCAATTAAAAATAATGAATTCATGCAATTTGTAGGCAAATAGCTGGATCTGGAAAATATCATCCTAAGTGAGTCAACCCAATCACAAAAGAATACACATGAATTGCAATCACTGATAAGTGGATATTAATGAGCCCAGAAGCTCTGAAAACTCAAGACACAATTAGTTAAGCAAAAGATTCCCAAGAAAAGGGATGGAGAGGACCCTGGTCCGGAAAAGACTAAATCCGGTTTTGTAGGAGAGTACCAGAACAGAGAAATGGTGGGGGGGGGTGATTGGGGAATGGGGGGGGGGCAAGAGGACTTATGGGACATATGGTGAGGGGGGGAACTGGAAAGGGGAAAGCCTTTGGAATGTAAACAAAGAATATAGAAAATAATAAAAAAAGGAAAAAAAACAAAAAAACCAAAAAACCAAAAAACCGAAAAAAAAAAAAGCCAGAAATCATTATTTCCATTGTACTACTTTCTCTGATATTGTTTTTTAGCTCCCCATATGAAGTAAATGTTCTTAGCACATTTGTTTTTGACCATTATATAGATGTAACATTTAAAGTAAGGTTTCTTCTGAGATTAAAATAAGTACAATGCATGATATATTTACTTTGAAAACATTTGAATCACAGTAGAGAAAACAACAACAAACAAATACTTTAGAAATCATTTTTGTCTCTCATTGAGTCCAGCATAATAGAGAAAATCAAGATGCACACAGAAGGGAGTGTCAGTTTATCTCTTGCAAGCACAGTAATTTATTTTACACATTTATAGAAAAAATTGAAAAGAAAATAAAGTCTCTAGGATTTTGACTGCCTAACTCCTGAGTATAGTTTTTGCAAGAGAATGATGGTTAGCCAGACTTTTGGAAGCAATCAGGGGTTGATTGAGTCAAAGAGGAAGTTTTTAGTTTACTCAAGCTATGCCTCTATGAAGATGCTTGGAGGCCTTGTGTTGTCTCTTGTGGTGATAGGATGGTGTAAGCCTAATGCTGAACAAGTTTCATAAAGTCCCAGTACTGCATGTACCTTCAGAATTCTTCCAGAAGCAGTGCTAGAGAGGACAATAAATGTGAGCAGTCAGATTACAGTATTTCTAAGAGTGTCCTCCAGTGAAGCCAGATCAAGGATGCAGACCAAGGACCCATGAACAAGGTCCAGGGAAGTGAACTTCAACGTTGTCTATCACAGAGTTCTGAGGCTGTAAAAGGCAGAGGTGGGGGAGCCCATCCGTCTTGTCATAAATGAGCAGATAGGGACTCTAGATGTCAGTTGTCCCAGAGGGATCTACCCATGGAAGAGAGGATAAGAAGCTTGGGAGGCTAATGGAGGTGAAGGGATCCAATGGGAATGAACATGGAACAATTTTACAGTCTTCAGAGTGCTCATTTCAAACCTGGCTTTTTCCCCAAATTAATGAGATGCCCCCTGATATAGGACGTTTTGCCCAAGACAGAGTTCTGATTTTTCAGATATTATTGACTATCAAGCAAATGCAAAATTTGGTATTATATTTATCTCCTTCATAGAATACAAATATAAAAATACACCAGGAATCCTCACTTTTAATTGTGATCAGCTATAGCTGAGTAAATGGACTCATATGAAAGTATTCAGGAGAATGTTGTATGGGCCATTTGTAACAGGGTTGTCTTTGAGTACTATTGGTGGAACTTGCTGAAGAAATGCAATTTTGAGTTGAGTAGAGGTACTTTCTTATTTTATTATCTTAGAGGAAATAAAAATGTGGAACCTTTTCCCCCAAAAAAATTTTAAGCAATGACTTTCCATTTTTTTCAGAGAAAAATTAGATAGAGGAGTCATGTTGATAAAAATGGTTCAATCTTTAAATGAGTAAGTCTAAATCTTGATTTTAAATTCAAGCTTATGGCCAAGTTTGATTAAAACATTTGTGTCTATAGAAGTTGAGGCATGTTAAGTCCACATCTATGTAAACATGTGTTTATTTCATCTTGGGGAAGTGCATATGTTATTTCTTCTCTTCAGATTTTAATACATCAATTGCTTTTTTGTAATTCATTACTTAAATGTCATGAGTCAGAAATGCCACTTAGCATGCCTGGAAAGCCACATGGGAGTATAAATTTGAGTATAATATATTAGATAATGAAATAGTGTCACAGATGTGGAAAACAAAAGAAAATTAAACTTGGAAAAGAAAGAAAATTTACTTGCTATAAATGCAGTAAACATGGGCAAACTGCATATTTTGAGTCTGAAGCCTTAAGCAGAGTTTTTTCCCTAGCAAAACTGTCTATGAACCTTTCATAGGCTTTGTGAGTCCAGTGTCAGTAGATAGACACATAACAGAACTCAAAGAAGTCCCTGTAGATATTCAAGCCTCTATGGCAAATCCCTAAGGGCAACTGGTTCTAGTGTTCTCTCTTTGCTTAATGAATGTGAGTGGTAGTAACAAAGGAAGCAGGGATGGAGGAAAGAAGGAAAGGAAAGGAGAAAATGGGAGGGAAGGAAAAGGGAAAGAAAGAAGGAAGGGGAAAGGAAAGAGGCAGGAACAGAGTGAGTACAACATGCTGTTTGTATCCCTTCCTTCTGCATGAGTCCCATAGTGCCTGCTGTGCACTTACAGGTAACCACATCCCTGCACACATCCATGGTAGCATCACTGGAACAAGGCTGGTTCCTGGCTTTTCCAATCTCCTTTGCTACAGCAAGTCTGTTCTGGGTTCTTTGTGGGATTTGTTTCTTTACTTCTTGAAAAACAATCTAATAGGCAATTTCACACTGTGTTGGTGCCTGTCAGCAATTGAAACTGTTATATGCATTTTAATAAGGATAAGGACAGAAGCTGATTTTTAATTGTGGCATTTAAAGCATCAGAAAATAAGATATTTAGTATCTAAGGCTCTCTTAGGTCCTGTTTGTCTCTGAAATTTAGGCTCCATTCAGGGAAAAAAGAAAACTTGAGCTATCTCAGCAAGCCTTCATTGTGATATAAGGAACTAGAGCAGATTCTGTGGTTCAGTGTGGCTTCACACCCTACTACCAGGGTGAGAAGGATTCTACCATATATCAGCCAGGACGACTTCTCTGCAGAGACTCAGGATGTATATGTATATGCCATGCACTTAATGCCAGTATATAAGTAAGGAATTATTTACTGCTCATTGCGATAGTTTCAAATCCACTGCAAATGGGATCTGGGGAGATAGGTTTGCCAGTAAAGTGTTTATGTGAGAGCCATGTCTAAAGGCCAAATGAGATGTATATCTGTAATCCTAGCTATGGAGAGATTTGAAGAAGCATTACTTGTTGGCTATTCAGTAGAGCTGATTCATCAAACTCTGTGTTCTATTAGAGACTACATCTAAAAAAGATACAATGATCAACAAAGGCATCTGATGTTTACCTCTGTTCTTTACACACACAGACATATTCATATAGACATACTTGTACACACATGTGAGTAAATTCATATGCTACACATATGTGTTTCTCCCTGTTATTAGCCATAGATTCTTTTCTCATACAATATAATCTGAATACAATTTTGCTTCTTTTTAATCCTCCCAGTTCCTCCCCACGTCCTTTCACAATTGAATCTACTCCCTTTCAGTTTCTCATTAGAAAAAAATAGGTTTCTAAGAGATAAAAACAAAACGCAACAAAATAAAATGTAATGAGATAAAGTAAAAACCATCACATCAAAGTTGGACAAGCCATGCCAACAGAAAAATTAAAAAGATCCAAGTGACAGCACAAGAATCAAAGACACACTCATTCAAGCAGAGGACCTGGTACAGACCCTTGTTGACCCTGTGATTGTTGCTTCAGTCTCTGCGAGTTCATATGGGCTTTGCTCAGTTTTTTAGAGGGCCTTGTTCTTGGTTATTATCCATACCCTCTGTCTTTCCCACTCCTTCAGCCTCCTCTGAAATCTGAGAGGAGGGTTTTGATGCTGCGGAAGTCTTGTGTAGACCTGCACACAGATGTTTTTAAGCACATGAGCTTAAATGCTTGGTGTTCTCCTGCTTCTGCTCTCTGCTGGAAGACTATTCAAGAGAGAATTAAGCTCCGGATACATTTTTTTCCTGTTAATAATATCAACATTTGATTTCTAAATCTGGGAGACTCTTGGTAACATTTTAGTAGAAAAACTGGAAGCTCTTGGACTGTAATATCTTTGTTTTAAAAGTCCTCAGAAATACACTGCTTACAACTATTGTTCAATTCTTTTTTATATCTAATTGGAAGAAAATAATGTAGAATTGTTGAAGAGTTGAACTTTTTCTTGTGCTCCAAGAAAACTTTGTGTTACTGATTTAATACATTGTATCACTTCCAGGTATCATGGTGAGAGACTGAGAATTACAATTACAATCAGAGTGCAGATTCTGGTTACTTCACACAAAGGTAATCTAGAATCAGGAGCTCCTGGAAGCTGCTTGAGGAGCAGCTTAGATATCAGGGCCGGGCCTGCAGCCTGGATCACTGCTTAGAATCTGAGTGATGTGAATCAAATCTGTGTAGCCATTGTAGCCATTTGGCAAGCTGTTTTCTGTTTGGGGCTTGGACAGGTACAGCCCATTCGGGACCTACTGTAAATCTTTCCTGTATTTGTGATTTCTGGGTAGAGTCCCTGCTTTATCATCCCAGACTGATCTCTTTTGTTCAATTTAGACATCTGTCCTTGTCTGTCTTGCCTTTGGGAAGGCTTTGCCAGGCTGTGTCTTATCTCTGACTGTAGCTCACTATATCATCGCTTTTCAGTCAGCAATCTTCTAGCTCATTTTTTTTCAATCTTGCTTGTTTCCTTTGCCTTTCACCTGCACTTTAAATGGATGATGGCAATTGATATGTTATGGTGGAGCTATGAAGTCTGTTGCTCTTCTGAACAGCATCCTGGCTGCTTCAGGCTAGGCTGGGGAAGCTGGTATTGCCCAAAGGTAGCTCTGGGTTACTGATGCAGCAACAGAAACAAGTGATACAGTTTGTGTGGCTTGCCCAACAGGAAAGCATCATGGGATGGATGAGGAGCTGGAAGGGTGTGGGACCAATGGCAGCAGGCAGGTTCCTATAACAGCTGTGGAAAGCCTTCCCCAAACTTCAATTGTTCCGTGTCTTCTGATACTCTACCAGTCTCTGCCTTCATCCTACTGTGGCACCCTCTCTCTTTGCATATCTGTGTCTGAATTCTCCCTCTTTATAATGTAAAGAAACCAGTTATACTGAATACAAGTTGACTTACTGTAGCATGACTTCATCTTAATTAATTTCATCTATAATGGCCTTCACTCTAAACTACTTTACTTGTCGGTGAAGGCTAGGTAAGAACTTTGATTATTCCTGCAGTGACTTCTTGTGCTGGGTTAGAGTGATATGGGGCGGGTTCCCATTTCAGGGAGAAGGGAATGGGGTTGCTTTTTGAAGGTGGACAGGGAAGAAAGAGGGCTACACTCTGAATGTAAACTGAATAAAAAAATTAGTGGAAAACTAAGCAAAAGAACTTTGCCAGGCAAATTTGTTGGCACATATTCAACTCATCCCTTAACTTCATCACCGTGGAACACTGGAACATTTTAAGGAAAGGGTGTCCAGCCTAGCTATTGTCTTCCATTTGAAAGGAACATACTGCAGTGTTTTTACAGCAGCAGTTGGGAGTTGGCCTGCTGCAGCTCTGTGAATACTGACATGTTTTAAGTTACAGGTTCCTGTTTGTTCCTGTTCTGCTTTAAGTTGCTAAGCTTCAGTTAGGGGTCTGCCACAACTCACTTTTTCAGCCCTTTGTCACAGGAAGAGTGAGGGAGGCGAAGCTACTCTGAGGGAAATTTTGTCTTTGGGGTCTGACCTCCTTCCTGTGCCCTCACTGCATCCTCCCACACTGCCTGTTCTGTGAATTTCAGAAACATTTCTTTTCTACTTTCTGGACCCTCATTTCCACTTCCTATACCCTACTTGTAGTTGGAAATTAGTGTGTTTATTTATTGTGTCTGCCTGTTTCAGAGAACTGTATCTCAGGACACTGTAGAACACTTCCTTAGTCATCCTACAGTCAGTCAATATTTGAATTTTAAAAAAGATGCACCTCTGTGCATCTTCACAGACTAGACAAGGTTGGGAATACACAGAGACACTAACTAGTGTTGACACTTCTAATTAGCTGGCATAATAATAGCTACTACAGATGGCTTGGGACAGTTCTGGGCTGTTTAACAGTTAGTCTATTTTAAACATCTGAAGAACAAGTTATTGTCTTTTGCTTTGGAAACCCAAGAGACATCTGGCCAAATGGGAGCTGTTGATTTTTACCTCATGTGCACAAGAGGTGGTAGAGACATGAGGATGGACAGTCAGAAAGGAACAGTTGAGAAAGAGGAGCAAATTCTGAAGGAGATGGGAAGAAGGTCAGAGAGGAAAGAAGGGAAGCAATAAGACAGAGATGCCAGGTAGGTAGATTGGGAATTTACAGAAGGCTAGACCTCTAATTTTTAGGATCAAGGACACAGGTGACATTTGAAGTACTGGTAGGATGGTGGGATGGAAGCTAGTTAGCATGGAATATTCATGAAACATGAGAACACAGGGACCTATTAGAAATTTAAATGAATATGGAAGAATAAATAGTAATTGGGCCATTGGATAGTGTCTTACAGGGTCCGAGCTGCCTCTCAAGTAGCAGAAGTTTCCACTCAGAGATGAGTGGAAGGGGTCCAGTTAGAAGCAGAGGTTGGAAAATAAGAAGACTGTTACAAGTAGAAATATTCTGGCATGAAAAACACACAGGCCCAAGATTAAGATGAAATTTGTTTGATTTACATTCTGTCAGCTGCAAGTTCAGATTTAGGAAGTTCAAATGCCCCTTTCGTGAAACAAGGTCATTGTTTTATTACTGGATTAGAGCCTGGGTATGTGACAGGCCTTACAAACAAACTGGTCTTATTTAGATTAGTTGTCTGGCTTTCCAAACAAATAATTTTAGTTTTTTAAAAAATTTCATTAGAAACTAAGTGAGCCATGTGGGATAGTTATTGATCACTGCATTGATTAAACTAATTGTAAGTTTTAAGTCCTTTTTATTAATGGCAAGAGACTCATGTGCCTCTGAAAAATCTCTTGGCATCCAAGCTCAGGGGTACAAGTTTTCTAAAGACAAAAACTACAAAGCCCATACTGTACAGCAAAGTTAGATGAAATTCAGAGTAACCTTGAAATGTTCTTTTCTGGCAGAGCATAGTAATTATTTTAGACATAGTATGCCAATTTATTTAACATATTTTTTTCTAGTTATTTAGTTTACTTTAATTATTTGGGCTAATACATCTGGACCTTGGTTAATACAATGAAAATCTCAAATGTGTTAACCAGACAGACATGACTGCTATGGGAAGAGGGGTGCAGCACTGAGAACTGTCTAAGCAAACACAAAATGGAGTCAGAAAAGGATGGCATTTCAGAAACAACAACAAGATAAATTTCTGTGTCTTTTTAAAGCTTACCCAACTATCAAGCTTGGCCCCAATATTACTGTTCTATATGTCTCGTTCTCACTCTTAATAAATTTTTCTCTTTTACATGTCTCCAGTTGTATCAGTATTATGCTTTTCATTCCATGTTAGAGATATTTTGTCTTTTTAAACTTGTAAGCTCCTCTTCTTATGTATGCATGCATGTATGTATGTATGGATTATATTTATTCATTATTTTGTTATTGCTGCCATAATTTGAGTTTTGGTAGTCCAATGCCCTGCCTTCCCAGTGTCCTAGAACACACTTCTCAGTTCTTTACAGCTCTCTTACCTTCTTGTGTAGAGTAGAGCATGGGTGTTTGGGCAGAGCTGTTATTTCTTAGAAACGTGAATGTCTCCATGAATTTTTAAATGTATCTTATCTTTGTGTATTTATTTTGGCATAAAATGTTATTTTAAATGTGTTTCTTAATATGATAATTATAGCAGAAGTCGATATTACACAAAATAGCACAAAGGCATATTATTCTGACTACAATGTGGAATGCAAGTTGATTTTTCTATTAAAAATAATATTGATTGCTCTCTTTTATTTCTGGCAAGGGTGGACCTTGGGGCTTGAGGTAGTGTAAGACAAGTTGACCTGCACAAAGGCTTGGCTAGAGAAGTTGGTGTGAAGAGACCCAGGGTTCTGTGATGTTGATGAGTTATATAACAGTCCGTTCCCGGGAGTAATGGCATACATACATATCTACTCACCCCAGATAGGACTCTCATTATAAATCTACATCAAACTCAATGAACCAATGATATTTTATTGAGGGAGGCAATTAGCAGAATATGGGTGAGGGGTCATTTACAGAAGCAGGGATGACTCAAAAGAAGCCTCATCACCCAAAGTGCACCTCAGCACCCAAATACTCTGACAGCTTCTGCAAGCACTTAACCCTAGAGCACTCTGCTACTGTAGTTGTTCACTGCTTTTATAACCCCAGACCTCCTGGGCCTCCTTCTGGAGGGAATGTACCATTTTGGAAGAAACTGCCATAACATCTTTGGGTGATGTTGAAGACCTGCCCAACTGGATACTGAATTATAGGCCTCACAGATGATGACAGTCAGTGGCTGGGGATGTGAGGTGAACATGAAGTATAAGTGTACCCACAAAAAATTGGTTCTCTAGAGGTGGGGCAATACTTAGAAAAGAAAACAAAGCACAAATTAATGATTAAATTAATGATCTATAATCATGATAGAAAAGTCACTTGTAAAGTCAAGGATATCAATAAAAGTTACAGAGACAACAGTATTTTATGTTCATTTTCTAACGAGTACATAGATTATCAATATGGAATCAGTCGGTTTCTACTATTATTGTTTTCTTTTTTTAATTTTATTTTGGGATTGAATTTAAATCAGATTTCCCCTCCCCCATGAACTATGCCAGTTTTGTCACCTTTGACCTTGTAGTGTATCAGGATGGTGGCACCTCTTCTTTATGTCAGGTCTTCTTGGTTGTTATTTTTAGTGTCACATTGGATAGCCTTCCACTTGGATGAACATTGTATCCAGAATTGTTCAAGTGGTACTTAGTTTTCATCTCAGACCAAACAGTCAGACCTTTCAGCATGAAGTTTGATGGGATCTTGCTGGGGAAGAGGGGAATATCTAAAACTCCTTCCATCTTTTAGGTCTGGATATTCATGGGTAGAGATTTTCCCCAGCACTTCAAGAATTTGTCCTTCATATAAATGTAGGTAATTTTCCTAAGTAGAATCCAGCGCTTTATGCCTGAATTGACAAGTAAGTTTGTGGAGCTATTCCTAAGAAGAGGTCAGGGTGAGAACACCTTGAAGAAAGCTTCTGAGAGTAGAGAACCATTCAAAATGAGTGAAGAAAAGCAGTACTGAATGTGAGTCCTGAAGACAAATACTGAAACCTGTAGCCAGGGTTTTTACCTGTCTGCTTGTCAAGGACAGAGTCACTTGTATATAAACAGAAGGTGTTTGATTACAAACTACTAGTATCTTATTTAGCATTTTCCTTCTGTTCCTCATAGTTTCTTCTCTGGTAAATTTCTCCCATTTTAATGTTAGTTTCTCCCTTCTTTCCTCTTATTACTTTCTGCTTATGCATTTTCTTCCTTTCCTCCCCCTCCCCCATTCTGTTGTGTTGGTTTGTAGCTTAGAGATGAAACAGTTTTTGCATGTCTCTTATGTGGGCAAAGTGTTACTTCTGCTAAACACTCTCACAGTCACACACTAGAGAGCTGTGGCTTTTCTGTGTGCTAGATTTTCAAGTCAGTAACCACTGTTGCAGCTAGTGTTTGGTGGTAGGAGACATAAGGTCATAATCAAATATGAAAAGAACATATTATTGTACTTTAAACTTGTACTCTTTTTCAAATGTGCCTTTTTTAAATTTTCCATTGCCCTCCCTCTCTTTTCCCTCTTCCCCTCCCTCTTCTCTCCCATTCTTTTTTTTATTGATTGTTGTTTTATAAAGCCAAGCACTGCTTCCTCAACACATTTGAGCATATCTGATACAAATAAGTAACTCTTCTATTTTTTATTGAATATCATCTTCATTTGCATTGCTAATGGTAAAACCTTTCCTGATATCCCCCTCCCCTAACACCCTCAACCCCTCCCCTTCCTCCATCCCCCTGCCTCCACATATATGCCCCTCCACCCAACACACTCCCACCTCCCTCCCTCAGTTTCCCTTTGTTGAGGCCTCTGTTGAGCCCTTACCTGACCAAGGTCCATTCTTCCTACTGAAGCCCAACAAGGCCTTCCTCTGCCACATTTTTGGCTAGAACCATGTTTACCCCTTGGTTGATGGTTCAGTCCCTGGGAGTCTTAGGGCGTCTGGGTGACCGAAATCATTGTTCTTCCCATGGGGCTGTAAACCCCTTCAGCTCCTCTGGACCATCCTTCAGCTCCTCCATTGGGGACCCTATCTCACCTGCCTGAAAACTTTGTGATATCATCTCTACTCAACCTTCTTTTCTTGAATAACAAATCAGCGTTCTTGATTTGTGGCAATAAAGACTTTGAATGAATAAGGCTGGTACTTAGTTTACCTTTTATGGCTCTGGACTTTTCTGACCTGAGAAATAACAATGTGAGTTACAGTACTACATTAAGTTCACAAGCTTTCTAGCCTCAGAACCAAAACTGATGAAGAACCCCTAAAGGACATTTGTTCATATACATTATATCTAATCTACCATGTTCATAGCACTAGAAGTTAATGTGGAATGCAATTTTTAACACAAGAATCTTTGAGCATTGGCTGTATAAGCTATCAGAGCCTCTGACAGTATATGCTGTACACTCATGAGATATCATAAGAGGAGAATATCTATTATATTTTCCTATGGCTTTGAAAATAGAAATTTGGGAGAATACTTTTGGCACCAGAAATTTATACTGCATGTGAATCTCCACCTATGCACCAGATATTCCTGTAAAACTCAATGAAGTTAAACAAAAAAATGATGTAGTATCTTTTCATAGCCACCTTAGTCTATTGTCTCATAATCTGGAAATTGGAGTTACTGGTTTAGTCTTCTAAATTCAGACCCTGGTGTAATCACTGCTATTAAAGTACCATGGGTTTCAGTTATGTTTCTAGTTTTCTAGTTAACAAAGTAACACTCAAAGGATAGGTGTCTCCTTTTTCTGTCTACAAACCCTTAATGAAATTTTACAAACATGCAAAAATGAAGATACCACTTACTCTTGGAGCACCTGCAGTAGGTAACATCACCAATCATTTCTGGTGGTTTTCTGAGTAGCTTTCCTCTGTGTGTGAACATCTGACCACCTGCTTAAATATCTGCTTCTTTTTCTTTCCAGAGAGTTTTGAGATTGCAGCATCCCCAGAGAGGTACCTGTCTGCAGAACCTGGACAAGATGTCACACTCAGTTGCCAGCTTCAAAGGACTTGGCTAGGGCGACAAGTCATATGGGAAAAAGTCCAGCCTCATCAGGTAGACATCTTAGCTTCCTGTAACCTATCTCAAGGGACAAGATACACTTCAAAGTACCTAAGACCAACATGGAACAACTGTAGCCAGGGGAGCATGAAGAGTGCCCTCATCATCCCCCATGCCACGGCCACTGACTCAGGACTTTACAGATGCCGCTCAGAGGCCAGTTTGGAAATAAATGAAACCTTTGTCATAAGGCTGATCATAACTGATGGTGAGTGACAAGAGATGTTTCCAGTATCAAAAACAGAGAAACAAACAAACAAAAACAAACAAACAAACAAACACAACAACTATGAATTGGTTTCTGTTCTTTTTATTTACAACACACATGTTGTGTATCAATATATTTAATGTTTATATATGAAGCTTCTAGAGCAGTAGATTTCTATATATCTTTTCAGAAAGGTCATTAGTATCATTTATCCTTATCCAAAAATATTTTACCTAGTTGTCATATGTGCATATATAATTTTATAAATATTTGTATTGGTTGATTTAAGTATGTTGAACATTATTAAATTTTAGGACTTGGTATTTATTTAGTTAGTAAATCAACCATCATAGATTTACTAATGGAAATATTTAATTTTATTTTTATTTAATGTGTGTGTATATGTGTGTATACCTATGCACAAGTGTTTGTGTATCCATGTATACATCTGTGTAGGTGAAAATTGAAATCTGGAAGCTTTCTCTATTGTTCTCTATCATTTTGCTTGAGACAGGGTCTGTAGCCAAATCCAAATATCACAGTTTTGACTAGACTGTGGAAGTAGCCTGCCCCAGGATCTATTTGTCTCTGCTTCAACCCTTGCTGGGGTAACCTTGTTATACTCTACGTTTTAGTGTATGATGGCAATCCTCACACTTGTGTGGCAAATACTTTATCCACTGATCCCATTTCCCAAGCCAAACATTTCACTATTTTTTTACCTGAAACATTTATGAACTAAAACATTTGCACACACAAATACACACATGAACACATATGCATACATGCACACAGAGGATATTACCAGCCTATATCTTCATTATGTAATTCCTCACTCCAAATTATTTATAGATTTGAAGGAGATGCCTGGATATTACATCTCCTGTGTATCTCCAGAACTAATAGAAGACTGAAGTAATGGTTTCTAAGACTTGAGAGGACAGAGCTTCTGTAGACATTTGACAGTATGTCATTACCAGTTTGCCAGATGAAAAGCTTGTATCCATCAGGAACAGAAGACAGCTGACCTTAGGGTTTGCAAAGCTGACCTTGGCTTACAGCCATGCTCTTCTATGAGTCTGCATTCCTTTTGTATCCATAATTTGTTTCCTTTGTGATAATGAAGTTTAAATTGTGTAAACATCAGGGTAACCAAGAGCTGCACCTCCTCATGGATGATAATAATAACAGATATTTCTCTGTCTATGGAAGGGAAAACACAAAAATGAAGATAAGGTGCGGATAGCTGTCCTACCACTGAGGGAAGAGGCAATCCTAGGCTTTCATGGTTCTGCCTCTGGGCAACTTTCTTACTGACCAGGAGCAAAGCACTATTTGTTCCAGTAATAGAAACTTTACTTCCATTTATTGTTTCTCACTTTCTCTCCTTTCCTCTTTCTTTTCTTCCTCTCTGCCCTTCTTTCCTTCCTCTCTCCTTTCTTCTATCTCCTGCTTCTCCCTTTTTCTTTATTCTTCCCCCTCCTTCCCTTCCTCTCTCAATCCTTTCTTTCCTTCTCACCTGCTTTCTCTTTTATTTTTCCTATCTTCCCCATTCTTCCATCTGTCCCTCCCTTCCTTCCTCAGACCTTCCCTGGCTTCCTACCCACTAACCTCTTCCTTCCTTTTCCCTCCCTCCCTCCTTCCCCCCTTGTCTTCCTCCCTCCCTCCCTCCCTCCCTCCCCCTCCCTCCTTCCTTCCCTGCCTTCCTCTCGCCTCCCTCCTTTTTGCCCTCAACCTTAGTTTCACTAAGTTCACTTACCTTGGCAGTGCTTAAATATTTAGAGGCAATTTTTTGGCTTGCAGCTGCCACTCACAGTTTCTGCTCATATTTCAGACTGGTCTTTCCTTCTGTACTGTAATAAATAGTGACAGAGTCTGTGTAACAGCAGCCCCTGTCCCTGTGTAAAGAGGACAGTAGTTACTTAAGGATAGCAGGTTTTCACATGTTAGCCATGATCATGATTATATCAACCCTTCTGTTTTTCTCAATGACAACGGGAGCTGAAGGATAGATACACATTGGCTTTAAAATTTAGTACTGCCGGGCGTGGTGGCACACGCCTGTAATCCCAGCACTTGGGAGGCAGAGGCAGGCAGATTTTTGAGTTCGAGGCCTGGTCTACAGAGTGAGTTCCAGGACAGCCAAGACTACACCTCGAAACCCTGTCTCGAAAAAAAACAAACAAAACAAAACAAAAAAAATTTAGCACTGAAGAACGATTTTTTTTATAGAATATTTTGAGATTGGAGATACAAATAAACATCTTACATGTTGACTATTCCTGTAGGCACAGACAGTAAATACTTGTTGTCTAAAAATTTTATGCATCACCGAAGTTATTTTGTATCTGGACAGAAAAAAAAGAGAGTTAAAAAGCAAGTGTTAACCTATTGTTAAGACAATATTTTAAATAGAAATATGTTATAGAGCCATTTTCAAACATGTACGAAATAAGGTCTTATCTAGTAAATGCTGAGAACATGATAATAAATCTCTCCGGTCATAAAGTAAGCAAGGGGAATGGGTTTTAAAAGATGTTGTTGTTTAACTTTTATAAATTACTGAAAATGTCCTTCATATGCCCAACATGACTTTTCTCAAAACAATTTCTATGTACATAAATTATAAACAATGTCAAAAATCTGCCATCAGCTGGAACTGACAGTGTAATAGCAGGTATTGTTAGTGTCCAGAAGCCCTGAACAGTTGCAAAATAGTTTTTTGACATCTAATTGACAGATTAAAAGAATAACAACTAGATTTTATATCCATTAGCAAATATTATAATTGATGGGAGATGACAACCATTGGTTGTGTGCTTTGACTTAATTTTTTTCAATTATTTTATGTAAAGATAAAATCTAAAGCTTCTAGACAGCAAGCAAGGGATGATTTGTGTTTTCTCTGGTGTGATTTTACTATCTCAAGTCCTGAAGTAATCTGGTTAAAAACAAAAATCAATGTAGAGATTGAAGCAGAGAGACAGGTATAAGTTGTGAGGAGGATTTAATTCATCTCAACTGTCAGGGTAAAGGTGATTTTGACACATGGTTTATAAACTGCTACACATCCTCTTTTTGTTATTATCCATTTCTTTTATAGGACAATGTTGCATAAATCCAAATGAGATTTTTAGGGATCTCAAGTTTATATCTGCGCGCGCACACCCACACCCACCCCCCCAACACACACACTGCGATTATGGGTTTTCCTATGACTTCTGCCTACTTAAATTTATCTTCAGACAAGAGCCAAAGATCACCTAAGTGATTTTAACTAATTGTCTAATTACCAGCAAATATGTGTGTGTGTGCTTTCTTGACATATGGTAAGGATGAAGGATGCAGAAATGTGAGTTACTTGCTATCAAATTCTTTGCTAACAAAATAAAGCTTTGTGCTGTTTTTGTGTTCTTGGAAGTGTTAGGAAATATTTACAGATTGACAGTACTGATTTTGAACCTCAATGCCAGAGGCTAGTGACAGAATGAAAGGTGTGCTTATAGCCAAGGACCACAGTTACATTGGTTCTCTAATATCCTTCAGATTTTAATTAGTCATAAGAGAACATTTCAGATCACAACCAAAAAAATTATAAAATTCTTTTAATATTAGCAAGAGATGATGTATAGACTATTATCATTTAAACTGCTCATGTTAACATAAAAGGAATGAGGATAAAATAAATGACATTAGCTCACCAGAAAATACAGAGACAAGACTGGAAAGAACTGTTTGTTGCTGTTGGTTGATGGGCTTGCTACAGTTGTGGCCCAATCTCCTTTAATGAGGCCTCTTGATGGAACCAAGTTTCATGGGAGGTAATTAATTTTCACAATTAGAGCTGAGGAATTAGGGGGAAATAGGTCACATTGGTCAAAGTGAAATTTGTAGTTGATAGTGGGGGAATGCATGTAGAAGATTATAATCAGATGACTAAGTTGGTATAGACAGTCTGATCCATGAATTAGTACAGAGTGAAGCAGGTTAAATGAAATGCCACTTTGATCGATTCTGGATCTTCTGTCATAGTCAAGGAAAGCCACTTATGCCTCTCAAGCAAGGATGGAGAAAGAACATTCTGGGAGAAGTAGGTTATTCATTTTTTCTGTGTTTATCTTTTTAAATTCTGCTTATATTTATTCCTGTCTTCCTTTCTTTTTTCTCTTATGAATGGGATTATTTTTCAAATTTATTTTTGTACCATGACGTGTAGAAAAATGTGCATGGTCTTGTGTATTGATTTTGTATGAATTACATTATTAATTTCTTTTTTTGTATCATTCTGCATAGAGAAATGTAGATATTCTTTGTGTATTGGTTTTATACATTGCAACTTTAAAAAATTCACTTATTAATTTTAGCAGTTGAGGTATATTTGTGTATGTGGTTAAGCACAGTCCTTAGGGTTATATTTGTATGTTATATTGTCATGTTCAAATATTTGTTTTACCCTTTCCTGTTTGGATTACTCACACCTACCTGTTATGGTGAGGATTTCTAGAATTAGCTTGAGTTCAGTGGTAAGAATGGCATTTTTTTATTATTATTTTATTTATTTACATTCCAGTTGTTGCCCTGCTCAGTTCTCTCTCCCATGGTTCTTCATCCCATTTCTCATCCCTGTTGCCCCAAAATAGTGCTCCCCCTCTACCAGCCCCCCCTTCCCTGGGGAAGAATGGCATATTTTCGTTCTTGATCTTAAAAGGAAATGTTTTTAATTCTTTACTATGAGAGTCTGATGGCTTGTCTTATATGGCCTTTATTTCATTTCTTCTATGCTTAACATGCTGAGAGGGTTTTGTAAAGCATGAAAAGATGTTAACTTTTATCAAATGCCTTTTCTATGTCTATTGATTTGTGCATATATATACATATGTATATATATATATGGTGGCATATGATTGATTTTCATGCATTGAAATATTCTCATATCCCATTTAATTGTGGTATACAATCTTATCTATGTGCTATATTAATTACATAATTAAATTTGCTAGTATTTTACTGAAATTTTCATCTATCTTATCTTCATTAGAGACATTGGCTTATAGTCATCTTCCTTTGTGGCTTGCTTATTTGGGTATTATAGTAATGCTTTTGTCATAGAATTTGAAGTATTCCTTATATATTCAGAGAGTTGAAGAAGCATTGGCACTAATTCTACTTTTGATGTTTCATGTAGAAGAAGATGTGAAACTATCATCTTCTGGGATTATTGGCAAACCACATGTTCCAAATGAGCACAGATGTGGCCTTGACAAGAAGAGAGGGGTGCTAGCAGAGAAAGAACCCCAACTTCTGTCCGTGGCTCACTAGGCTTACCTCTCATACCATTCTAGTTTCTCCTTTCCTTGGTCACATTGTTTCAGCATGTATTGTGGTCCCCATAGAGCTTAGTCATCTCTGTCTTTATGTTCTGCCTACATTATCCCAATCTCCTTTCATGTCTTTGAACCTTATACACTTGGCTGTCTTTCATAACTTAAAATTACTACGATTCAGTGATGTAGTAACTGTATTTGTTTGTGTGGTCCAGATTCCTAGCAAATACCCTTGTCAGCTTCGGTTTTCATTAAAATGGAAAGAAACCAACACCATTGAAGGTTTGTGACAATATTAAATACATATGTTTATTTATCTACTCCTTTGCTTTTAAAATAATGTTTAATACAAATAAATGCTATTTTTATTAATAAGTATTACATATTCATATTTAGTAAAAAGGATTTAAAGAATATTATAAATGCATTCACTTTATGAATATGTATGCAATAAACATATGTATATAGTGTATATGTATATAGTAGAAATATTAAAAATTATTTTTAAAATTATAGTATACTCATCACATTTATTTTACTTTTTAAGATTTATTTATTTATCTATTTATACAAAGCATGTTCTTTTATTGAAAAAGGAAGTATGATAAAATTGAAAATTTACTGAGAAAATAGAACAGACATAGAAAAACATGTTAAATTTGACAGTTTTCATGGAAAATTAAAGAGTAAGGTGGTAGACATAAAAAACCATTTCCAAATTAATTGAAAAAGGAAGTAGAAACATTTTATAATAGAATTAAAGATTTATGTTGATAATATTTCTGATAAAATTGTAGAAAATGTAGAAAAACGTTAAAATTGAAGACATCATGGACAATTTTATATAAATATAATAATGGTAGGCATAAAAGTATTCCTAAGTTGATTGAAAGTGGAATTATAAACATTTTCTGGTAAAGTTGATGATTTACATGGAAAATATTTCTGATAAAATTGAAGAAATATGTAGAAAAATATGTTAAAATAGATTATCATGGAAAATTACACAGATAAAATGATAGGTATAAAAATAATTCTAAATTGATTGAAAGTGGGATTATAAAAATTTTCAGGTAAAATTGAAGATTTTCATGGAAAATATTTCTGATAAAAATCAAGAAATATATAGAAAAACATGTTAAAATTGACTATTTTACCGAGTGGTGGTGGCACATTCCTTTAATCCCAGCACTTGGGAGGCAGAGGCAGGCAGATTTCTGAGTTCGAGGCCAGCCTGGTCTACAAAGTGAGTTCCAGGACAGCCAGGGCTACACAGAGAAACCCTATCTGGAAAAACAAACAAACAAACAAAAAATCGACTATTTCATAGAAAATTATACAGATAAAATGGCAGACATAAAAAACCTTTCTAAATTAATTGAAGGTGGAATTAAAAACATTTTATAATGAAATCAGAAATTTACATGGAAAACATTTCTGATAAAATAGAAGACATATATAAAAACATGTTAAAATTGAAGATTATCATGAAAAATAATACAGATAAAAAGGTAGACATAAAAACACTTTACTACATTAATTGAAAAAGGAATTACAAACATTTACTGATAAAATTGAAGATTTACATGAAAAATATTTCTGTCAGTCTATGTCTTTTTGTTAGAGAATTGAGTTCATTGATATTGAGATATTAAGGAACAGTGATTGTTGCTTCCTGTTATTTTTGATGTTATATTTATGTTTGTGTGACTATCTTCTTTTGGGTTTGTTGGAAGAAGATTACTTTCTTGCTTTTTCTAGGGTGTAGTTTTCCTCCTTGTGTTGGCATTTTCCATCTATTATCCTTTGTAAGGCTGCATTTGTGGGAAGATTTTGTGTTAATTTGGTTTTATCATGGAATATCTTGGTTTCTCCATCTATGGTGATAGTTTTGCTGGGTATAATAGTTTGGGCTGGCATTTGTGTTCTCTTAGGGACTGTATGAAATCTGCCCAGGATCTTCTATCTTTCATGGTCTCTGGTGAGAAGTCTGGTGTAATTCTGATAGGTCTGCCTTTACATGTTATTTGACCTTTTTCCTTTACTACTTTAATATTCTTTCTTTGTTTAGTACATTTGTTGTTTTGATTATTGTGTTCCAGGAGGACTTTCTGTTCTGGTCCAATCTGTTTGGAGTTCTGTCGGCTTCTTGTATGGTCATGGGCATCTCTTTCTTTAGGTTAGGGAAGCTTTCATCTATAATTTTGTTGAAGGTATTTACTGGCCCTTTAAGTTGTAAATCCTTGCTCTCTTTTATACCTATAATCTTTAGGCGTGGTCTTCTCACTGTCTCTTAGATTTCCTGGATGTTTTAGGTTACAAGCTTTATGCCTTTTGCAATTCTTTGACTGTTCAGTCAATGTTCTCTATGGTATCTTTAGCACCTGAGATACTTTTTTTTTCACTACTACTTCATAACTGTAATCTTGCTACTGTTATAAATTGTAATGTAAGTATCTGTGTTTTCTCATGGTCTTTGGTGGCCCCTATAAAACGGTCATTCCATTCAACTCCTGAAGGCGTCATGACCTTCAGGTTGAGAACTGCTGCCCTAAAGATTGATATTTTTTTAAATTTTTTATTGGATATATTCTATATTTACAATTCATTTCCCTTTTTCTGGTTCCCCACCCACCAAAGGTCCCACATGCCTTTTCCTTCCCCCTGCTCCCTCATCCACCCCTTTCCAGTTCCCTGTTCTGGTATTCCCCTACACTGATGCTTTGATCCTTTCTAGCACCAGTGTCCACTCCTTTCTTCTTGTCAGACATCACATGGTATGTGGATTGTGTCTTTGGTGTCCCAAGATTCTAGGCTAATATCCACTTATCAGTGACTGCATACCATGGGTATTGTTTTGAGACTGGGTTACCTCACTTAGCATGATGTTCTCCAGCTCCATCCATTTCTCTAAGAATTTCATGAATTCATTATTTCTAGTGGCTGAATAGTATTCCATTGTATATATATACCACATTTTTTTGTATCCATTCCTCCGTTGAGGGACATCTGAGTTCTTTCCAGCTTCTGGCTATTATATATAAAGCTGCTATGAACATAGTGGAGCATGTATCCTTATTGCATGCTGGAGAATCTTCTGGGTATATTCCCAGGTGTGGTATGGCTGGGTCCTCCGGAAGTATCATGTCCATTTTTCTGGGGAACTGGCAGACTGATTTCCAGAGTGGTTGTACCAGTTTGCAGACCCACCAGCAGTGGAGGAGTGTTCCTCTTTCTCCACATCCTCGCCAACACCTGATGTCTTCTGAGTTTTTAATCTTAGCCGTTCTGACTGGTGTGAGGTGAAATCTCAGGGTTGTTTTGATTTTTATTTCTCTAATGACTAATGATGTTGAACATTTTTAAGGTGTTTCTCAGCCATCCGAATTTCTTCAGGTGAAAAGTCTTTGTTTAGCTCTGTACCCCATTTTTGGATAGGGTTATTTGGTTTTCTGGGGTCTAAGTTTTTGAGTTCTTTGTATATATTGGATATTAGCCCTCTGTCAGATGTGGGGTTGGTGAAGATCTTTTCCCAATTTCTTGGTTGCTGATTTGTCCTTTTGACAGTGTCTTTTGCCTTACAGAAACTTTGTAATTTTATGAGGTCCCATTTGTCTATTCTTGCTCTTAGAGCATAAGCAATTGGTGTTCTGTTCAGGAATTTTCCCCCTGAGCCCTCTGAGTGTGTCTGGTTTTATGTGGAGGTCCTTGATCCACTTGGAGTTGAGCTTAGTGTAAGGAGATAAGGGTGGATCAATTCTCATTCTTCTGCATGTTGACCTCCAGTTGAGCCAGCACCATTTGTTGAAAAGGCTATCTTTTTTTTCCACTGCATGTTTTCAGCTCCTTTTTCAAAGATCAATTGGCCATAGATGTGTGGGTTCAATTCTGGGTCTTCAATCGTATTCCAGTGATCCGCCTCCCTGTCACTGTACCAATACCATGCAGTTTTTAACACTACTGCTCTGTAGTATTGCTTGAGGTCTGGAATATTGATTCCCCCAGAATTTATTTTACTGTTAATGATAGTTTTAGCTATCCTGGTTTTTTTATTATTCCAGATGAATTTGAGACTTGCTCTTTCTAACTCTATGAAGAACTGAGTTGGGATTTTGATGGGGATTGCATTGAATCTGTATATTGCTTTTGGCAAGATTGCCATTTTAACTATATTAATCCTGCCAACCCATGAGCATGGAAGATTTTTCCATTTTCAGAGGTCTTCTTCAATTTCCTTTGTCAGAGACCTGAAGTTTTTGTCATATAAATCTTTCACTTGTTTGGTTAGAGTCATACCAAGATACTTTATATTGTTTGTGGCTATTGTGAAGGGTGTCATTTCCCTAATTTCTTTCTCGGCCTGTTTATCCTTTGCATACAGGAAGGCTACTGATTTGCTTAAGTTGATTTTTATAACCAGCCACTTTGCTGAATTTGTTTATCTGCTGTAGGAGTTCTCTGGTGGAGTTTTTTTTGGTCACTTAAGTATACTATCATATCATCTGCAAATAGTGATAGTTTGACTTCTTCCTTTCCAATTTGTATCCCTTTGACTTCCTTATGTTGTCGAATTGCCCTAGCTAAGTACTATATTGAAAAGATATGGTGAGAGTGGCAGCCTTGCTTAGTCCCTGATTTTAGTGGGATTGCTTCAAGTTTCTCTCTGTTTACCTTGATGTTGGCTATTGGTCTGCTGTAAATTGCTTTTACTATGTTTAGATATGGGCCTTGAATTCCTGTTCTTTCCAAGACTTTTAGCATGAAAGGATGCTGAATTTTGTCAAATGCTTTTGCAGCATCTAATGAAATGACAATGTGCAGGTTTTTTTTTTTTTAGGTTGTTTACTTAGTGGATTATCTTGATGGATTTCTGTATAATGAACCATCCCTGCATCCCTGGGATGAAGCCAACTTGATCATGGTGAATGATCGTTTTGATGTGTTCTTGGATTTGGTTGGCAAGTATTTTATTTAGTATTTTTGCATCAATATTCATAAGGGAGATTGGCCTGTAGTTCTCTTTCTTAGTTGGATCTTTCTGTGGTTTTGGTATCAGGGTAATTGTGGCTTCATAGAATGAGTTGGGTAGTTTTCCTTCTGTTTCTATTTTGTGGAAAAGTTTTAAGAGTATTGGTATTAGGTCTTCTTTGAAGGTCTGATAGAATTCTGCACTAAAACCATCTGGTCCTGTTCTCTTTTTGGTTGGAAGACTTTCTATGACCCCTTATATTTCTTTGGGTGTTATAGGTCTATTTAGATGATCTATTTGATCCTGGTTTAATTTTGGTATTTGGTATCTGTCTAGGAAATTGACCATTTCCTCCAGGGTCTCCAGTTGTGTTGAGTATAGGCTTTTGTAGTAGGATCTGATGATTTTTTGAATTTCCTGTTTCTGTTGTTATATCTCCCTTTTCATTTCTAATTTTGTTAATTTGAATACTGTCTCTGTGCCCTTTGGTAAGTCTGGTTAGGGGTTTATCTATCTTGTTGATTTTCTCAAAGAACTAGCTCCTGGTTCTGTTGATTCTTTTATCATTCTCTTTATTTCAACTTGATTGATTTCACTCCTGAGTTTGATGATTTCCTGTCTTCTACTCCTCCTGGGTGAAATAGCTTCTTTTTGTTCTAGAGCTTTCAGGTGTGTCATTAAGTTGCTAGTATATGCTCTCTCCTGTTTCTTTTTGGAGATACTCAGGGCTATGAGTTTTCCTCTTAGTACTGCTTTCATTGTGTCCCATAGATTTGGGTATGTTGTGCCTTCATTTTCATTAAATTCTAAAAAGTCTTTGATTTCTTTATTTCTTCCTTGACTAAGGTATCATTGAGTAGAATATTGTTCAGCCTCCATGTGCATGAGGATTTTCTGTTGTTTTTGTTGCTATTGAAGAACACTCTTACTCCATGGTGATCTGGCAGGAGGCATGGGATAAGTTCAATCTTTTTATATTTGTTGAGGTCTGACTTGTGACCAATTATATGGTCGATTTTGGAGAAGGTACCATGAGGTGCTGAGAAAAATTATAGTCTTTTGCTTTAGGATGAAATGTTCTCTGTCTATATATATATATATATATATATATATATATATATATATCTGTTAAATCCAATTGGCCCAACGTTTCAATGAGTTTCCCTGTGTCACTGTTTAGTTTCTGTTTCCTGATCGGTCCATTGAGGATAGTGGAGTGTTGAGGTACCCCACAATTATTATGTTAGGTGCAATGTGTGCTTTGAGCTTTAGTAAAGTTTCTTTTATGAATGAGGGTGCCCTTGCATTTGAAGCGTAGATGTTTAGAATTGTGAGTTCTTCTTGGTGTATTCTTCCTTTGACTAGCAAGAAGTGAGCTTCTGTGTCTCTTTTGAAGACTTTGGGTTGAAAGTCAATCAGATATTAGAATGGCTATTCCAGCTCGCTTCCTGTGACCAATTGCTTGCAAATTTTTCTTCCAGCCTTTTACTCTAAGGCAGTGTTTGTCTTTGATTCTGAGGTGTGTTTCCTGTATGCAGCAAAATGTAGGGTCCTGTTTATGTATCCAGTCTGTTAATCTATGTCTTTTTATTGGGGAATTGAGTCCATTGATGTTATGAGATATTAATGAATAGTGATTATTTCTTCCTGTCATTTTTGATGTTATTTTTGTGTTTGAGTAGTTATCTTCCTTTGAGTTTGATGGAAGAAGGTTACTATCTTGCTTTTTCTTGGGTGCAGTTTCCCTCCTTGTATTGGAGTTTTCCTCCTATTATCCTTTGTAGAGCTGGGTTAGTGGAAAGATATTGTGTAAATTTGGTCCTGTCATGGAATATTTTGATTTCTCCATCTATGTTGATTGAGAGTTTTGCTGGGTATAGTAGTCTTGGCTGACATTTGCGTTCTCTTAGAGTCTGCCTGAGATCCACCTAGGATCTTCTAGCTTTCATGGTTTCTGGAGACAAGTCTGGTGTGATTCTGATAGGTCTTCCTTTATATGTTACTTGGCCTTTTTCTCTTACTGCCTTTAATATTCTTTCTTTGTTTAGTACATTTGGGGTTTTGATTATTATGTGATGGGAGGTTTTTCTGTTCTGGTCCAGTCTGTTTGGAGTTCTGTGGGCTTCTTGTATATTCATGGGCATCTCTCTCTTTAGGTTGGGGAAGTTTTCTTCCATAATTTTTTTGAAGATATTTGCTGGCCCTTTAAGTTGTAGATCTCTCATCTATCCCTATAATCCTTAGGTCTTCTCATTGTGTCCTGGATTTCCTGGATGTTTTGGGTTACAAGCCTTTTGCATTTTGCATTTTCTTTGACTGTGGAGTCAATGGTTATTATGGTATCTTCAGCATCTGAGATTCTTACCTCTATCTCTTGTATTCTGTTGTTGATATTTCCATCTATGACCCCTGATTTCTTCCCAACGTTTTCTATCTCCAAAGTTGCCTCCTTTTGTGATTTCTTAGTAGTTTCTACCTCTGTGTTCAGATCTTGGATGGTTTTGCTCAGCTCCTTCATTTGTTTGTGTTTTCTTGCAATTCTTTAAGAGATTTTTGTGTTTTCTCTTTCATGACTTCTGCCTGTTGGTTCAAATTTTCCTGCATTTCTTTAAGTGAGTTTCTCATTTTATCTTCATTGGCTTCTGTCTGTTTGTCCATATTCTCCTGGAGTTCTTTAAGTGATTTTTGTGTTTGCATTGTAAGAGCTTCTATCCTATTGATATTCCCCTGCATTTCTTTAAGAGATTTGTTTATGTCTTTTTTTGTGTGTGTGTTCCTCTAGCAGCATCATGACCAGTGCTTTTATATCCAACTCTTGTTTTTCTGGTGTGCTGGGGTATCCAGGACTTGCTGTGGTTGGCGAATTGGGTTCAGATGGTGCCATATTGCCTTGATTTCTGTTAGAAACATTC
Organism: Apodemus agrarius; assembly: GCA_964023405.1. Lineage (NCBI taxonomy): Eukaryota > Metazoa > Chordata > Mammalia > Rodentia > Muridae > Apodemus > Apodemus agrarius. Next base: position 81,344,307 of record OZ030021.1, read on the forward strand.
CTACATTTGCCTTTTGCCATCTGTTTATCTCTGGAGTTAGTTGGTCTTATTGTTACTGGTTGGAGTTTAAAGTTCCTGTGAACCTGGCCTTTGTTGCTGCTGTAGTAGAGGGTGTCCATGCTCCTGACCCCAGCCGCCAATCAGCAACAGCTGCCAATCTGTAGATGCACAGACCTCCTCCAGGCGACCTGTTCTGGCTCTGGGCTCAGGCACCTGAGATTCTTTTATCTCTTGTATTCTGTTGTTGATGCTTGTATCTATGACTCCTGGTTTCCAAGTTTTTCTATCTCCAGAGATATCGCACTTTGTTATTTCTTTATTGTTTCTACTTCCACTTTTATATCTTGGATGGCTTTGTTCAGTTCCTTCACTTGATTGTGTTTTCCTGTAAATCTTTAAGGGATTTTTGTGTTTTCACTTTAAGGGCTTCTGCCTGTTGACCCATGTTTTCCTGTATTTCTTTAAGGGATTTTTGTGTTTCCTCTTTAAGGGCTTTTACCTGTTGACCCATGTTCTCCTGTAATTCTTTAAGGAAGCGATTTAAGTCCTTCTTAAAGCTTTCTATTATCATCATGAGATACGATTTTAAATCCAACTCTTGATTTTCTGGTGTGTTGGGGTTTCTGGGACTAGCTGTGGTGGGAGAACTGGGTTCTGATGTTGCCAAGTAGCCTTGGTTTCTGTTGGTAGGATTTTTATGCTTGCCTTTCACCATCTGGTTATTTCTGGTGCTAGTTGGTCTTGCTGTCTCTGGCTGGAGCTAATCCCTCCTGTGGGCATGTAAGCCTGTCTGTACTCCTTGAAGACCAACTTACTTCTGGCAGTGTCTGTGCACTGGCTCTCTGGTGCAAATGGGAACCTGAGGACCTTTGTCCCAGCTGCACTACTGATCTTATGCCTTGTGTGCTCCCAGCTGTTCCGTTCTAGAGAGAAGGTGGAGATCTCACCTCAGAGCTCAGAAGTGAAAGTGCTGCTGGTAGATCACTATCTCCTGGTGGGCTATGCATAGAAGGCTGTGGAGTCACCTGGTTCCACTATGCAAATGGCAATGGGAACCACATCACATTTATAATAAAAACGTTGAGTTAGAAAATTTATTACATCCATTTAGATATTCTTACATCTATGTTGAAAGTTACCCAAGTATTCTTTTAGAATATGGTCAGGAACATTTATTGAGCATTTATTGTATCAGTATTTCCAAATTAGAAGTCATAATGTTCATCTAAGTTTTACATTTTCTTCATAGATTATTTCAAGACCCTTTCCACATGTTACAGCTCACATTTGAGGTTTAGAGATTATCCAATGAGAGAAAGGGAACTTCCATCATGTTTGCAGAGGAAAGTTTTATGAACTTTGGTTGTGTATGCCACTGCCAGAAAGTTGTATTTCCTCTTAAACTTGTATTATTTTACCTTTTAAGACACAAACAGGGCCTAATGCTTAGTCTGTAGAATTAGAGAGTGTGGAGGTAGAAATTAAGTCTCAAAAGAATTAATTAGGAAATCACAATGCGACAGTGACCACTCCTCCCCACAAATGGTACTTGTATCAGCAAGACTCATGATTGGCAGAACACAAGAGTAAATTCTAGCAATCTTAATATCCCTTGTTCATGCTTTACAAGTTTATTGACTTTGACTTGGTGTGTTTTTGAGTTGAACTATGATAGCATGAAATGAGACTATGGAAGGAATCTTTGTATGTGTGTGCCCATGTTCATATACGTACATGCATGTGTACAAGTGTCTCTCTAATTCAGGTGCTTATGCTTGTAAGATAAACACTTTGTTAAGCATTCCAGCTTCAAAGAAGGATAAATTAATTTTATTTTTATTTATTTGCTTTTAGTTTCTAGAGTTCAACTGCTCTTCAATGAGCTAATTTGTATTCTAGAAGAGTTCTAGGTCATTAATAATTGTACTTTAGAATTCTGTTCATTTACAATCTTATTTCTCACTCTTGTGGATTTTGACCAGATGTTCTAAGATGGTCTGCATAGATCAGTCTGTTTCCATGACACAGTTTGGTGAGCCTCAGCAATGGAATTTTTACATACATGACATTTCTTTTATATGCTAGAACCACCAACTGGGATACCCAAGTCCTACTGATTTTGCTCACAATTTAAAATAGTTTCCTTTGAAGCAAATCAGATACAATTTCCATCTCAGTTTAGTTTCATTTTAAGAATTCTGGTTAACAGCTGGGTACCCAGTTGCAGCACACAGTTACTAACATCACAAGTGAGTTGAGTACTTGATCACTGCCTATTATGTGTTAGCTTCTTCTCCTCACAGCTACCTCTGCACACATCAAAGTATTGTTTTCCTTTTAATAGATAATGCACATGTAGTCAGATAATTTCTTTTCAATGTCTCATATAGACAGGAATACATTTCCCCCAAAGTACAAAATAAGATAAAAGAATATTTGCTTGCATTTACTTTATACATTCCATACTTTAATACTGGATTGAATAATAATGCCATACTAATATCACATACAACAGAAATCTGAAAAACAGAAAAAAAGCAGTTGATTTTAGGAATTGCTATTTGGTAAGTCTTTGTCCCCAGTGTGAGTTATCAATTTTTTAAAACATTTTAAAGGCACTTATCTATTTATTTACTCTGTGTGTATGTATGTGTGTGTGACTGTGTAAATGTGAGAATGTGTGTATGTGACTGAGGTGTGTGTGTGTGTGTGTGTGTGTGTGTGTGTGTGTGTTTGCTCACTGAGCCATGTTGTAGCTTTCAATTCTTGGTTTAAAAAATCAAACCTTTCCTCTTCCTTGGAATTCAGATATGTAAAATTCAAAATCATATCTAAGTATGTAGTTTGGCCCTTAAAACCCAAGCTCTGATGGAAAAAAGCCCTCCTAATACCATGACTCTAAATTAACCATTTTTACTGGTTTGTTCTTACATACACATTTCATCCTAAAAGGCCCCAGGAATTGTTGAAAGCATTGGTATATATTAATAGGTAAAGTCTTTATGAAGGCAGATAACAAATTATCACTTTTAGAAATGAACTCTTGGTGTAAGATTGACAGAATTTAATTCTTAATGGAAATTCCAGTTTTTAGTATTCCAATTTAATTACTCAGGTGAATATTTTATGTGAAGTATTTCAAACATACTGACTTGCATTTTGACAAATATTCAAAGGCAGTAGAATGGCTTTTTAAAGGACTATTTATCTAAAAGATAAGGATGTGAAGAACAAGCATGAATCTATCACTCTCAAAGATATATCTTCAAAGTCCAATTTGTACCTTAAAGTTATAACTTACACTGAAGTGATCCAAAAATCCTTAATAGATATTGACCCAATGCAAATATATAGTTTTTTTCAACATCTGTAAAGTGTAAAATAAATATTTATCAGTCTACTGACCTCTCTTTATGATTAATTTCCAGAATGCATTTAGCACACTTCATTTTTGTTGGTACTCAGAAGTAGCCATGGTGCTATAATGCTTCAGAATGGCACTAGAATTTTATTTTGTTAACTAATAGAAACTGATTTTCTCATGCACAAGTATAAATGTGAAATACCAATGCTTTTATTTGGGCTCACAGAGTTTAAAATGGCTTTAGTCATACTGAAAGTGAGCAAAAGGAAGAAAAAGCCAATTATAATCTTATGCTTAAATGCAAGAAAGAACAGGTACTAAGAAGAGAGGACATTAACAAAGGTTGGGGTACTTCCTGTGGCTACATATTAAAGAGGCCGAAGCATCATGATATGCAATCCTGAACAGCATAAAAGACAGGTTTACAGTTATGGAAAAATACAGATTCACAAAGAATAATTGTTTTGATATTAATGTCATCAGTTTTCATGTCTTATTTGAAAAATTACAACTAATTCTTCATTCTTATCTGTGTGAGTATTTAGGAATAAAGATATGTATGAATATTTATGAAGGCAAGCAAAACAATTATTGACCTGCCATATGGAAAACAGTTAATAAATATGTCATTGTGTAGGCAGTTTTACATCTGTACTTAACACAGGCATATATGCCAAATTTCAAATAGCTTTATGAAAACAATTTACTGTGTTTTTCTGTTGATTACTGTTTTCTCCCTTTGACTTCAAAATGAGAGGTATCATTTTGAAATCAAATCATGCAATCAACTATGATTGAATTTTTCAAAGATGAAAAATTGTATGGGTAATCAAATTCTAACAGACATGTCCAACTGTTACTTATAGCCAGGATGTCTGTAAGTGCATCACAATAGAAAATCATAAACTACTTAAACATTGTGAGGTTTGCCTGCAATTTCTTTTCTAACACAGTTCCTTAATTCTTGAGTGTTAACTTTATAGATGACAGCATCATGTCACAATGCCAAAAAGCTGTACGTGCCTATGTCTAGAGTATAAATCTACAGATTTTATACACTAACATTGTTCTTTATAATTATATTTCCTTTATGCTTTAAAAGCAGAAGTTTTTTTCATATATATGCTTAAAATAGATAGAATCCATATTTAACCCAGAGCTTGTGTTCTATTTTGTATCTTGACAAACATAACATGAACAGAGCATTTATATGTTCATTGTATTTAGTGGCATTGTTTACTGTGGATCTTGACTGTCCCAAAGATTTGGTCCCTTGATGGTACCAGTGAGAAGTGGTAGGATGTTTAAGAGGTGGAGTATAGGATTTTCAGGTCACTGAGGTGTGCCCTTAAATAGATTGTTGTGATTGTGTATTCTGTATAGGATTTGAGTGGTTTTCTTATCCCATGAGAGGTTTTTTCCATAAGAATCCTCACTACAGTGGGCAAAGCAATGAGTCAACTTGGTCATAGATTGGAAACTGTAAAATAAAACCTTGTTTTTTTCTGAGTTGATAGATCTTGGTATTTGTCATAATAGTACAAAGCTGATTAACACTCCATATTGTTAGAATCTCAAATGTACATGACTGTGTGTTGATATGTTTTTGAGACACATGGATCATGTTTTTCTATGTGCTGTCTGCTGGCCTAAGGATGTATGCAGTACTGCTCATTTACCCCTCAAAGCAGTTTTATTTCATCTCTACAGATGAAAAGCATGTGAAGCATGATGGGTTTAATCAGTTTATTCAAAGCTTATTAGCTAATAAATATATGAGCTAATCTGTAAAGGCAGACACCCTAACTTTAGAGTTCCTGTTTTTAGCCACAGTTTCTTATTCCCCACAATGTAGAATAAAAAGTCTTGCTGCTTACCTCAGAAGGGGTGCCAGTGAAGTCACAGATCTCTGTTTCCTCCTTTTAGATATTTATTTACAAGGCAGTTTTCACACTGTACTGATAGGTGAAGAAAGTGAAAGCTCACAAGTGGGGTCTGATCTCTCACTGTTTTATTCCAGCACTGGGCATTGCAGCTTGTCTGGATACTACCCTCAGGCTCAGGTCCTATGTGGGTTAGTTCTTCTTCACCTAATATTTCCACCTTTTCAGGGGCCTTTGCATTAGTTGATAGACTCATCTAAGACTGGTTCTATACACAGTCTTAGGGAATTAGTACAATCAGAGCAGGTGTGAGAATCCAGAGGTGGAATGCTGGCCACTGATACAATTAATTCTACACTAAAAAGAGATTAGTGGATTGTGTGGTTTAATTGTACCCAGTAAAACAGCGTTAATGTGGGAGCTTTAATTGGGCTACTAAGGCTCTGTCTTCATCAACTGATAAATGCCATTGTAACAATAATGGTTTAGTGGGTATGAGGGTGATACTCCTGATGAATTTACTTCTCTTTCACTCTTACCTTCTCTTGTCTTTCCACTGACTACCATGTGATGATGCAGCAAGAATGTTTTTGGCTGTCCCTTGTTCTTGATTTGTAATGGTAGTGGTGAGCAGACAGGTTCTCACTTTGTAGCCTAGGCTGGTCTAGAATTCAACATGTAGTCCAAACTAGCCTGAAATGTGTGGCAATATTCCTGTCTCAATGTCCTGAGTGAAACCATTACAAGCATGACAAACAACACTCAAATGAATGACTTAATATTATCACCTAACCTCTCATATTCTACTGTAGTCATTAGAAAGGAACTCAGACACTAGAACTTTAAGGATAAAGTCCTATATTGTCCTGGGTAAAGGACAGTCCTAGTTCATGCTACAGAGACCTGGTGATATCTCAGCCTGTACATATCTTTGGTCCATTGCAAAAAACCAGTGCACTCATGGCATTGATATGATCTCCTACTAGATGCTTATCCCATGGCTAAAACTACTTTCTTGGGCAACTACTTAGGTATCTATAGAAAATACCCAAGCAAATTTCTTTATCCCACTTAAAATTCTTTTTTCTCATATTCTGCTCTTCTCCTTTGTCTTATACACCAGACCTAAATGACTTAGGACAGTTAGATTACAGCTGTAGTTAGCAATCAGAGCTTTTCTTCCCCTTATTGTTGGTTAATGAAGGGTTAACATTCAAAATATCCCAAAGAAGCAACAGAAGCTTTTTTTTTTTACTGAATATCATCTTCATTTACATTGCAAATGGTAAAACCTTTCCCAATTTCCCTCCTCACCAAAGACCACCAACCACTCCTCACATGTCCTGTCTCCATGTATATGTACCTCCACGTGACCCACTCCTACCCCCCTTGATTTCCCTTTGTTGGGGCATTATTGAGCCTTTACCTGACCAAGGACCACTCAAAGGATAAACAAGAGGAGAAAGAAATTAGGGAAATGACACCCTTCACAACAGTCAGAAATAATATTTCATACCTAGGTGTGACCCTAATGAAGCAAGTGAAAGATCTGTATGACAAGAACTTCAAGCCTCTGAAGAAAGAAATCAAAGAAGGTCTCAGAAGATGGAAAGATCTCCCATGTTCATGGATTGATAGGATCAATATAGTAAAAATGGCCATCTTGCCAAAAGCCATCTACAGATTCATTGCAATCCCCATCAAAATACCAAATCAATTCTTCATAGATCTAGAAAGAGCAATTCTCAAATTCATCTGGAATAACAACAACAACAACAACAACAACAACAAACAACAACAACAAAAACAGGATAACAGAACGTATTCTCCACAACAAAAGATAGCCTGGGGTAATCACCATCCCTAACCTCAAGCTCTACTATAGAGCAATAGTAATAAAAACTGTTTGGTATTGGTATGCTAGACAGGCAGGAAGATCAATGGAATAGAATTGAAGACCCAGAAAAGAACTGACACACATACGGTCACTTGATATTTGACAAAGGAGCTAAAGACATCCAATGGAAAAAAGACAGCACTTTTAACAAATGGTGCTGGATTAACTGGAGGTCTGCATGCAGAAAAATGCAAATTGACTCATTCTTATCTCCTTGTACAAAGCTCAAGTCCAAATGGATCAAGGATCTACACATAAAACCAGACAAACTGAAGCTTATAGAGGAGAAAGTGGGGAAGAACTTTAAACACATGGGGACAGGGGGGAACGTTCCTGAACAGAACACAAATGGCTTAGGCTCAAAGAACAAGAATCGACAAATGGGACCTCATAAAACTTTAAAGCTTCTATAAGGCAAAGGACATTGTCAATAGGACAAAACAACAACTAACAAATTGAGAAAAGATCTTTACTAACCCTACATCCAATAGATGGCTAATATCCAATGTATGCAAGTTAGTCTCCAGAGAGTCAAATAACCCTATTAAAAAATGTGGTACAGAGCTAAACAGGGTATTCTCAACTAAGGAAACTGGAATGGAAGTGCCAAAGAAATGTTCAGCATCCTTAGTTATCAGGGAAATGCAAATCAAAACAACACTGAGATTCCACCTCACACTGGTCAAAATGGAAAAGATGAAAATCTGAGGGGACAACAGATGCTGGAGAGGATATGGGGAAAGAGGAACACTTCTCCGTTGTTGGTGGGATTGAAAGATGGTAAAACTACTCTGGAAATCAGTTTGGCAATTCCACAGAAAATTAGACATAGGATCTGAGGATCCAGATACAGAAGATGCTCCTACATGTAATAAGAACACATGCTCCACTATGTTCATAGCTACCTTATTTATAATATTCAGAAGCTGGAAAGAACCCAGATGTCCTTCAACAGAGTAATGGTTACAGAAACTGTGGTATATATACATAATGGAGTACTATTCAGCTATTAAAAACAATGAATTCATGAAATTCTTAGGCAACTGGATTCATCTAGAAAGTGTCATACTGATTGAGGTAACCTAATCACAAAAGAATGCACATGGTATGCACTCACTAATAAACAGATGATAGCCCAAAAGCTCAAAACAAACAAGTTACAATTCACCCAGCATAGGAAGTTCAAGAAGAAGGAGGACTTAAGTGAGGGTGCTTTGGTTCCTCTGAGAAAGGGAACAAAATACTAACAGGAGCAATAAGGGAGATAAAGTGTGAAGCAGAGAGTGAAGTAAAGGCCAACCAGAGACTTCCCTACATGGAGATTCATCCTATAAACAGTCACCAAACCACAACACTACTATGGACGACAAAAAGTGTATAACAAAAGGAGTGTGCCATGGTTGTCTCCAGAGGGGCCCTCCCAGAGCCTTACAAATACAGAGGCAGGTGCTAGCAGCTGACCATTGGACTGGGTATGGGGTCCCCAATGGAGGAGCTGGAGGGTGGTCTGGAGGAGTTGAAGGGGTTTACAGCCCCATGGGAAGAAAAAATGGTTTCGGCCACCCAGATGCCCCAGGACTCCCAGGGACTAAACCATCAACCCAGGGGTACACACAGTTCCAGCCAAAAATGTGGCAGAGGAATGTCTTGTTGAGACATTGTCATACAGACCTTTACTTGCTTCATTAGGGTCACACCTAGGTATGAAATATTATTTCTGACTGTTGTGGAGGGTGTCATTTCCCTAATTTCCTTCTCCTCTTGTTTATCCTTTGAGTAGAGGAAGGCTACTGATTTGTTTGAGTTAATTTTATATCCAGCTACTTTGTGGAAGTTGTTTAACAGCTTTAGGAGTTCTGTGGTAAAAGTCTTGGGATTGCTTAAGTATACTATCATATCATCTACAAATACTGATATTTTAACTTCTTCCTTTCCAATTTTATACCTTTGACCTCCTTTTGTTGCCTGACTGCTCTGGCTAGGATTTCAAGTAGTATATTGAATAAATAGGGAGAGAGTGGGCAGCTTTGTCTAGTCCCTGATTTTAGTGGGATTGCTTCAAGTTTCTCTCCATTTAACTTGATGTTGGCTACCAGTTTACAGTATATTGCTTTCACTATGTTTAGGTATGGGCCTTGGATTCCCAATCGCTACAGGACTTTTATCATGAAGGGATGCTGGTTTTTGTCAAAAGCCTTTTCATCATCTAATGAAATGACCGTGTGGTTTTTTCCTTGAATTTGTTTATGTAGTGGATTCCATTGATGGATTTCCATATATTGAACCATCCCTGCATCCCTGGAATGAAGCCTACCTGATCATGGTGAATTATAGTTTTGATGCATTCTTAGATTTGGTTGGCCAGGATCTTGTTCAGTATTTTTTGCATCAATGTTCCTTGTTTGGTCTTTGTTTGGTTTAGGTAAAAGCATTATTGTGGCTGCATAGAATGAGTTGGGTAGTGTTCCTTGAGTTTCTCTTTGGTAGAATAGTTTGAAGAATATTGGTATTAACTCTTGTTTGAAGATCTGATAGAGTTCCCTACTAAACCCATCTGGTCCTAGGCTTTTTTTTGGATGGGAGACTATTAATGACTGTTTCTATTTCCTCAGGACTTATGGGACTATTTAGATGGTTTGTCTGATCCTGTGTTAAGGATGGCACCTGGTATGTATCTAGAGAGTTGTCCATTTCATCCAGATTTTCAAACTTTGTAGTAGGATCTGATGAATTTTTTAATTTCCACAGTTTCTGTTGTTATGCCTCCCTTTTCATTTCTTTGTTGTTGTTGTTGTTGTTGTTGTTTTATTGGATATATTCTATATTTACATTTCATTTCCCTTTTTCTGGTTCCCCATCCCCCAAAGGTCTCACATGCCCTTTTCCCTCCCCCTGTTCCCCCATCCACCCCTTCCCATTTCCCTGTTCTGGTATTACCCTACACTGATGTTTTGATCCTTTCCAGTACCAGTGTCTACTCCTTCCTTATTGTTGGATATCATTTGATATGTGGATTGTGTCTTTGGTGTCCCAAGAGTCTAGGCTAATATCCACCTATCAGTGAGTGCATACCATGGGTATTCTTTTGAGACTGGGTTACCTCACTTAGTATGATGTTCTCCAGCTCCATCCATTTCTCTAAGAATTTCATGAATTCATTGTTTCTAATGGCGGAATAGTACTCCATTGTGTATATATACCACATTTTTTTTTGTATCCATTCCTCTGTTGAGGGACATTTGGGTTCTTTCCAGCTTCTGGCTATTATAAATAAGGCTGCTATGAACATAGTGTAGCATGTATCCTTATTGCATGCTGGGGAATCTTCTGGGTATATTCCCAGGAGTGGTACGGCTGGGTTCTCTAGAAGTATTATGTCCATTTTTCTGAGGAACCTCCAGACTGATTTCCAGAGTGGTTGTACTAGCTTGCAGTTCCACCAGCAGTGGAGAAGTGTTCCTCTTTCCTCATATCCTTGCCAACACCTGATGTCTCCTGAGTTTTTAATCTTAGCCATTCTAACTGGTGTGAGGTGAAATCTCAGGGTTGTTTTGATTTGCATTTCTCTAATGGCTAATGATGTTGAACATTTTTTAAGGTGTTTCTCAGCCATCCAAATTTCTTCAGGTGAAAAGTCTTTGTTTAGCTCTGTACCCCATTTTTGGATAGGGTTATTTGGTTTTCTGGGGTCTAACTACTTGACTTCTTTGTATACATTGGATATTAGCCCTCTGTCAGATGTGGGGCTGGTGAAGACCTTTTCCCAATTTGTTGGTTGCTGATTTGTCCTTTTGACAGTGTCTTTTGCCTTACAGAATCTTTGTAATTTTATGAGGTCCCATTTGTCTATTCTTGCTCTTAGAGCATAAGCAATTGGTGTTCTGTTCAGGAATTTTCCCCTTGAGCCAATGTCCTCAAGGGTCTTCCACAGTTTCTTTTCTATTAGTTTTAGTGTGTCTAGTTTTATGTGGAGGTCCTTGATCCACTTGGAGTTGAGCTTAGTGCAAGGAGATAAGAGTGGATCAATTCTCATTCTTCTGCATGTTGACCTCCAGTTGAGCCAGCACCATTTGTTGAAAAGGCTATCTTTTTTCCAGTGGATGTTTTCAGCTACTTTGTCGAAGATCAATTGGCCATAGATGTGTGGGTTCAATTCTGGGTCTTCAATCGTATTCCACTTATCTGCCTCCCTATCACTGTACCAATACCATGCAGTTTTTAACACTACTGCTCTGTAGTATTGCTTGAGGTCCGAGATATTGATTCCCCCAGAAGTTTTTTTTTTACTGTTGATGACAGTTTTAGCTATCCTGGGTTTTTTTTTAATTATTCCAGATGAATTTGAGACTTGCTCTTTCTAACTCGATGGCGAACTGAGTTGGGATTTTGATGGGGATTGCATTGAATCTGTATATTGCTTTTGGCAAGATTGCCATTTTAACTATATTAATCCTGCCAACCCACGAGCATGGAATATTTTTCCATTTTCTGAGGCCTTCTTCAATTTCCTTCTTCAGAGACCTGAAGTTTTTGTCATATAAATCTTTCACTTCTCAAAACGATCATTCACCATGATCAAGTTGGCTTCATCCCAGGGATGCAGGTATGGTTCAATATGCGGAAATCCATCAACATAATCCACTACATAAACAAACTCAAAGAAAAAAACCACATGGTCATCTCATTGGATGCTGAAAAAGCATTTGACAAAATTCAGCATCCTTTCATGCTAAAAGTCTTGGAAAGAACAGGAATTCAAGGCCCATACCTAAACACAGTAAAAGCAATTTACAGCAGACCAATAGCCAACATCAAGGTAAACAGAGAGAAACTTGAAGCAATCCCACTAAAATCAGGGACTAGAAACGGCTGCCCCCTATCACCATATCTCTTCAATATAGTACTTGAGGTACTTGCTAGAGCAATTCGACAACATAAAGAAGTCAAAGGGATACAAATTGGAAAGGAAGAAGTCAAACTATCACTATTTGCAGATGATATGATAGTATACTTAAGTGACCCAAAAAACTCCACCAGAGAACTCCTACAGCTGATAAACAAATTCAGCAAAGTGGCTGGTTATAAAAATCAACTTAAGCAAATCAGTAGCCTTCCTGTATGCAAAGGATAAACAGGCCGAGAAAGAAATTAGGGAAATGACACCCTTCACAATAGCCACAAACAATATAACGTATCTTGGTGTGACTCTATCCCTTTTCATTTCTGATTTTAATAATTTGGATATTGTCTCTGTGCCCTCTGGTTAGTCTGGCTAAGGGTTTGTCTATCTTGTTAATTTTTGCAAAATACCAGCTCATTGTATTGTTGATTCTTTGTATAATTCTTTATGTTTTTGTTTGATTGAGTTTGGCCCTGGGTTTGATGAGTTCTTGCCTTCTAATCCACTTGGGTGTATTTACTTATTCTAGAGCTTTCAAGTACACTGTCAAGCTGTTAGTGTAAACTCTCCATTCTCTTTTTGGAGGCACTCAGAGCTATGAGTTTTTCTCTTACCACTGCTTTTATTGTGTCCCATAAATTTTGGTATGATGTGTCTGCATTTTCATTAAATTATAAAAGTCTTTTATTTCTTTCTTTATTTCTTCCTTGACCAAGCTATTGTTGAGAAGAGCATTGTTCAGAGTCAACCTGTATTTGTGTTTTCCATTGTTTTTGTTAGAGTTTAAGAACATCCTTAGGACACGGTGATCTGATAAAGTGAATGGAATAAGTTCAGTATTTCTGTATCTGTTGAGGTCCATTTTATGACCAAGTATATGGTCAGTTTTGGAGAAGGTACCATGATGTGCTGAGAAGAAGATATATTCTTCTCCTTTAGGTAGAATATTCTATAACTATCTGTTAGATCCATTTGGTCCATAACTTCAGTTAGTTTCACTGTATCTCTCTCTTTAGTTTCTGCTTCCATGATTTGTCTATTTTTGAGAGTGGGTTGTTGAAGCCTCCCACTATTATTTTGTGGGGTGCAAAGCTCAAAAGCTTTGTTAAAATTTCTTTTATGAATGTGGGTGCCCTTGCATTCAGAGCATAGATGTTCACAATTGAGAGTTCATCTTGGTATACTTTTCCTTTGACCAGTATGAACTGTCCTTCCTTATCTTTTTTGACAACTTTTGGTTGAAAGTCAATTTTATCTGATATAAGAATTATCACTCTAGATTTTTCTTAGGACCATTTGTTTGGAAAAGGTTTTCCAACCTTTGACTCCGAAGTAGTGACTGTCATTATAACTGAGGTGGGTTTTTTGTATGCAGCAAAACATTGGGTCCTGTTTATGTATCCAGTCTGTTAGTCTATGTCTTTTTATAGGGGAATTGAGGCCATTGATATTAAGAGATATGAAGGAAAAGTGATTGTTGCTTACTTTTATCTTCTTAGTTAAAGGTGAAATTCTTTTTTTTAATTTTTTTATATTAATATTATTTTTTTCTTTTTTTTATTTTCTATATTCTATGTTTACATTCCAAAGGCTTTCCCCTTTCCCAGTTCCCACCCACCATACTTCCCATAGTTCCTCTCCCCCCAACTATTCCCCAATCATTCCCCCTCCCCCCTCAGTTTCTTTACTAAATTGGATGCAATCTTTACATGCCCAGGGTCCTCTCCTGTCTTCTTCTTGGGAATCATTTGACTTGCTATTTGTGTCTTGAGTATTTAGGGCTTCTGGGCTCATTAATATCCACTTATCAGTGATTGCATTTCATGTGCATTCTTTTGTGATTGGGTTAATTCACTCAGGATGATATTTTCCAGGTCTAACCATTTACCTACAAATTGCATGAATTCATTATTTTTAATTGCTGAGTAGTATTCCATTGTATAAATATACCACATTTTCTGTATCCATTCCTCCTTTGAGGGATATTTGGGCTCCTTCCAATTTCTGGCTATTATAAACAAGGCTGCTATAAACATAGTGGAGCATGTGTCTTTATTGCATGCAGGGGAATCCTCTGGGTATATGCCCAGGAGTGGTATGCCAGGGTCCTCTGGAAGTGACATGCCCAATTTTCTGAGGAACCGCCAGACTGATTTCCAGAGCGGTTTTACCATTTTGCAATCCCACCAACAGTGGAGGAGTGTTCCTCTTTATCCACATCCTCGCTAACACTTGTTGTCTCTTGAGTTTTTAATCTTAGCCATTCTGACTGATGAGAGGTGGAATCTCAGGGTTGTTTTGATTTGCATTTCCATGATGACTAATGATGTTGAACATCTTTTAAGGTGTTTCTCGGCCATCCGAATTTCTTCTGGTGAAAATTCTTTGTTTAGCTCTGTGCCCCATTTTTTGATAGGGTTATTTGGTACTTTGGGGTCTAACTTCCTGAGTTCTTTGTATATATTGGATATTAGTCCTCTGTCTGATGTGGGGTTGGTGAAGATCTTTTCCCACTTTGTTGGTTGCCGTTTTGTCCTTCTGACAGTGTCCTTTGCTTTGCAGAAACTTTGTAATTTTATGAGGTCCCATTTGTCGATTCTTGATCTTAGTGCGTACGCTATTGGTGTTCTGTTCAGGAAATTTCCCCCTGTGCCCAAGTCCTCCAGGGTCTTCCCAAGTTTCTTTTCTAATAGTTTCAGTGTGTCTGGTTTTATGTGGAGGTCCTTGATCCACTTGGAGTTGATCTTAGTGCAAAGAGATAAGAGTGGGTCAATTTGCATTCTTCTGCATGTTGACCTCCAGTTGAACCAGCACCATTTGTTGAAAAGGCTATCTTTATTCCATCTGATGGTTGTGGCTCCTTTATAAAAGATCAAGTGACCATAAGTCTGTGGGTTAATTTTTGGGTCTTCAATCCTGTTCCATTGATCTGCTTGCCTGTTGCTATACCAATACCATGCAGTTTTTAACACAATTGCTCTGTAGTACTGCTTGAGGTCAGGGATATTGATTCCCCCAGAAGTCCTTTTATTGTTGAGAATAGTTTTAGCTATCCTGGGTTTTTTGTTGCTCCTGATGAATTTGAGAATTGCTCTTTCTAGATCTATGAAGAATTGAGTTGGGATTTTGATGGGGATTGCATTGAATCTGTATATTGCTTTTGGCAAGATGGCCATTTTTACTATATTGATCCTGCCAATCCAGGAGCAAGAAATATTTTTCCATCTTCTGAGGTCTTCTTCGATTTCTTTCTTCAAGGACTTGAAGTTGCTGTTGTACAGATCTTTTGCTTGTTTGGTTAGAGTTACGCCAAGATACTTTATGTTGTTTGTGGCTATTGTGAAGGGTGTTATTTCCCTAATTTCTTTCTCAGCCTGCTTGTCCTTTGAGTACAAGAAGGCCACTGACTTGCTTGAGTTAATTTTATAACCTGCCACTTTGCTGAAGTTGTTTTTCAGCTGTAGAAGTTCTCTGGTGGAGTTTTTTGGGTCGCTTAGGTAAACTATCATATCGTCTGCAAATAATGATAGTTTCACTTCTTCCTTTCCAATTTGTATCCCTTTGACTTCCTTATGTTGTCTAATTGCTCTTGCTAGAACTTCAAGTACTATATTGAAAAGATATGGAGAGAGAGGGCAGCCTTGTCTAGTCCCTGATTTTAGTGGGAATGCTTCAAGTTTCTCTCCATTTAATTTGATGTTGGCTACTGGTTTGCTGTAGATTGCTTTTACTATGTTCAGGTATGGGCCTTGAATTCCTGCTCTTTCCAAGACTTTTAGCATGAAAGGATGCTGAATTTTGTTCAATGCTTTTTCAGCATCTAATGAGATGACCATGTGGTTTTTTTCTTTCAGTTTGTTTATGTAGTGGATTACATTGATGGATTTCCGTATATTGAACCATCCCTGAATCCCTGGGATGAAGCCTACTTGATCATGGTGGATGATCGTTTTGATGTGCTCTTGGATTCGGTTAGCAAGAATTTTATTTAGTATTTTTGCATCTATATTCATAAGAGAAATTGGCCTGAAGTTCTCTTTCTTTGTTGGATCTTTTTGTGGTTTACGTATTAGCGTAATTGTGGCTTCGAAGAATGAGTTGGGCAGTGTCCCTTCTGTCTCTATTTTGTGGAATAGTTTGAAGAGTATTGGTGTTAAGTCTTCTTTGAAGGTGTGGTAGAATTCTGCACTAAAACCATCTGGCCCCGTACTTTTTTGGTTGGGAGGCTTTCTATAACCCTTTCTATTTCTTTAGGGGTTATGGGACTATTTAGCTGGTCTACTTGATGCTGATTTAATTTTGGTATTTGATATCTGTCTAGGAAATTGTCCATTTCCTCCAGATTCTCCAGTTGTTTTGAGTATAGACCTTTGTAGTAGGATCTGATGATCTTTGGAATTTCCTCAGTTTCTGTTGTTATGTCTCCCTTTTCATTTCTAATTTTGTTAATTTGTATACTGTCTCTGTGTCCTTTTGTTAGTCTGGCTAAGGGTTTATCTATCTTGTTGATTTTCTCAAAGAACCAGCTCCTGGTCTTGTTGATTCTTTGTATGGTTCTCTTTGATTCTATTTGATTGATTTCAGCCCTGAGTTTGATGATTTCTTGTCTTCTACTCCTCCTGGGTGAATTAACTTGTTTTTCTTCCAGGGCTTTAAGGTGTGCCGTTAAGCTGCTAGTGTATGCTCTCTCCAGTTTCTTTTTGGATGCACTTAGAGCTATGAGTTTTCCTCTTAGCACTGCTTTCATTGTGTCCCATAGATTTGGGTAGGTTGTACCTTCATTTTCATTGAATTCTAAAAAGTCTTTGATTTCTTTTTTTATTTCTTAAAGGTGAAATTCTGATTGTATAGCTATCATCTATTGGGTTTGTTGAAAGATTACCTTACTGATTTTTCTGTGGTGTGGTTTGCTGCCTTGTGTTGGTATTTTCCACCTATTATCCTTTGCAGAGCTGGATTTTTGGAAAGTTATTGTGTAAATTTGCTTTTGTTATGGAGTTGTCTTGTTTTCTCCGTCTATGGTAATTGAAAATTTTGCTGGGTATTATAGTCTGGGCTGACATTTATGTTCTCTTAGGGTCTGTATGACATCTGCCCAGAAAAATTCTGGCTTTCATAGTCTCTGGTGAGAAGTCTGGTGTAATTCTGATAGGTCTGCCTTTACATGTTACTTCATATTTTTTTCTTACCACTTTTTTTTATTTTATTTTATTTTCTATATTCTATGTTTACATTCCAAAGGCTTTCCCCTTTCCCAGTTCCCACCCACCATACTTCCCATAGTTCCTCTCCCCCCCCATCTGTTCCCCAATAATTCCCCCTGCCCCCTCGGTTTCTTTACTAAACTGGATGCAATCTTTACAGGCCCAGGGTCCTCTCCTTTCTTCTTCTTGGGAATCATTTGACTTGCTATTTGTGTCTTGAGTATTTAGGGCTTCTGGGCTCATTAATATCCACTTATCAGTGATTGCATTTCATGTGCATTCTTTTGTGATTGGGTTAATTCACTCAGGATGATATTTTCCAGGTCTAACCATTTACCTACAAATTGCATGAATTCATTATTTTTAATTGCTGAGTAGTATTCCATTGTATAAATATACCACATTTTCTGTATCCATTCCTCCTTTGAGGGATATTTGGGCTCCTTCCAATTTCTGGCTATTATAAACAAGGCTGCTATAAACATAGTGGAGCATGTGTCCTTATTGCATGCAGGGGAATCCTCTGGGTATATGCCCAGGAGTGGTATGCCAGGGTCCTCTGGAAGTGACATGCCCAATTTTCTGAGGAACCGCCAAACTGATTTCCAGAGCGGTTTTACCATTTTGCAATCTCACCAACAGTGGAGGAGTGTTCCTCTTTCTCCACATCCTCGCCAGCACTTGTTGTCTCTTGAGTTTTTAATCTTAGCCATTCTGACTGGTGTGAGGGGGAATCTCAGGGTTGTTTTGATTTGCATTTCCCTGATGACTAATGATGTTGAACATCTTTTAAGGTGTTTCTCGGCCATCCGAATTTCTTCTGGTGAAAATTCTTTGTTTAGCTCTGTGCCCCATTTTTTGATAGGGTTATTTGTTTCTTTGCGGTCTAACTTCTTGAGTTCTTTGTATATATTGGATATTAGCCCTCTGTCGGATGTGGAGTTGGTGAAGATCTTTTCCCACTTTGTTGGTTGCCGTTTTGTTCTTCTGACAGTGTCCTTTGCTTTGCAGAAACTTTGTAATTTTATGTTCTTTTTTGCCCAGTTTAAAATCATTTGTTGAGGTAATACCATGTTGCTGCAATTACCTTAAACCATGAAGACCATACAATAGGGCTTTTATGAACAAACTAAAAATGGGAAAAATTAGGATAAACTATGAGTTGCTAACCAAAGACATGAAGAGTTCTGTGAAGCGAAGTCTTGGGGAGAACTTTATATACAGAGATATTGACTGTCAAATAGGGAAGATATTTTGAGGCATCATGTCTTTGGAGCAGGTGACATCTAAAGGCACTGGTTTAAATCCTAATGCCAAAGTGTGGCAAGAAATTCCTTCTGGAAATCCAGATGGCACTCCTGCAACAGAAATCTCTTGAAATGAAACTGCAGTCACATCTGGATCTCACCCTGAGCGCAATACAGAACTTTCAGAAGATATGTGTAAGGAATATAAAGTAATGTATTCTCCATCTTGTGAAACCATATGAAATACTGCAGACATTGAAGAGTCAGCTGATGGAATGCTCTTAGGACTGGAAGACCTGAGTTACCAACTACATGATGTTTCTGGAGAAAGCAGTTCAACAATTTCTGCAGAAGATTTAAAAGAATGTCTGAAGAAACAATTGGAATTCTGTTTCTCACAAGAAAATTTATCAAAGGACCTTTACTTGATATCTCAAATGGATAGTGATCAGTTTGCCCTAATATGGACAGTTGCCAACATGGAAGAAATAAAAAAAATGACTACAGGTCTAGATTTAATTCTTGAAGTATTGAGATCTTCCCCTATGTTACACATTGATGAGAAGGGATAAAAGGTGAAACCAAGTCATAAGCATTGTATTGTGATTCTCAGAGAAATTCCTGAGTCAACACCTGTAGAGGAAGTGAAAGCTTTGTTTAAAAATGAAAACTGCCCCAAAGTGATAAGCTGTGAGTTTGAACACAACAGCAACTTGTATATCACTTCCCAGTCCGACACACAGATGCACAGCAGGATTTTCAATACTTAAGAGAAGAAGTTAAGACATTTCAGGGCAAGCCAATCATGGCAAGGATAAAAGCCATCAATACATTTTATTTTTTTTGCTAAGAATAGTTATCGATTAATTGATTCTAGTATGTATACTCAACCTCTTCAGACTCCAAACCAATATCCGTCACCAGTCTCCATGCAGCCAGTGTATAATAATCCTCACCAGCAGTACTCAGTGTATAGTACTGTGCCTCAGTAATGGTCTCCAAGTCCTGCCCCTTACTTTGAAACACTATTGGCTCCCTTTCCCAATGGTAGTTTTATGAATGGAATAGTTTACCAGGATCTTATAAAACAAATGTTGCTGCTATGAATATGGGTCGACCATACCAAAAAAATCACATGAAGCCTCATTTAGGTCATTCAGTGGTTCAGAACACTCAACAGAGGGCTCTGTGTCATTAGGGGATGGACCACTGAGCAGATCTAGTTCAAGGATCTTTCTTTCTGAATGTTGCCTGGTTCCTTCAGAGGATGGACAGATAGACTGCACTTCTGGGCCACAGCTCAGCATAAGTCCTAGTCTTCCGTGTACATCTGAGCTTCCTGCATTAAGCACAACTCAGCAAGAGGAGGATCAAATGGTGGATTCCATTGTTCCAAAGGATGTTCTCACTCCAGTGACTGCACCAGTGTCTTCTCCAACTACTACAAAGCCATCAAGGGCAAAGACTGCTTTACCTTGAAATAGTAACATAAATACACCTATGGCTGTGGCCCTATAGGAACCTCGAAAGTTAAGCTATGCTGAAGTGTGCCAGAAGCCTCCTAAATAGCCATCTCCAGTTCTTTTCCAGCAACTGTGGGAATGGTCCAATGTAGTATCTCCCACCAGAAATGAAGAGAAGGGAGCTCCTGAGAAGCCTGTTGAAAAGCCACATAAGAAACCAGAAACAAGGGCTAGTAAGGATCATTCCGGCTTCCAAGGCAACACTATTCCCAGGGAAGCAGCTAGAAAAACCAGGGAACAGAGACGCCAGTTCATCCATAGGACTACACCTCAGGGAGTGACTTCACATAATGGGAAAGAGCAATACATGCAACCCAGATCACCAAAGTAAAAACAAAACCATGCAAAAACTACAAAGAACCTTCCCTTTCCATTAAACTTGAGCCTCTGTTGAACTGATTTGGAATCTGTTTTTTTGACATTACTAATACTGTATTGTATGCTCTAATTGTGTATGAAGTTGTGACTACCAATCAGTTTGATATTCAAGGAAAGAATGGAGATTATTCAAGGAAAAAAAATTGAAAATTCTGTTTTAGACCTGAATCTGGCTAGGTCAAATAGATTTCAGAGGTTCAAACTACCCCGTGACTTTTTTTTTCCTTTTTAAAATTTTTTCTTAATTGCTTGTTAGTCTCTGTTCGTTGACTGCACCAAAAGTAAAATGACTATCTGTTTACTGGACTGTGGGTTTCTTACTACTTTGACCAGTTTAATCAAATCATATAACTGTTCCAAGCTGCATAATGGAATATTGAAAGATTTTATTCAATTATAATTTTAGGTCCCAGGATCCTACTGACCTGCCAGTAATTTATTTGTATTGGTGTTAAAAATGAAGTAGTGCTTCTGGCTGGGCCTAAGTCTTCAGTCCCAGCTTCCAGAGGCATGGGGGGGGGGGTCTCAGTTCCAGTCCATCCAGGATGCTACTGCTCACTAACTAGTCTCTGTCTAAAAAAACAAAAATTAAAAGAAAAGAAAGATGAAACCATGTAAATGACTTTTTAAATGGTCTAAAAGAAAAATTCAAACATTAATTTGGGGAACTTTATTGTTTACAATGTTTATCGTCTTTCTTTTGCTTCCCCCAAAAGTACAACTTTGCATTCACAGACTAAAATAGCAAGTGAAGAATTTTTTAAAAATAAAGTGAAAAAGTGTTTGAAGAAAATAAATGCATAACTTCTCTGTGAATGAAGTTGTAGCTGTCATATATTAAATAGGCTAAGTTACATACTGGTATTTGGAAACAGCTCAAATATGAAAAACCATGTTGCATTAATCTGTTTTAAGTCAGACCATTTTTACAGTTTAATTTAGGGTGGTGGTTTATTTTTTTCATAGGGATAGTTTACAATAACAAGAACTGTCCCTTATATTAGTGAGTTATGTGTGTACAAATTGAAACTAAATTGTGAACACTGGAAAGCACCATTGTGACATCAACATCATAGTAATATATTTAAAATGAATGTAAATGGAAGTTAAAATTACATTACTGTGACACTTACCTTCCACATGTCAGAGATTTGTGTTAGTGGGTAATTCCTAAGAGCTTTGAAAACACCGCACAATCTGTGTAACCCAGAATTATTATTTCTTTGTAACTTATTATTCAGCTTCTCGAGCACTTTTGATTTGGCAGATTGATAACAATTATTTCTACATACGTTTTAAAAAAATGTCTCCTAGATGAAACATACAATAAACCTGTACTAAAATTTGGGAGAACTTTAGGTCCTTTAAAAAGTATTAATAATTGTCAGCTACATCTATGATGAACGTGTTTATTCTGGTTTACTTAAAAATGATAAACATTTAAAGTGTTAACAGCTTATGAATGCAGTGAATTAATAGAATAAACATTTTGCAAGAAAATAATATTCTTTCTTTGTTTAGTGCATCTGGTGTTTTGATTATTATGTGACAGGACGAATTTCTGCTCTGGTCCAATCTGTTTGGAGTTCTATAGGCTTCTTGTGTGTTCATGGGCATCTCTTTCTTTATGTTAGGGAAGTTTTCATCTATAATTTTGTTGAGCATATTTACTGGGCCTTTAAGATGTAAATCCTTGCTTTCTTCTATACCTATATCCTTAGGTTTGGTAGTCTCATTGTTTCCTGGATTTCCTGGATGTTTTGGGTTACAAGCTTTTTGCATTTTGCATTTTCTTTGACTGTTGAGTCAATGTTTTCTATGGAATCTTCAGCATACAAGATTCTTTCTTCTAGCTCTTCTATTCTGTTGTTGATGCTTGCATCTCTGACTCCTGAATTCTTTCCAAGGTTTTCTATCTCCAGTGAAGTCTCACTTTGCGATTTCTTTATTGTTTCTATTTCCATTTTTAGATCCTGGATAATTTTGTTTAGTTCCTTCACTTGTTTGGTTTTTTCCTGAAATTCTTTAAGGAATTTTTGTGTTTCCTCTTTAAGGGCTTCTACCTGTTGACCCATGTTCTCCTGCGTTTCGTTTAGGGATTTTTGTGATTTCTCTTTAAGGGCTTCTGCATGTTGACCCATGTTCTCCCATAATTCCCCATGGGATTTTTGTATTGCCTCTTTAAGGGATTCTACCTGTTGACACATATTCTCCCGTATTTCTTTAAGGGAGTTATTTGAAGCTCATATGGACAGTGATACACCTACTCCAACAAGGCTATACCTACTCCAACAGGGCCACACCTTCTAATAGTGCCCCTCTCTGGGCTGAGCATATACAAACCACAACAACTCCCAACTCCTATCTCTAATGAGGACAAACAGTGGGCAGTGCTGACAGATCTGCTTCTTGCCTAGCTTGGCAGGAAAGATCTAGTGGCATTTCTATCACGAGTCTTTTTCAAAAGTTTATAACTTGGTAATAAGTACTTGGCATTGACAGAAACTTGCCCTGGAGGACTGTGGGCCTAGAGAAAAATTATTCATTTATAAATTTCACTTACTTGATTTAAATTGTTTTAACTGCACTTATTCTTTGTGATAGGAGTAAAAAGTAATGGCTTCATAGTTCAAGCCAGTTTTGTCCTCCTATGAATCAGTGCAGCATTGGGATACATGAAAAAAAAAGCCATCAGAAAAAGGACCACTGAGAACAGACAATAATTCTTTCCTTAGAAGAAGGGCTTGAGGGCTGGCATTATTCAATCACAGATCTATTAGCAGAACTTAAGGGGAAAAGTAAATGTTATGAACTATTGATTAACCCCTCAAAGCATCCTGTGTGCATTCTGTTTTTCCATCCTCACAGGTTTCAGGGAGGTAAATGCTTGCAGTACTCTACATTCCTACAGCAGCTTCATAAACAAGTCAGGCAGGGAGAGAGAACAGGAGCTCTAAGCTGCACTGGTCCATGCATGACTAAAGCTTTACTTGTCTACACTCATTTCTGGGAGGGAAATACTTGTTTCATGCTGACTTTAAAACAGGGAGGGCTATTCAAAGTAACATAAGTTCCATTAAATCAGATATAAAATATGAGTTTGTTTCCCTCTTTTTACCAATTACCCAGTACACTGTGAGATTGTTTGCATTTAGACAATGAAGAGATGGACCTGACTCTAATGGTTAGACTTATTGGAAGAGGTTGATCAAGGAAACATAGTTCATACTGTAGCATTTTAAAGTAGGATTTATAATTAAGAGCTTTGATGAAAAGTCCAAAGTCACATATTTGAATGTAACAAAAATGTGATTTTTAATTAATTAATTAAATTATTTTTTACACTCCATACTTTATTCCCTCTCACTCTCATCCACCCTCCACCTGTTCCACATCCCACACCTCCTCCCCACACCATCCCCACATGGATATCCCCATCCCCCATACTGCCTGACTTCTAAACTCCTTGGGGCCCCCAGTCTCTTGAGAGTTAAGTGCATCATATCTGAATGAACACAGACCTTGAAGTCCTCTACAGTATGTGTGTTGGGTGCCTCATATCAGCTGATATATGCTGCCTGTTTGGTGATCCAGTTTTTGAGAGATCTTGGGGTCCAGTTTAATTGAGACTGCTAGTTCTCCTACAGGATTACCCTTCTCCTAAGCTTCTTTCGATCCTCTCTAATTCAACAACAGGGGTCAGCTGCTTCTGTCCATTAGTTGGGTACAAATATCTGCATCTGAGTCTTTCAGCTGCTTGATGGGTCTTCCAGAGTGCACTCATGCCAGGTTCCTTTTTGTGAGTGCTCCATAGCCTCAGTAATACTGTCAGGCCTTGGGACATCCCCTTAAGCTGGATTCCACTTTGGGCCTGTTGTTGGATCTTTTTTCTCCTCATGCTCCTCTCCATTCCCATCTCTGTAATTATTTCAGGCAAGAACAATTATGGGTCAGAGTAGTGACTGAGGGATGGCCCCCTCTTCATCATTTGATACCCTGTCTTGCTGCTGGAAGTGAGCTCTATAATTGTTTTTTCATACTCTCAGGCATTTCATCTAAGGTCCTTCCCTTTGAGTAATTTGTTTTAGATTGTTTTGATTTTCATAATGGGTGTGATGTTGAGTTTTGTGGTGATATTATTCCTCTGGGAGAGAGGTCAAAATGAAGGTTTTTCTGGTTACTGGCTTAAGGATATGCTGATTTTGGAAAAAAGTTTTGTCTTTGTGTTTTTAGAAAGGGTGGTTAGACATCTTCCAGAGCTATTTGGATCAGAAAAGATAGAGGGAGACTTCCAGAGGACAATATTCCAGAATATCAAGCAAAAAATCTATCTTTTTGATACTAAAATATTGTTTTGAGATTTATATATTACAGAAAATATAGCCAGGTTGAGTCTCCTCATCAAACATGTTGAACTGACCTGCTTGAACTCCTGTGGTCCTGGACTTCAGCTAGATCCATTCAAGACACAGACATCAGAGATTGATTGGTCCTGTTTTCCTACTCTTCCCCACTCCACTTCAAAATATCTCAATGCCCATATTCAGCTGGATGAAGACATGAAGAGGTCCTCAACCCTCTTCCCTGGAGAGGGTGCTTATTATTAAGTTGTCTTTCTAGGAAATGTAGAAATGGTCAGGTTTAAAACATGGAGGAAATAGAATTGACTATATAGACATAATTTCATTTGGTAAAAATCCTTTTAATTGTTACTAAGTTCAAGTGATAAGTTCTTATTTGGTACAGAATTCATTTTGATTCTTTTTTGTTTGTTTGTTTGTTTTTGTTTTGTTTCTCAACACAGGGTTTTTCTGTGTAGTCTTGGCTGTCCTGGAACTCACTGTGTAGACCAGGCTGGCCTCGAACTCATTTATAAATTACTTCTATTGATACTAAATATTTAAAAGTACAGGGCTTAGACCCAGTCCTTCTTTGCTGTTATAACAGATCTGAGATGGTTAAGCCTGTGAGTTTAGGGCCAAATGGAAATATAAGTCTCTGAGTTTATTGTTAAGATGTTTTCAAGATTTTAATAAAAAACAGCTGAAAGTAGCCAGCTTTAGGCAAGATGACCATTTTTATTATATCAATCCTGGGTTATTTCCAGCTTCTGGCTATTATTAATAAGGCTGCTATGAACATAATGGAGCATGTGTCCTTATTACATGTTGGAGTATCTTCTGGGTATATGCCCAGGAGTGGTATACCTGGTCCACAGGTAATACTATGTTCAATTTTCTGAGGAAACACCAAACTAATTTCCAGAGTGATTTTACCAGCTTGCAATCCCACTAGCAATGGAGAAGTGTTCCTCTTTCCCCACAACCTCTCGAGCATCTGCTGTCTCCTGAGTTTTTCAACTTAGCCATTCTGACTGGTGTGAGGTGAAATCTTAGTGTTGTTTTGATTTCCATTTCCCTGATAACTAAGGATGCTGAACATTTCTTTAGTAGCTTCAGAGCCATTCAAGTTTCCTCAGTTGAAAATTCTCTGTTTAGCTGTGTAACCCATTTTTTAATAGGGTTATTTGACAATCTGGAGTCTTACTTCTTGAGTTCTTTGTATACATTGGATATTAGCCCTCTATTGGATGTAGGACTGGTAAAGGTCTTTTCCCAATCTGTTGGTTGCCAGTTTGTCCTATTGACTGTCTTTTGCCTTACAGAAGCTTTGCAGTTTCATGAGGTCCCATTTGTCGATTCTTGTTCTTAGAACATAAGCCATTGGTGTTCTATTCAGAAAATTTTACCCTGTCCCATGTGTTCAATGTTCTTCCCCACTTTCTCCTCTATAAGCTTCAGTGTATTTGGTTTATTGTACAGGCAAAACACTCATCATCTGCAAATAGTAGTGATACCTTGACTTCTTCCTTTCCAATTTGTATCCCTCTGACCTCCTTTTGTTGTCTAATTGCTCTGGTTTGGACTTTGAGGACTATATTGAATAGATAGGGAGAGAGTGGGCAGCCTTGTCTGGTCCTTGATCCACCTGGACTTGAGCTTTGTACAAGGAGATAAGAATGGATCA
This sequence comes from Apodemus agrarius, assembly GCA_964023405.1. Classification (NCBI taxonomy): domain Eukaryota; kingdom Metazoa; phylum Chordata; class Mammalia; order Rodentia; family Muridae; genus Apodemus; species Apodemus agrarius. The sequence continues at coordinate 81,370,730 of OZ030021.1, forward strand.
ATTTGCATCCTTCTACATGTTGGCTGCCAGTTGACTCAGCACCATGTGTGGAAAATGCTGTCTTTTTTCCACTGGATGTTTTTAGCTCCTTTGTCAAATATCAAGTGACCATATGTGGGTTCATAGCTGGGTCTTCAGTTCTATACCATTGATCTTCCTACCTGTCTCCATACCAATACCAAACAGTGTTTTTTTAAAATCACTTTTGCTCTGTTTTAGAGCTTGAGGTTAGTGATGTTGATTCCCCCAGGAGATCTTCTTTCTGTTTTGGAGAATAGGTTTTGCTATCCTGAGTTTTTTGTTATTCCAAATGAATTTGCAGATTGCTCTTTCTAGCTCTATGAAGAATTGATTTGGAATTTTGATGGGGATTGCATTGAATCTGTAGATTGTTTGTGACAAGAGGGCCATTTTTACTATATTAATCCTTCCAATCCATGAGCATGGGAGATCATTCCATCTTCTGAGAACTATGATTTCTTTCTTCAGAGCTTTGAAGTTCTTATCATACAGATCTTTCACTTGCTTTGTAAAAGTCAAACCAAGGTATGTAATATTATTTTTGACTACTGTGAAAGGTGTCATTGCCCTAATTTTTCTCAGCTTCTTTACCCTTTGAGTAGAGGAAGGCTACTGGTTTGTTTCAGTTAATTTTATATCCAGAACCTTTGCTGAAGTTGTTTATCAGCTTTAGGATTTCTCTAGTGGAATTTTTGGGACCGCTTAAGTATATGATCATATCATCTGCAAATAGTGATACATTGACTTCTTCCTTTCCAATTTGTAACCCTTTGACCACCTTTTGTTGTCTAATTGCTCTGGCTTGGACTTTGAGGACTATATTGAATAGATAGGAAGAGAGTGGGCAGCCTTGTCTGGTTCTTGATTTTAGTGGGATTGCTTCAAGTTTCTCTCCATTTAGTTTGAAATTGGCTACTGGTTTACGGTATATTGCTTTCACTACATGTAGGTATGGGCCTTGACTTCCTTTTCTTTCCAAGACTTTTATCATGAAGGGTTGCTAAATTTTGTCAAAAGCTTTATTAGCCTCTAATTAAATGACCATGTTCTTCCTTCTTGGGCATCATTTGGTATATGAATTGTATCTTGTGTATTCCAAGCTTCTGGGCTAATATCCATTTATTAGTGAGTGCATACCATTTGTGGTTTTTTTTTGATTGAGTTATCTCACTCAGGATTATATTTTCTAATTCCATCCATTAGTCTAAGAATTGCATGAATTCATTTTTTAATAGCTGAGTAGTATTCCATTTTGTAAATATACCACATTTTCTGTATCCATTCCTCCATTGAGGTACATCTGGGTTCTTTCCAGCTCCTGGCTTTTAGAAATAGGGCTGTAATGAACATAGTGGGGCATGTGCCCTTATTATATGCTGGAGAATCCTCTGGGTATATGCGCAGGAGTGGTATGACAGGGTCCTCAGTAGTATTATGCCCAGTTTTCAGAGAAACCACCAAATTGATTTCCAGAGTGATTGTACCAGCTTGCAATCCCACCAGTATTGGAGGAGTATTCCTGTTTCTCCACATCTTCGGCAGCACCTACTGTCTGCTGAGTTTTTGATCTTGGGCATTCTGACTGGTGAGAGGTGAAATCTCATTGTTGCTTTGATTTGCATTTTCCTGGTTACTAAATATGTTGAACATTTCTTTAGGTGCTCCTTAGCCATTTGATATTCCTCAGGTGAAAATTCTTTGTTTAACTCTGTATTACCCATTTTTAATGGGGTAATTTGGTTCTCTGGAGTCTAACTCTTTAATTTCTTTGTATATCTTGTATATCAGCCCTTTGTTGGATGTAGGGTTGATAAAGATCTTTTCCCAATTTTTTGGTTGCCTTTTATTCATACTGACAGTGTCTTTTCTCTTACAGAAACTTTATAATTTTATGAGGTCCCATTTGTCAATTCTTGATGTTAGAGCATAAGCTATTGGTGTTTTGTTCAGGAAATTTTCCCTTGTGCCCATATCCTCAAGGGTTTTCCCCAGTTTCTTTTCTATTAGTTTCAGTGTGTTTGTGGAGGTCCTTGATCTATTTGGACTTGATCTTTGTACAAGGAGATAAAAATGGGTTGGTTTGCATTCTTCTGCATGCTAACCACCAGTTGAACCTGCACCATTTGTTGAAAAGGCTATCTTTTTTTTCCACTGGATGGATGTAGCTCCTTTGTCAAAGATCAAGTGTCCATAGGTGTGTGGCTTCATTTCTCGGTCTTCAATTCTATTCCATTGATCTACCTGCCTGTCACTGTACCACTACCATGCAATTTTTAACACTATTGCTTTGTAGTACTGCTTGAGGATACTAATTCCACCAGAAGTTCTTTTACTGTTGAGAATATTTTTAGCTATCCTTGTTTTTTTTGTTATTCCAGATGAATTTGAGAATTGCTCTTTGTAAATCTATGAAGAACTGTGTTGGGATTTTGATGAGGATTGCATTAAATCTGTAGATTGCTTTCGTGAGGGGGTCATTTTATTGTATTAATCCTGCTAATCCACAAGCATTGGAGATTTTTCCATCTTCTGAGATCTTTTTTGATTTCTTTCTTCAGAGACTTGAAGTTCTTGTCACACAGATATTTGACTTGTCTGGTTAGAGTCACACCAAGATACTTCATCTTGTTTATGACTATTGTGAAGGGTGTTGTTTCCCTAACTTCTTTCTCAGCCTGCTTATCCTTTGAGTATCAGAAGGGTACTGATTTGTTTGAGTTAATTTTATATCTTGCAACATTGCCGAAGTTGTTTATCAGCTGTAAGAATTCTCTGGTGGAGTTTTTTTGGTTCTCTTATGTATACTGTCATATTGTCTGCGAATAGTGATACCATGACTTCCTCCTTTCCAATTTGTATCCTTTTGACCTCCTTTTGTTGTGTAATTGCTCTAGCTAGAACTTGTAGTACAGTATTGAATAAATATGGAGAGACAGGGCACCTTGTCTTGTTCCTCATTTTAGTTGGATTGTGTCAAGTTTCTCTCCATTTAGTTTGATGTTGGCTACTGGTTTTCTGTGTATTCCTTTCATTATGTTTAGGTGTGAGCCTTGAATTCCTGAGCTTTCCAAGACTTTTAACATGAAAGGATGGTAAATTTTGTCATATGCTTTTTCAGCATCTAAGGAAATGACCATGTGGTTTTTTTTTCTTTGAGTTTGTTTATATAGTGGATTACATTGATGGATTTCATATGTTGAACCATCCTTGCATTTCTGGGATGAAGCCTACTTCAACATGATTAATGATCATTGTGATGTGTTCTTGGATTCAGTTGGCAAGAATTTGATTGAGCATTTTTACATCGATATTCATAAGGGAAATTGGTCTGAAGTCCTCTTTCTTTGTTTGATCTTGTGTACTATTGGTGTCAGCATAATTGTGGCTTCATAGAATGAGTTGGGTAGTGTTCCTTCTGTTTCTATTTTGTAGAATAGTTTGAAGGATATTAGTATTAGGTCTTCTTTGAAGGTCTGATAGAATTCTGTACAAAAACCATCTGGTCCTATGCTTTTTTTTGGTTGGGAGACTTTCAATGACTCTTTCTATTTCTTTAGGGGTTATGGAACTGTTCAGATGGTCCATTTGATCCTGATTTAACTTTGATATTTGGTATCTGTACAGAAATTTGTCCATTTCATCCAGATTTTCCAGTTGTGTTGAGTATAAGCTTTTGTAGTAGAATGTGATGGTTATTTGAATTTCCTTGCTTTCTGTTGTTATATCTCCCTTTTTATTTCTGATTTTGTTAATTTGGATACTGTCTCTGTGCTCTCTGGTTAGTCTAGCTAAAGGTTTATCTATCTTGTTGATTTTCTCAAAGAACCAGCTCCTGGTTTTGTTGATTTTTTGTATAGTTCTTTTTGTATCTACTTGATTGATTTCAGTGCAGAATTTTATGATTTCATGCCTTCTACTTTTCTTGGGTGAATTAGCTTCTTTCTGTTCTAAAGCTTTCACCTTTGCTGTTAAGCTGCTTGTGTATGTTCTTTCCAGCTTCTTTTTGGAGGCACTCAGGGCTATGGTTTTCCTCTTAACGCTGTTTTCATTGTGTCCCATAAGTTTGGGTATGTTGTGCCTTCATTTTCATTAAATTCTAAAAAGTCTTTGATTTCTTTCTTTATTTCTTCCTTGACCACGTTATGATTGAGTATTGTTCAGCTTCCACGTGTCTGTGAGTTTTCTGTTGTTTTTGTTGCTATTGAAGACCACTCTTACTCCATAGTGATCTGATAGGAGGCATGGAATTAGTTACATCTTCTTATATCTGTTGAGGTTTGTCTTGTGATATGGTTGATTTTGGAGAAGGTACCATGAGGTGCTGAGAAAAAGGTATATTATTTTGTTTTAGGGATGAAATTTTCTAAATATATCTGTTAAATCCAATTGGTCCAAAGCTTCAATTACTTTCACTGTGTCCCTGTTTAGTTTCTGTTTTCCTGATTGGTCCATTGAGGAGAGTGGAGTGTTGGAGTCACCCACAATTATTGTGTTAGGTGCAATGTGTGCTTTGAGCTTTAGTAAAGTTTCTTTTGTGAATGAGGGTGCTCTTGCATTTGGAGCATAGATGTTCAGAATTGAGAGTTCTTCTTGGTGGATTTTTCCTTTGACAAGTTAGAGGTGTCCTTCTGTGTCTCTTTTGATAACTTTAGGTTTGAAGTCAATTTTATCTGATATTAGAATGGCTATTCCAGCTTGTTTCCTGAGACCATTTGCTTGTAAAATTGTTTTCCAGCCTTTTACTCTGAGGTGTTGTTTGTCTTTGGCACTGAGGTGTGATTCCCGCATGCAGAAAAATGCAGGGTCCTGTTTATGTATCCAGTCTGTTAGTCTATGTCTTTTTATTGGGGATTTGAGTCCATTGATGTAAAGAGATATTAAGGAATAGTGGTTGTTTCTTCCTGTTATTTTTGATGTTATTTTTATGCTTGAGTGGTTATTTTCTTTTGAGTTTGATGAAAGAAGGTTATTATCTTGCTTTTTCCAGGGTGTAGTTTCCCTCCTTGTATTGGAGTTTTCCTCCTGTTATCCTTTGTAGGGCTGGATTTGAGGAAAAATATTGTGTAATTTTTTTTCATGGAATATATTGGTTTCTCCATCTATGGTGATTGAGAGTTTTTCTGGGTATAGTATTCTTGGCTGGCATTTATGTTCTCTTAGAGTCTGAATGAGATCTACCCAGGATCTTCTAGCTTTCATGGTCTCTGGTGAGAAATCTGGTGTAATTCTGATAGGTCTTCCTTTATATGTTACTTTGCCTTTTTCTCTTATTGCCTTTAATATTCTTTCTTTGTTTAGTGCATTTGATTTTATGATTGGTATGTGCTGTGAGGACTTTCTGTTCTAATCCAGTCTCTTTGGAGTTCTGTAGGCTTCCTGTATGTTTATGGCATCTCTCTCTTTTGGTTAGGGAAGCTTTCTTCTATAATTTCATTGAAGATATTTACTCTCCCTTTAAGTTGTAGATCTTTGCTCTCATCTATACGTATAATCCTTAGATTTGGTCTTCTCATCTCATCCTGGATTTCCTGGATATTTTGAGATTCAAGCTTTTTGCATTTTGCCTTTTCTTTGACTGTTGAATCAATGCTTTCTATGGTATCTTCAGCATCTGAGATTCTTTCTTCTATCTCTTGTGTGCTGTTGTTGATGTTTGCATACATGACTCCAAATTTCTTTCCAAGGTTTTTTATCTCCTAAGTTTTTGCCCTTTGTGATTTCTCTGTTGTTTCTACTTCTCTTTTAGATCCTGGATGGTTTTGTTTAGTTCCTTCAATTGTTTGTTTGTTTTCCTGTAATACTTTAAGGGATTTTTGTGCTTCCACTTTAAGGGCTTCTACCTGTTGACCCAAATTTTCCTGTATTTCTTTAAGAGATTTTTTGTTTCCTTTTTAAGAGCTTCTACCTGCTGACTCATGTTTTCCTATATTTCTTTAAGGGAATTATTTATGTTCTTCTTGAAGCCCCCTATAATAATCATGAGATGTGATTTTATATCCAGTTCTGATGTGTTGGAGTATCCAGGATTTGGGGATATCCAGGATTTGCTGTTGTGGGAGAACTGGGTTCTGATGGTGCCATGTTGCCTTGATATCTGTTGGTAAAGATCATGCATTTGCCTTTTGCCATCTAGTTTACTCTGGTGCTAGCTGGTTTTTCTGTTTCTGATTTTGTTTTATCTGTCCTGCAAGCCTGTGTATAGGTACTTCTGGGATTCCTATTTTCTCTGTGTGCACAAGCATGTAGGCTCTCCTGGGAGAGATGCTCTCCTGTTCTTCCATGTCTCTCCACACTCCAAATGACCTGAGTCCAGCTGGTTCTCTAGGAAGTATCAGGAGATGCTGTCTTCACTGTGTCAGACCTGGCAATTTTCTGCCATTGCAGAAAGGGCAAATGCCCTTTCTGAATGGCTGGTTCTCAAATGCCCTGAGTGGCTGATTCTCAAATATCCAGAGTGGCTGTTTCTCAAATGCCCTGAGTGGCCGGTTCTTTAGGAAGCATCAGGAGATTGTGTCTTTAGTGTGTCAGACATGGCAAAGTTCTGTCAGAGAAGAAAGGGTACCTTCCTAGAGTGGCTGGTTCTCTAGGAAGTACCAGAAGATAGAATCTTTACTGTGGCAGACCTGGCAAGTTTCTGCCACAGCAGACAGGGATGGCAGCAGTGGAGTGGGGTGGGGAAGGATCAGAAGGGGAGTGCTATTTAGAAGAGTGTGGCTTTGTTGGTTGCTGGGTAGTGAGTCCTGCCAGACCCTTGGTGGCAGCTCTGGGCCTCCACAGGTGTGTGAGTGTGGAGGGGTTGTAGTTCTTACTAACTGCCCATAGTGGCTGGTTCTCTAGAAAGTATCAGGAGAGAGATTATTCACTCTGACAGACATACCAAGGTTTTGCCACAGCAGAAAGGGCTGGCAGCAGTGTAAGGAGAAGGATCAACAGCCCAGAGTGGCTGGTTCTCTAGGAAATATCAGGAGATGGAATCTTCACTATGACAGGGGAAGGGGAGTCTATGTCTTTTCATTGGAGAATTGAATTCATTGATATTAACAGATATTAAGGAAAAGTGACTATTGATTCCTGTTATTTTTGTTATTAGAGATAGAGTTATGTTTGTGTGGCTATCTTCTTTTTGGTTTGTTAAATGAAGATTATTTTTTTCCTTTTGCTAGATTCCCTCCTTTTGTTAGTGTTTTCCTTTCATTATACTTTGAAAGGCTGGATTTGTGGAAAGATATTGTGCAAATTTGATTTTGTCACAGAATACCTTGGTTTCCCCATCTTTGGGGAGAGTTTTGCTGGGTATAATAGCCAAGGTTGGCATTTGTGTTTCCTTAGGATCTATATGGCATATGCCAGGATCTCTGGCAAGAAGACTGTGTAATTCTTTTTGTGATGTTTTGGTGAAGAACATGGCTGCTTTTTGCCATTGTGTGAAGAGACTGCCTAGGGCTAAAATATATTTATATTAATTGCACCTGCAAAGGAAGCCTCAAAAAAGTTCAACAAAGACTTTGTTCTCTGGTTAAGTCTGATGAAGAGAACAAACGTAGCAAGCTGAGAAAGGAAAAGTACAAAATATATAGTTTCATTATTAAAGTGACTCCAGGCAGTGAAATGGAGCTTAATTCAAGGATATTAAATTGAATTAAGGGACTGGTGACCTTAGGGAAAGATTTAACCCAGCTAATTTTAAGTTCAGGCAAAGTAGTGCAAGCCTTTAATCCCAAGAGGCAAAGATTAGCAGATCTCTGAGTTCAAGACCAGCCTAAAACACACAAATTCTAGGTGAAGAAAAACTTAAATCCAGGCTTGGTGGACCACACCTTTAATCCCAGTGTTTAGGAGACAGGCATGCAGATGTCTGAGTTCAAAGTCAGTCTATAGAGCAAGATCTAGGACAGCCAACGTAGGCAGTGAAGGAGCTGGGAAAAAGAAGATAGTGATTAAGTAATAGAACAAGGGGGACAATGTTCCAGCTCCTGCAAGCAGCAGAACTCAGCAGCTTTGGCTATGTGTCTCTGGCTTTATATTCAAGAGGAGAAGGAGACTACTGGGGCAAATGATGATGATTAGCTGGAGCTAAGACATTAGTGGTGATTAAGAAAAGACCAGCATCACTTAGGTGAAATCTTCTGGGAAGCATTTTCTGAGAGCACAAAGAAGCTGAATTCCAGAGATATGCAAGGTTCTATCTTATGCTGCAGCTGTCCTTAGTAATGTGTAAGAATCATCCAGGTAGTAATGGTTTTGAAGGAATGAAAGCATCATGAAGAACAGTTGAGGTTTGACACTGTGAGAGGCCATGGAGGCCACTGGTGAAAGTCCAGCCTTAGTTGTAGTTGACAGGCCAGGACTGAAGCATAGTTGCAGTGGCATATTGGAGATGCCAGTACCATGGGATGACCACCAAAAACAGCAGTGGTGGAGTGGATCAACCTGAACTTAGAGTGCTACAGAGGGCAGAGCAGGAGAAGTGACACCAGCTCTTTGGAGATATACCAAAGATCATGTGTGGATCTCATACATTGGAACAAGAAGCTCTGAAGCTGAAGTTGATTTGGGTATCCCAAGATGTTAAAGATGCCAGTGCCACGGGATGCTGGCCAAGGAAAGCTGCTAACAGGGAGTAGAACCAGCCTAGGATAAAAATTCTTATTACAGTCAACAAAGATGAAAAAGGAGTTGAAGATCTGAGGACTGCTTTGTTATCAGATATTGTGATGCAGAGTTTGGACTTTGCCCAGCTGGTTTCCTGTCTTGCTTGGGGGATGACAGTTAAGTGATTGGATGAATCTCAAAAGACACCTTAAACTTTGGACTTTTAACATTGTTGAGACTGCTAAAGACTACAGGGACTTTTGCAGTTGGACTAAATGTATTTTGCATTATGCTATGTTTAATATGGCCCTCATAGACTCATGTTTGAACAAACCTATGGGGGTCAGGAAGTAGAATGTAATAGTTCATATATGATTGGCCCAGGGAAGGACCCTATTAGGAGGTGTTGCCTTGGTGGAGTAGGTGCATCACTGTGTGTGGGCTTAAGACCCACACCCTAGTTGCCTCGAAGTCAATCTTCCACTATCAGCCTTCAGATGAAGATGTAGAATTCTCAGCTCCTCCTGCATCATATATCTACCTGGATACTGCCATGTTTCTGCCTTGATAACAATGGACTGAACCTCAGAGACTCCAAGTCAGCCCCAATTAAGTGTTGTCTTTTATAAAACTTGCATTGATCATAGTGTCTGTTCACAGCAGTAAAACCCTAAGACAGCTTTTATAGTAGGATCTGATGATTTCTTGAATTTTCTGTTTCTGTTGTCATGTCTCCCTTTTCATTTCTGATTTTTTAATTTGGATACTGCCTCTTGGCCCTTTAGTAAGTTTGGCTAAGGTTTTATCTATTTTATTGATTCTCTCAAAGAACCAGCTTCAGGTTTTGTTGATTCTTTGTATTGTTTTCTTTATTTCTATTTGGTTGATTTCTACCCTGAGTTTGAGTATTTCCTACCTTCTCCTCTTGGGTGAGTTTACTTCTTTTTGTTTTAGAGCTCTCAAGTGTGCTGTTAAGTTGCTAGTGTAAGATCTCTCCAGTTCCTTTACCTGGGCACTAAGTGCTATGAACTTTCCTCTTAGTACTGCTTTCATTGTGTCCCATACATTTGTATATGATGTGTCAATATTTCAATAAATTCCAGAACGTCTTTAATTTCTTTCTTTATTTCTTCCCTGACCAAATTTTCATTGAGTAACAAGATGTTCAATTTCCATGTGTATCTGGGCTTTCAGTAGTTTTTGCTTTTTTTGAAAACCACTTAGGCCATGGTGATCTAATAGGATGCATGGTATTATAATTTTAAACAATTCTATGTCTATTTTAAAATGGAGTTCTGCACATTTCCTTCTTTAAAAGCAACCACTGAAAATCAGTAAAAATCGAGAAATTCCACCTGTGGAGGTACCTTAAATGATATACTTCAGAAGATCTTCTTGCTTTTGGAGATTGGAACTTTCCCTGGCTTGGGGCTTGCCAATACAGCCCAGGTACCTGCCTATTTCTGAAGCTGATTATAGAGTGTTACACCACAGTAGACATTTTCATGTGGATAGAAGTCATGTCCTTGGGATTGTATGGCAGGTGCTATTAACATTATTGTTTTTAAATGTACAAATCTGTGATAGTTATAAGAATTAGGGAGGCTTTCAAGAAAAACTACTTTCCTCAATTGTTTTTAGATTCATTGAGTTTGATTGTTATCCTGCCATGATTAATGGATCCTTTCTTCATTCCCCTATCTTTCATTGGTGGGAATTTATTAAATTAATAATTCATAGTATATCTTTTTTCTTCTAGGTGGAACCAATAAACATTTTATCCTTCCCATCTTTGGAGGTTTAGCTTTACTGTTACTTGTCATCCTAATTATCATCATTATCATTTTATATACCAGGTGAGTAAAGCAACTTACGCTGAGTGTTATTTATATTGAATGATTCTGATATTTAAGATTTTTTGTAAATAACCCAACAACGTATGAAGTGACATGTGATTCATGTATGAGTGTATAGTTACGTATTTAGGTAATTGATGCTTTTAAGAAAGGGACAAAAAATAAGAAGGGAAGCAAGTGGAGTACTATTATAGACCAAAGCTGGAGTCATTCACTTAAGAGTTGACAGTGTGCCCTTATATTCATGCAAACTTCTCTATTCTACATCCATCTTCCCTTCTGCCTCCTCCATGGGAATAGCTGTCAGTGGAGAAGTTTTGTGAGTGTGTGGGTATTAGGGAGCATCTGGAAAGTGAAACGTAGAGGGAGGAAAAGAGGGAAAAGAGATTAGGAGATCAATCTTTTATCAGTCACCTTCTTTTTAAAAATATTGCAATGCTATGTTTATAGCAGCCTTATTTATGATAGCCAGAAGCTGCAAAGAACCCAGATGTCCCTAAACAGAGGAATGGATACAGAAAATGTGGTATATTTACACAATGGAATACTACTCAGCTATTAAATACAATAAATTCATGAAATTCTTAGACAAATGGATGGAACTAGAAAGTATCATACTGAGTGAGGTAACCCAATCACAAAAAACATACATGGTATGCACTCACTGATAAGTGGATATTAGCCCAAAAGCTTGGAATGCCTAGGATACAACTCATAGACCACATGAAGCTCAAGAAGAAGGAAGACCTTCTTAGAAGGGGGATCCAAATACCCATGGCTCACAGCCAACCAATGGACTGAGCCTAGGGTCCCCAAAGTAGGAGCTAGAAAAAGGACCCAAGGAACTGAAGAGTTGTGCAGCCCCATAGGAGGAACAATAATATGTACCAACCAGTACCCCCAGAGCTCCCAGGGATTAAGCCACCAACCAAAGAGTACATATGGAGGAATTCATGTTCCAGCTATATATGTAGCAGAGGATGGCCTTTTCAGAAATCAATGAGAGGAGAGGCCATTGGTCCTGTGAAGACTCAATGCCCCACTGTAGGGGAATGCCAGGTCAGGAAAGTGGGAAGGGGGTTGGTAAGCAGGGAGAGGGGGAATGGGATCAGGGGTTTTTGGAGGGGTAATGAGGAAAAGGGATACCATTTAAAATGCAAATAAAACAAATATCTAATAAAAATAAGTCAAAAAATTATTGCAATGCAATGAACAAGAGGCAAGGAAGCTTACATATTACCAGAATAACAACACAGTCTAAGATGGTTTGATATTTCCTGAAACAAGCCACCTAGAGATATTAAATAATGTAATTTAATAGAACATGAAGGTGTGGCCTGAGAGAGAGGTTTCGGCCCTATTTTTCTCTTCTAGCTCTCAAATGAGCTCTGCTGATCTGTGTAATGTATCTCATATTTTTATTAATTAGTTATTTATTTCAAATATTGTCCTCCTTCCCATCCACACCTCCTCGATTCCCTCTCCTCCCTCCTCCCCTTTGCCTCTAAGAGGGTGCTCCCCAACCCACCCACCCACTCCCACCTCACCCCTCTAGTATCTCCCTGTTCTGGGGCAACAAGCCTCCACAGGACCAAGGGCCTCCCCTCCCATTGATGCCAGATAAGGCAATCCTCTGCTACATATGTAGCTGTAGCCATGGACCCATCCATGTATACTGTGGTTGGTGGTTGAGTCCCTGGACTTTAATTTTATTAGATAACTTCTTATACTATGTACCAGTTGGAGTGTTACCTGCTCAAGGGAGAAAGAGACCATTCTTTGAACATTAGAATTTTGCATGTCTGGATAGGCACAGGCATGTATTACTTTTTGACAAATGAATAAATAAAATTTCATTCTTCCTTTGATGAGAATATTAGCAACACACACACACACACACAGAGAGAGAGAGAGAGAGAGAGAGAAACACACACACACACACACACACACACACACACACAACCAAGGCTTATTACTATGGTTTACAAGTAGGTCCATATGTCCTATCTTCATTTATCATCCATGACTTCCAGTTTCTTTTACTGTCATGTGATGTTAATAATATTTTTCTTTTTTTTAATTTTTAAATTTTTTTTAATTTATAAATTTTTGCTTACATTCCAAATGATTTCCCCTTTCCTGGTTCCCCCTTTCCCATAAGTCCCATAAGTCCTCTTCCTTCTGTCCATTCCCCAATCAACTCCCTCCCACTTTTCTGTCCTTGTAATCCCCTACATTGCTGCATCAAGCCTTTCCAGGACCAGGGCCCTCTCCATCCTTCTTCTTGGGAATGATTTGATATGTTAATTGTATCTTGGGTATTGAGAGCTTCTGGGCTAATATCCACTTATCAGTGACTGCATTCCATGTGTGTTCTTTTGTGATTGGGTTACCTCACTTAGGATGGTATTTTCCAGTTCCAACCATTTGCCTAAGAATTTCATGAATTCATTGTTTTTAATTGCTGAGTAGTATTCCATTGTGTAAATATATCACATTTTCTGTAACCATCTTTCCATTGAAGGACATCTGGGTTCTTTCCAGCTTCTGGCTATTATAAATAAGGCTGCTATGAACATAGTGGAGCCTGAGTTCTTATTCCATGCTGGGGAAACCTCTGGGTATATGCCCAGGAGTGGTATATTGGGGTCTTCTGGAAGTGTCATGTCCAGTTTTCTGAGGAAACACCAGACTGATTTCAAGAGTGGTTGTACCACCTTGCAATCCCACCAGCAATGGAGGAGTGTTCCTCTTTATCCACATCCCCGTGAACACCTGCTGTCTCCTGAGTTTTTAATCTTAGCCATTCTGACTAGTGTGAGGTAAAATCTCATGGTTGTCTTGATTTGTATTTCCCTAATAACTAATGATGTTGAACATTTCTTAAGGTGCTTCTTAGCCATTTGAAATTGTTCAGGTGAAAATTCTTTGTTTAGCTTGGTACCCCATTTTTAATAGGGTTATTTTGCTCTATGGAGTCTAACTTCTTAAGTTCTTTGTATATATTGGATATTAGCCGTCTGTCAGATGTAGGGTTCATGAAGAACTTTTCCCAATTTGTTGGTTGCCATTTTGCTCCATTGACAGTGTCCTTTGCCTTACAGAAACTTTGTAATTTTATGAGGTCCCATTTGTCAATTCTTGATCTTAGAGCATAAGCTATTGGTCTTCTGTTCAGGAAATTTTCCCCTGTGCCTATGTGCTCAATGATCTTCCCCAGTTTCTTTTCTATTAGTTTCAGTGTGTCTGGTTTTACGTAGAGGTCCTTGATCCACTTGGAGTTGAGCTTAATACAAAGAGATAAGAATGGATTGATTTGCATTCTTCTGCATTCTGACCTCCAGGTGAACCAGCACCATTTGTTGAAAAGGCAATCTTTTTTTTCCACTGGATGGTCTTAGCTCCTTTGTCAAAGATCAAGTGACCATAGGTGTGTGGGTTCATTTCTGGGTCTTCAATTCTATTTCATTGATCTACCTGCCCGACACTGTACCAATACCATGGAGTTTTTTTTAACACTATTGCTCTGTATTACTGCTTGAGGTCTGGGATACTCATTTTCCCAGAAGTTCTTTTACTGTTGAGAATAGTTTTAGCTATCCTGGATTTTTTGTTATTCCAGATGAATTTGAGAATTGTTCTTTCTAATTCTATAAAGAACTGAGTTGAGATTTTGATGGGAATTGCATTGAATCAGTAAATTGCTTTTGGTAAGATGGCCATTTTTTACTATATTAATCCAGCCAATCCATGAGAATGGAAGATTTTTCCATTTTCTGAGGTCTTCTTCAATTTCCTTCTTCAGAGACCTGAAGTTCTTGTCATACAGGTCTTTCACTTTAGAAGCTGAACAATACTCAATGATACCTTGGTCAAGGAAGAAATAAAGAAAGAAATCAAAGACTTTTTATAATTTAATGAAAATGAAGGCACAACATACCCAGCTTTATGGGACACAATGTAAACAGTGCTAAGAGGAAAAACTCATAGCCCTGGGTGCCTCCAAAAACAAATTGGACAGAGCATACACTAGCAGCTTAAAGGCACACCTGAAAGTCCTGGAACAAAAAGAAGCTAATTCACCCAAGAGGAGTAGAAGGCAGGAAATTATTAAACTCAGGGCTGAAATCAATCAAGTAGAAACAACAAGAACCGTACAAAGAATCAACAAACCAGTAGCTGATTCTTTGAGAAAATCAACAAGATCAATAAACCTTTAGCCAGACTAATCAGAGGACACAGAGACAGTATCCAAATTAAAAAAAAATAGAAATGAAAAGGGAGATATAACAATAGAAACTGAGGAAATTCAAAAAATCATCAGATCCTACTACAAAAACCTATACTCAACACAACTGGAAAATCTGGAGGAAATGGACAATTTCCTAGACAGATACCAAATACCAAAATTAAATCAGGATCAAATAGATCATCTAAACAATCCCATAACTCCTAAATAAATAGAAGTGGTCATAGAACGTCTTTCAACCAAAAAAAGCATAGGACCAGATGGTTTTAGTGCAGAATTCTCTCAGACCTTCAAGGAAGACCTAACACCAATACTCTTTAAACTATTCTACAAAATAGAAACAGAAGGAACCCTACCCATCTCATTCTATGAAGCCACAATTATGCTTATACCAAAACCACATGAAGATCCAACAAAGAAAGAGAACTTCAGACCAATTTCTCTAATGAAAATCGATGCAAAAATATTCAATAAAATTCTTGCCAACCTAATTCAAGAACACATCAAAACGATCATTCACCATGATCAAGTAGGCTTCATCCCAGAGATGCGGGGATGGTTCAACATACAGAAATCCATCAATGCAATCCACTAAGTAAACAACCTCAAAGAAAAAAAAGGCACATTGTCATTTCATTAGATGTTGAAAAAGCATTTGACAAAATTCAGCATCCTTTCATGCTAATAGTCTTGGAAAGAACAGGAATTTAACGTCCATTTTTAAACATAGTAAAAGCAATATACAGCAAACCGGTAGCCAACATCAAACCAAATGGAGAGAAACTTGAAGCAATTCCACTAAAATCAGGGACTAGACAAGGCTGCCCCCTCTCTCCATATCTTTCCAATATAGTAACTGAAGTTCTAGCTAGAGCAATTAGACAACATAAGGAGGTCAAAGGGATAAAAATTGGAAAGGATGAAATCAAACTATCACTATTTGCAGATGATATGATAGTATACTTAAAGGACCCAAAAAACTCCACCAGAGAACTCCTACAACTGATAAACAACTTCAGCAAAGTTGCTGCTTATAAAATCAACTCGAGCAATTCAGTAGCCTTCCTAAACTCAAAGGATAAGCAGGGTGAGAAAGAAATTTGGGAAATGTCAACCTTCACAATAGCCACAAACATTACAAAATATCTTGGTGTGACTCTAACATTTTTCACTTCCCTACATGGCTCTCAGACCCACTTTCTTCCTTGAACCTTTTGACTTTACCCATTTCTTGTTTTGAAATAGAATTGGTGAAGCCATTCTCCTGATTGATGTTTGTGTTTATTCCCAAAGACACCAGAATAATGTTACAACTTATTAATCCAGTCATCAAAAGGTGCCTTGTTTCCTGACCTCAGCATAACCTTGGTTTATATTTTCCATGTTACTACTCCCCCTAATCCTGATTATTTTTGTTAAAACTAGAACTATAGTGTTTTTTGGCATATCCAACTCACTTCTCAAAAGTGAAGTATTTTGCTAACAAAATACAGCTTTTTTTTTAATTTTTAATTTTCTATATTCTCTGTTTACATTCCAAAGGCTTTCCCCTTTCCCAGTTCCTTCCCTCCCCCTGGGCCTGTAAAGATTGGATCCAGTTTTGTAGAGAAAATACAGCTTTTCTAATTTGACCTCAGTCCTTGTGCTTCATTCCACATGCAAGACACTTATCCTCTTTCTTCATGCCAGAGGTCTGTCCTCTTTTGATGTTCCTTCCAATAGGTATGATATCACAATCTGGAATAACCTTGTCCTCTTCTTCTACCATCCCTTGTATTTTGCTTTGTATTTTAATTCTTCTTGTGGTTGTTATCCCTTTCTGCATATCTATGGTAATCATAATGGGAGAGTTTTGTGCTTTTCATTTTTTTTTGTGTTTGATTGCACTAATATGTCTAAACAGTCCATATTCAATAGGTGTCTGCACAAGTACATTGGAACACAGGGAAATCTTACCTTTTTTCCCAACAATGCAGCCTTAAGTTTTTTTCCTGAGCAGAAAATACCGTTAGGAAAAGACCCGCAAGTGTTAGTATTACAGAAAATTCTATATTACAGGAGTGATATCATGGGGACATGCAGCAGAGCTGAAACAGTGAGTGTCAGAAGGGACCTTTGGAGCATCACAGATGTTGACATGATAGGTTTTACTTTATGAAAATGCATTACTTTTACCTGAAAACTAAATTGAACCAGAGAGTACATAGCCTCTCTTGGTTAAATGTTATAAAGATTAATGAGTTTGACTGCATAATTATAGGTGAAAAGCACAAAAGAAAGGGTACTCACTCTTTCTACCTTGTCACTGGCCTGTTTTGGTTGTTACTTCAAATGGAAATTCCTTGAAAACTGACCCAAGGTTTATAACAGTGGCCCAGAACCCTATGTCTTCCCATTTAGAATAATGCTGCAGTGTCAGATGTGCTGAGTTGTACAGAAGCCAAAGTAAATTTAGATTTTATTCTTGGCACCTAATCACCTGTGATTCTGATGCCCTTGGAAGCAATTCCTCTGTGTCAGGTTTGTGCTATTCCATGTAGAGATGAGAAGGATGGTAATAGTGAGTGAACAGGACCAGCAGAAGTACAGAGTGCTGCTCAGAATGAAAGGAGCCAACATTTATTCTTGATATTTACATCTGTTAGGTGAAATTTAATATTTAGTAAGAAAAACATTGCTCATTTGTACATTTGGTATAAATGTGTATATGATATTTTTTAACAAATACAATGTCTTAATATGCAGAGTTTTCAGGACTGAAAATGTCCCCTATTGAGAAATACTTCACAATTAGGCAAACCTAATTGTACTGTCTGGTTTTGTTTCACTTGACATGGGCTGGAGTTATCACAGAGAAAGGAGCTTCAATGGAGAAGTGCCTCCATGAGATCCAGCTGTAGGGCATTTTCTCAGTTGGTGATCAAGGGGGAAGGGCCCATTGTGAGTGGTGCCATCTTGGGTTCTGTAAGAAAGCAAGCTGAGCAAGCCCAGGGATCAAGCCAGTAAGAAACATCCCCCCACAGCCTCTACATCAGCTCCTGCTTCGTGATCTGCTTGAGTTTCAGTCTTGATTTCCTTTAGTGATGAAGAGCAGTATGGAAATATAAGCTGAATAAACTCTTTCGTCCCCAACTTGCTTCTTGGTCATGATGTTTTGTGTAGGAATAAAAACCCTGACTAAGACACCAGGACAACTGTCCAACACACAACAAGATTTGGTGTATGATCTAACTATTGTAAAGATAAGAGGACTGATCATGAGATCCTGTTCACTTGTCTAGCAAATAGCACAGCACAAGTTGCATAAAGATAGCTTTGAGATCTAAACCAAGTTCTTTTTTCTTCACAGTACATTGCATACTCTAGTGTTTTTTAAGTATATAGACACACGAACACATAGGGAGAGACATACACGGATACATATAGGCACATACATACACTGGCATACACACACACACACACACAAACACACAAAAACACACACACACATTTCTTAAGAATGACAATTTAACAACTGGTCAAAGTCATAAATCCATGCCTTTGTTTGCTCATGTATGCAGGACGCAATAGCAACCTTATAAATTTCTTGAATAATAAATAAGAATTACTTATGTAAATTTAAGAAAAATCATGTATGTATTTCTGTGCCATAAATTTACACAGAGAATAAGTAAATAAGTGGAGTGCTAATTTCTTAAATAACAAAAATCAAATAAATGTTTAAAAAGAGCTAAGATTGTGCTAAGGTTGTTGCGCTATTTCCAAGCAATTGGAAGTACCAATAATAGCCATTTTGAATAATTTTTTCTTTGTAGAAAGATTATCTTGCTTTCATGATTGCTACAGAGGAGTTGTAATTGTAGATTTAAACAAAACAACAAGAAAGAGCAAGCACAACAGAACTTCTCACTTCTTGTACTTAATCTATTTTTGCTGTAGATCAGTTAGAATCTTGTTTGTTGGGAGATGACAGAGGGACAGACCTTATATTCCCATAACAGCTCTTTTAGTATTCTTGGCTGTAGTTATTTTTCTACAATATATAGTATCATTTTTGTTTCTCTTGTATTTATTGTTTTGAAATTTGACCCAGAACATTGGTTTACTTAGATGACTCTTATACTCTCTTGGTCTGCTTATACAGGTGACTCAGAATGGAGAAGCTTTGGATTAAGACAGGAGGGCTATAGCTTTAATTTCAATGCCATTCCTAACCCATGAGATGCCTGACAAGATGCTACCCACTTCTGAGCACTTTTCTAATCTATTAGAGTTTTGATGTACTTTAAATAAAATAACAAACCAGGTAATTTATAATAAGACCTGGAAATTTTTAAATGAAACTTAAGTCAATTATTATTGTCATCCAATATGTCAGAGTGCTGGTCTTTTAAAGAAGTCTAGAAGTCTAAGAGCTATAGGCTGATTTGATATTAGTTCACTATATAGTATCTTGAAAAACAACTGTAATTAATTGCTATTGCTTTCTGCCTGGAGAGCTGTGTAGCTTTCTTTTCCATCTGTGAACACATTAGAGTAGATAAGTGTGTTATTCTTTTCATCACTGTGACAACATACGTGGAAGGCAGCCTTACAGAAGAATAGATTTATTTTTAGTAACAGTTGGGAAGTATATTCTGCCATGACAAAGAAATCATGGGCACATAATCATCTGGTCATGTACCCAGTCAGGAAGCAGAGGGAAGAGATTCCTGCTGTGTTTTCTTTTTGTTATTGAGCCTTTGACCCTGGCCCATAGGATGGTGATGCCATTTATAGCATGAGTATTCTTTCTTCAGGTAAAAATTTCTGGAAACAAAGATCACACCCAGAAAAATGTTTCTATGATGACTTTGAATCTAGTCAAGTTGGCAGTCAAACATCACTGTGGAAAATGTACACATAAATCAACTATTTGTCGCCACAATAGTTATTCACTAAGTACATGAATGGCTGGGTACACAGTAAGGATTTAAACAGTATAGATAGCCAGTGCTTGAGTGTAGTATCTTAATATTCTGTCTTAAATTTGTATTCCAGAAAGAGACGAAGACAGGTGAGAACTACACTTAAAGATCCCAGGGACAAACAGAATAAGGTAAGTTGATTATTATTGTTCCCATTCATTTGAAATCTCCTGTAAGAACTCTTTTATATTCAGTTTTGTATGATATTTCTTATTTTTCTTTCAATGACCTTGCAATGCTTGCTATTCAAGTACCAAGTAGTTGATGAAATAGTTATCCTCTTATTGTTAACAAATTCTGAAGCCAGGATTTTGAAAATATATCAGTATAAAAAATACTTGCATATTTTGTTAGTTCTTGGAAAGCTGGGGTGGGAATGTTGTGAGGAATATAGTAACAATTACACTGTTATAATTGTATTCAGAGTTATACATTACCAAAATCTATATTATGTGTGCTTCCATAACACATTGTATAAACTTGGTAGTTTAAAACACCAGACATCAATTTTCTGGTTTTGTAATTGAGTGTTTAGACCAAGAAACAAACAAACAAACAAACAAACAAACAAAAGGAAGCATAAGAAGGATATCTACTTCTTTTGTGTGTCTGGTCTTAAAGTTTTCTCTCAGTTTCTGGTAGCTGCCTAAAATTCTCCACAGCCACTGGAGAAATATACTAGACTTTGGATAGGTAGAAGACATCTTATTTTTGAAGAAGTAATCAGCATAAGACTCCCTTCCATTTACTTACCATATATTACAGTCATGCAAATTGAGAATATAATTTCTAAAATACATTTTAGAAATAAGTTTTGTATAATTAAGATTAATGCTTTACCAAATTATCTGCAATGGATATATGATCTATATTAGTGTATTTGGAGGGTTCTACAGAACACCTTCATTGGATGCTGAAATTCAGAGAGCTGCTAAATGTTTTGATATTTATTTTGTAGGTAGCCACCAACTGCAGAAGTCCCATTTCTCCCATCCAGTCTACAGATGAAGCAAAAGAGGACATTTATGTAAACTATCCAGCTTTCTCTCGAAGACCAAAACCAAGATTCTAAGCTTCTTTTTTTGGCCTGAACACATTAGTGATGACTTCTATGGCATGGAATTTTACCCAAGCTCTCCTTATCACTAGAATCTACATTGATAAAAAAAATTGATTGAATTTATTTCATTTCATATATAGAAATACTTTATTACCTGGGAACATTCTTAATAGACATGCATTAGAAAACCCAAATCTAATGTTCATATGTTCAAGGAATCTTCTTCCATTATGTAATGGAACAATCTAGAGAGGATTAAGGACCACATGGCTTTCTTATTCTACTTGAAATTAATTTTGAGCATAAGCTTATTTCTGGATTCTTCCTACAGTATTGGTTCTACTTACATAGTACTGGTCCAACTCTCATGCTGCTTCTATCAGATGTTCCATAATTGTTGCCAAAGATACTTGGTAGAAAGTTTACTGGTTAAACACAAGAAACAAAGTTCATTATTCACATATTAGCAAGAAGGTAGCATTACCATAAAGGATTAGATGACCTAAGTTAGCTATGGGTTCAAGACTAGGACTAAAGCCTTATTTGGAATTTCAGAGTCTTGCTAAAAAGGAGGATAAAAGGGACCTAGAAGCTGAATTAGTTCTAACAAACTTTGACTACAAAGACATTACTTGATAACCAGATAACAAGTGAATATGCTATAGCATCAGCATAATTCAAAAGAGTACATGTAAAGGAATGGCTAAGAATGAGATAGTTGTATAATTATTTCTTCCCTTTCTAGTTTCAGAAAAATTCATCTCTAATTCTCTAGACAATTCTTGCTACCCATTCAGGGCTGGCCTTCTATACAGTGAGATGATCCAATAAGAAATAATTTTTTTAAAGCTGGGCAGTGGTGCACGCCTTTAATCCCAGCTCTTGGGAGGCAGAGGCAGGCAGATTTCTGAGTTCGAGGCCAGCCTGGTCTACAGAGTGAGTTCCAGGACAGCCAGGGCTACACAGAGAAACCCTGTCTCAAAAAAAAAAAGAAATAATTTTTTTAATAATGATTTTTCTATTTTTGAGAATTATTGAATATGTAAACTTGTGAGTTAAAAAAAAACTTGCAAAATTAGCACATGAAAAGTGGTTGATGGTTTTAAGTAGTAGAATACAGTAATATAGGAATCTGGGAGCAGAGAGCTTGGAAGGAGCCGAAGAGGAAAAGACATCATCAAATAGTGATATATGAGAGAAAATCTGTACTTCAGAGTTTGATCAAGGCCATTTCTTTCAACTCCCCTGGCACTGAGAGAATGTATCTGATGTTGTCTCCATTTTAGATACATAAAAAAGGAATACTTATGAAACTAAATAAAACTTTAGTTATCTCAAAACTATGGTGATCATTATCACATAGAATGGTATTTAGTATCTTAAAGACCTATTTCTTATCTCTAAAAAAATTTAAATTATCATAATCTTTAAATCTTCATTGTGGAAAGCTTCATTGAAGTTTCTGGTGTGAAAATTTTGTTACAAATTTAAGTGAAACAAATTCAAATGCTAATGCTGTTACATAGATTCTAAAATGTAATCCATAGTTTTAATGTAATTAGTGGATATTTCATATTTTTAACCTTAGATACAATACATGATGAATAGGCCAATTATTTTGCCTGTTACAGAAATTCAGAAGGTAATAAATAAAAATGACTGGTTTTTTTAGTTGTGTTTAAATAAGAATGGTTAATTGACTCAGATTTTGACCAATTACTTGAAGATTTTTATCTCAATTTGTGAGCTGTTTCTCTAAATATGCCAGTGAACTATAGTTGAAAGATAATTAATCAGAAAATAGTCAATATTTGGAACATCAGAGATCACATACCTCAGCTTACATAGTTAAACAACTTAGTATTGTTCATAAAATAAATTACTTTTCAATAAATGTTAAAGACAATAAAATAAGAGTCAAAATAATACTTTCTAGCATGTTTGGATGCCAAATTTTGCAATGGCTAAGTTGGTGAGAGGGAATGCTTTTATAATTGCACGATAAGGAGATATAAATAGCTATCTGGTGGTCAGTGATTTGTATGAAGAATCACCAAAGTAGACCAAGAAAGCCTCCAGATTACTGGACACTTGTATCTGTTTCTATGGCAATTCATATGATGTTTTGAAAAGAAATCACTCCCTCAAAATGCATTTTCTCTGTCTACCCTTCCTTTCTGTATGTTGTTCCCGGACAGAATTTAGTATTCATCAGGAATACTTACTATAATCTCTGACCTTCCCATGTCTCAGTTATGCTGCAGACATGATGGTCACTGTCTCTCTAGATATTTTTACTCAAGAAAGCACTTTAATTTCACTCTTTGTGTCCTTCAAAATTCACAAGATTTCTGGAATGTGACCCCTCCAAAATTTTTTTGTGCCTATTTTTCTGATTGGCAGTAGAGTGATCAAAACTGAACCAAAAACAAAAGGTGAATTTTAGAAATAAAATACAATTTTGTTTTCCATGTTTTATTTTATTTTATATTTTCAATATTTGGTGCTGCTTTAGAGGCCAGATCCTTTCTGAGTGTGCTTTACACACATAATGGATATCAGTATGTAGTGCAACATTAAGTGAAATATGCTCGGATTAAATGTTATTATCTTAATATTTTCATTAAAGTAAGCAATAAAAGAAAGTTAGGTTTGATTAGGAGTAGAGCAGTTTCTTATGTGCTTACAATAACTGTGTATATACTATTTTATTATCAGAATGATGTTGAATTTCATTTAAATGCATATATGTTAATGTTAAGGAAATAGAATATAAATCTTTATTTTTCTTTTCTTTTTTCTCATTTTTCTGTTATTGAAAATTGAACTCCAGGCTCTTAAATATCCAGCAAGTGCTATGCTTCTAAGCTATATTACAGTTTAGATTATAATTTAAAGTTTAAATATTCAACTAATTGTCAAGATACTATACATTAAATATAAACTTAAAAAGGTAAACTAAAATAAAAACTAAGAAGTTCTTTTTTAAACATGCAAGTTTTATTAGTTTATATATAGAACTCTATTAAATAAAATGATATAATTACAATAATTTTTTAAATTAGGGAACCACACAATATTGTTAGAGATCAGTTTACATAGTTTAATTTTCTATGTTTAAAACTCTAACATTTTTGTAAATGCTGTTAGAAGATGCTTTATTTGAGGCTATGGATAATAATTGTCTGATTCTGATTTGTTGCTTATTGTCTTTGTTAAAATTCTCAGTTTCATGACTATTGTATTTAGAACAATTTTTCCAGTTTTATTTTCCATTATCAGAGACTGGATTTGTAGGCATAAAGCAGCTCTTATCCCACAGTGTTCTCAATTAATAAAACATAGTTATCAATGAAGACTAGTTTCTTTTGCTACCAAAAAATTTTAGGAAAAGTAAATAGAAAAATCAACATGTAGACAGAGGCAAAGAGCTAATTTTAATCACAGAAACTTTGTATTTTTTTTTATCTCAAAGCAATATTTTATTCATTTTATAAATATACGTATTTTGAAGCTATAGGAATTTTCTTTTTGGAAAGATAACAGTCCTATGTCCTGCATTTCCTTCCATTAGGGGAACAAATTCAGTTCTTACTCATTACCTAATTCCACTCTTCTGCTATCCCATCAATAGTCACACACTGGAATTCTGGGTACAAAGTTTGCACAGCAGACCTGAACAAATACATGACTAGTTTAGTTTGGGTTGCTATTGCTATGATGAAACACCATGACCTAAAGCAAGTTGTTTAGGTCTTAGGAAAGGGTTTACTTGGCTTATATTTCCATATCTACAGTCAATCACTCTAGGAAGTCAGAACAAGAGATCAAACAGGGCGAGAATCTGAAATCAAACAGGGTGAGAACCAGGCAGTTTAGGTAGGGGGAGGGGGATCCAATGGCAGGAAGCAGAGAGCAAGGCAGTCCCTCATCTCCATGTCTACTCTACTTGCTATGGGAACCACATGACAATGTGGCTATGTCAGTTTCCATAGTGCATCCTGGTAGAAATCTCAGCCAGGGTTACCCTCATAGACTCTCTGTATCCTTCCTTCATCCTAGGCTTCAAGCTTGTCACCACAGATGCTCATTTCTTCTCCCAGCCCTCTCCCCATACTTGGTTGCAATCCTCCTTCCTCTCCTTACCCATTCTCCTACACAATTTCTTCTCTCCATCCACATCCAAAGACTATTTAGTTTTGCCTTTTGAGTGAGATTTACATATCCTCTCTTGGGACCATATTATTACTCAATTTCTTTGTGTTTGTGGATTGTTGCATGGTTGTCCTGTATTTTATGGCTGATGTCCACTTATAAGTGAGTATATACCATACATATTTTTCTGGTTCTGGGTTACCTCACTCAGGATAATATACTCAAGATGCATCCTTTTGCCTGGAGAACTCATGATGCCTTTTTAAAAAATAGTTGAATAGTTTTCCATTGTATAGATGTACCACATTTTCTGTATCTATTCTTTGGTTTAGGGACATCTGGGTTGGGTTGTTTCCAGTTTCTGGTTATTTCAAATAAAGTTGCTAGGAACATAGTGGAGCAAGTGTTCCCTGTAGTATAGTGGGGAATATTTTGTGTATATGCCCAGGAATGGTATAGCTGTGTCTTGCGGTAGAACAATTCCAAGTTTTCTGAGAAACCACCAGATTAATTTCCAAAGTGGTATACCAGTTTGCAATCACACCAGCAATGGAGAAGTATTCCTCTTGTTCCATTCCTCTTGCCAGCATGGATGAGTTTTTAATCTTAGCCATTTATACAAGTATAAGATGGAATCTTGCTACCCTGCCGGGGGTCATCTGCCCTGCACAGAGGCAGTTGGAGGGAGTCCCACCCTTTGAGGTGAGATGCCTCCATCTTTGCTACTGTGACTATATGGACTGTTAGACAGGGATCTCCAGAGTAGGGGATTGCTTGGGACATGCCCCTCCAGGACTCTGCCTGCACCCAGGAGCTCCGCAGCAACACAGCCAGCCAGCTGCACACCTACCCTACCAGGAGTCCTCTGCCTTGTAGGGAGGCAGGTAGAGGGAGTCCCCTGCTTGAAGGTGAAGTGCTGCCATCTTTGCTCCTGTGACTGTGTAAAGGGGTATAATAGTGCACAAGGATCACCAGGGTGGAGGATTACTTGGGACAAACCCCACCAGGACCCCACCAGCACCCAGAAACTCAGGAGCACCACAGCAATCTGTGCCAGGGGAAAGCAGGTCACCCAGGGTTGCTGAGATAGGTTTGCAGGCACACATGAGGGGCAAGCACCAGCCAGTGACAGCAGGACCAACTAACACCAGAGATAACCAGACGACAAAAGGCAAACATAGGAATATTGCTAACAGCAATCAAGGCAATATGGCACCATCCAAACACAATTCTCCCACAACAGCAAGTCCTGGATACCACAACACACCAGGAAAGCAAGATTTGGATTTAAAATCACTGGTAATGATGCTGATGGAGGGCATCATGGAGGGCTTTAAGAAGGACATAAATAACTTCCTTAAAGAAATACAGAAGAGGCTGGGTGGTGGTGGTGCACGCCTGTAATCCCAGCAGTCTGGGAGGCAGAGGAAGGCGGATTTCTGAGTTTGAGGCCAGCCTGGTCTACAGACTGAGTTCCAGGACAGCCAGGGCTACACAGAGAAACGCTGTCCCCCCAAAAAACCAAAAAACAAAAAAGCAAAAAACAAAAACCAAAAAAATCCAAAACAAAACAAAAACAAAGAAATACAGGAGAACACAAGTAAACAGGGAGAAAACCTTGAAGAACTAAGGGAAAACACAACAAAACAGGTGAAGGAATTGAACAACGCCACCCAGGATCTAAAGATGGAGGTAGAAACAATAACGAAATCACAAAGGGAAACAACTCCAGACATAGAAAATCTAGAAAAGAAGTCAGGAGTCGTGAAACAAGTATCAACAACACAATATGAAAGATAGAAGAGAGAATATCAGATGCAGAAGATACCATAGAAAGCACTGATACAACAGTCAAAGTAAATGAAAAATGCTAAAAGTTCCTGACCCAAAACATCCAGGAAATTTAGGACAAAATGAAAAGACCAAACCTAAGGTTTATAGGTATAGAAGAGAGTGAAGATTTCCAACTTAAAGGGCTAGTAAATGTCTTCAACATAGACATAGAAGTTTCCGCAGAAGGAAACTTCCCTAACCTAAAAAATAAGAAATGCCCATGAATATACAAGAAGCCTACAGATCTCCAAATAGATTTGACTGGAAAAAAATTCCTCCCATCACATAATTAAAACACCAAAATGTACTAAACAACCAAAAAAAAAAAGAATATTAAAAGCAGTAAGGGCAAAAGGTCAAGTAACATATAAAGCTAGGCCTATCAGAATTACACTACACTTCTCACCAGAGACTATGAAAGCCAGAAAAGCCTAGGCAGATGTCATACAGACCCTAAGAGAACACAAATGCCAACACAGACTGCTATATCCAGCAAATCTCTCAATTGCCATAAATGAAGAAACCAGGGTATCTCATAACAAAAACAAATTTACACAGTATCTTTCCACAAATCCATCCCTTCAAAGAATAATGAATGGAAAATACCAAAAAAGAGGGAAACTACACACTAGAAAAAGCAAGAAATTAATCATCTTTCAAAAAATCAAAAAGAAGATAACCATGCAAAAATAAAAATTACACCAAAAATAACAGGAAGGAACAATCACTATACCTTAATTTCTCTCAACATCAATAGACTCAAATCCCCAATAAAAAGACAGAGACTAACAGACTAGATACATAAACAGGACCCAACATTTTGCTGCATACAGGAAACATATCTCAGTGTCAAAGACAAATACTACCTCAGAATAAAAGGCTGGAAAACAATTTTCCAAGCAAATGGTCACAGGAAACAAGCTGGAGTAGCCATTCTAATATCCAATAAAATAGACTTTCAATGAAAAGTCATCAAAAAAGAAACAGAAGGACACTTTATACTCATCAAAGGAAACATCTACCAGGAAGAACTTTCTATTCTGAACATCTAGGTTCCAAATACAAGGGCACCCTCATTTATATAGGAAACTTTATTAAAGCTTAAAACGCACATTGCTATCTTTTTTCCACTGGATGGTTGTGGCTCCTTTATCAAAGATCAAGTGACCATAAGTCTGTGGGTTCATTTCTGGGTCTTCAATCCTATTCCATTGATCTATTTACCTGTTGCTGTACCAATACCATGCAGTTTTTAACACAATTGCTCTGTAGTACTGCTTGAGGTCAGGGATATTGATTCCCCCAGAAGTCCTTTTATTGTTGAGAATAGTTTTAGCTATCCTGGGTTTTTTGTTGCTCCAGATGAATTTGAGAATTGCTCTTTGAGCCCAAATATCCCTCAAAGGAGGAATGGATACAGAAAATGTGGTATATTTATACAATGGAATACTACTCAGCAATTAAAAATAATGAATTCATGCAATTTGTAGGTAAATGGTTAGATCTGGAAAATATCATCCTAAGTGAGTTAACCCAATCACAAAAGAATACACATGAAATGCAATCACTGATAAGTGGATATTAATGAGCCCAGAAGCCCTAAATACTCAAGGCACAATTATCAAGTCAAATGATTCCCAAGAAGAAGAAAGGAGAGGACCCTGGGCCTGTAAAGATTGGATCCAGTTTTGTAGACCCAGAACAGAGAAATCGTAGGGGGGGGGAATGATTGGGGAATAGTTGGGGGAGAGAGGAATTATGGGACATATGGTGGGTGGGAACTGGGAAAGGGGAAAGCCTTTGGAATGTAAACATAGAATATAGAAAATAAAAATTAAAAAAAAACACACATTTCACCACAAACAATAATTGTGGATGACTTCATCACCCTACTCTACTCAATGGACAAATCAGGGAAACACAAACTAAACAGACACAGTGAAATTAACAGAAGTTTTGGACAAAATCTACTTTATAGATATCTGTAAAATATTTCAACCTAAATCAAAAGAATATACCTTCTTCTCAGCACCTCATGGTACCTTCATCACAATTGACCATATAATTGGTTACAAAAAAGACCTCAACAGATATTAGAAGATCATACTAATTCCATTCTCCTATCATATCACTATGGAGTAAGGGTGGTTTTCAATAGCAACAAAAATACATGGGGGATGGACAATGCTCTACTCAATGATACATTGGTCAAGAAAGAAATAAGGGAAGAAATGAAAACCTGTTTAGAATTTAATGAAAATGAAGGCACAACATAACCAAATTTATGGGACACAATGAAAGAAGGGGAAAGAAAGGGGGAAAACTCATAGCTCTCAATGCCTCCAAAATGAAGCTGGAGAGAGAATACATTAGCAGCTTAATAGCACACCTGAAAGCTTTAGAACAGAAAGAAGCTAACACACCCAACAGGAGTAGAAGGCAGGAAATCATCAAATGCAGTGCTAAAATCAACCAGATTGAAACAAAAAAGAACTTTACAAAGAGTCAACAAAACCAGGAGCTGGTACTTTGAGAAAATCAGCAAGATAGACAAACCTTTAGACAGACTAACCAGAGGTCACAGAGACAGTATCCAAATTAACAAAATTAGAAATGAAAAGTGAGAAATAACAGAAACTGAGGAAATTAAAAAAAATAGCAGATCCTACTACAAAAGCCTATATTAAGCACAACTTGAAAATCTGGATGAAATGGACAATTTCCTAGACAGATACCAACTATCCAACATTTAATCAGGATCTTCCAGGAGCCATTCTCACATAGATCTCAAAACTCCCTCCTTTCAGCCATTTCTAGCCTGCTTCTTCTAGCCTGCTTTTAGAATGAAAAGTACTACCTTAAAGAGTAGCCAAGTAAGTTATTTGGTCAGTACATGTAGAGCTCACCTGAGTGGGCTAGAACAAATAAAGCTCACCTGTGGTTAGGTTACCATAGCAACTCCTTTCCACTTCATCTCCTCAATCAATTTCTAGTGCCAAATTCCTACAGCATCTGCCAAGCTTTCCCTGAGATTCTGAGAGACAATTCTGAGAAACTGTTCCTGAGAAATGATACTAGCCCTCTGAGATTGTTCCACAAATACAATGACTTTCCCCACTTTCACCCCTCCCCACACCTACTTGCTTCCCTTTAAAAAGCCTTGTGTAAAAAATAAAATTTGACAGCTTGATAAGAATACTGTCTTGCTGTCTGCCTCTCATGACTCGTCTCTCGCCTTCTCTTAGGTGGTCCGGGGACCCTGTTGACTGTCCTGTGGGTTGGGACAAGGATCAGATAGACCATCTAAATGGTCCCAAAACCCCTAAAGAAATAGAAGTGGTCATTGACATTCTCACAACCAAAAAAAGCACAGGACAAGATGGTTTTATTGCAGAATTCTATCAGACCTTCAAAGAAGACAATACACCAATACTCCTCAAACTATTCCACAAAATAGAAACAGAAGATCTGTCATTCTATGAAGCCACAATTTTGCTGATACCAAAACCACACAAAGTTCCAACAAAAAAGAGAACTTTAGACCAATTTCCTTTGTGAATATCAATAAAAATACTCAATAAAGCTGGGCGGTGGTGGCGCACGCCTGTAATCCTAGCACTTGGGAAGCAGAGGCAAGCGGATTTCTGAGTTCGAGGCCAGCCTGGTCTACAGAGTGAGTGCCAGGACAGCCAGGGCTATACATGGAAACCCTGTCTCAAAAAAAAATACTCAATAAAATTCTTGTCAATCAGATCTAAGATCACATTAAAACAATCATTCACCATGATAAAGTCGGCTTCATCCCATGGATGCAGGGATGGTTCAATATATGGAAATCCATCAATGTAATCCACTACATAAACAAACTCAAAACAAAACAAAACAAAACAAAACAAAAACCACATGGTCATTTCATTCTATGCTGGAAAAGTATTTGACAAAATTCAGCATCCTTTCATATTAAAGGTCTTGGAAAACACAGGAATTCAAGGCCCATACCTAATAAAATAATGAAAGCAATATACAGCAAACCAGTAGCCAACATAAAAATAAATGGAGAGAAACTTGAAGCAATCCCACTAAAATCAGGGACTAGACAAGGCTGACCTCTCTTTTCATATTTACTCAATATAGTATTTGAAGTTCTAGCTAGAGCAATTAGACAACAAAAGGAAGTCAAAGGATACAAATTGAAGAGGAAGAAGTCAAATCCTCACTATTCTCATATGATATGATAATATACTTAAGCAACCAAAAAACACCAGAGAACACCTATAGCAGATAAACAACTTCAGCAAAGTGGCTGGTTATAAAATCAACTCAAGCAAATCAGTAGGCTTCCTATACTCAAAGGATAAGCAGGCTGAGAAAGAAGTTAAGTAAATAACACCCTTCACAATAGCCACAAACAATATAAAGTATCTTGGCATGACTCTAACCAAACAAGTAAAAGATCTGCATGACAGGAACTTCAATTCTTTGAAGAAAGAAATCAAAGAAGACCTCAGAAGATGGAAAAATATTTCATGCTCTTGGATTGTCAGGATTAATATAGCAAAAATGACAATCTTGCCAAAAGCAATATACAGATTCAATGCAATGACCATCAAAACACCAACTCAATTCTTCATAGATTTAGAAAGAGCAATTCTCAAATTCATCTGGAGTAACAAAACACCCAGGATAGCTAAAACTATTCTCAACAATAAAAGAACTTCTAGAAGAATCAGTATCCTGGAAATCAAACTGTACTACAGAGCAATTGTGTTAAAAACTGCATGGTATTGGTACAGTGACAGGCAAGTAGATATATGGAATAGAATTGAAGACCCAGAAATGAACCCACAGAATCATGGCCACTTGATCTTTGATAAAGAAGCTACAACCATCCAGTGGAAAAAAAGATAACATCTTCAACAAATGGTGCTGGTTCAACTGGAGGTCAACATGCAGAAGAGTGAGAATTAATCCATACTTATCTCCTTGTACTAAGCTCAACTCCAAGTGGATCAAGGACCTCCACATAAAACCAGACACACTGAAACTAATAGAAAAGAAACTGGGGAAGACTCTGGAGGACATGGGCACAACGGGAAATGTCCTGAACAGAACTTCAATAGCTTACACTCTAAGATCAAGAATTGACAAATGGGACCTCATAAAATTACAAAGTTTCTGTAAGGTAAAGACACTGTCAGAAGAACAAAACAGCAACCAACTAATTGGGAAAAGATCTTCACCAACCCCATGTCTTACAGAGTGCTAATATCCTATATATACAAAGAACACAAGAAGTTAGACCCCTGAGAACCAGATAACCCTATTAAATAATGGGGTACAGAGCTAAACATGGAATTTTCACCTGAAGAATTTTGGATGGCTGAGAAGAACCTTAAGATAT
Organism: Apodemus agrarius; assembly: GCA_964023405.1. Taxonomy (NCBI): domain Eukaryota; kingdom Metazoa; phylum Chordata; class Mammalia; order Rodentia; family Muridae; genus Apodemus; species Apodemus agrarius. Next base: position 81,402,864 of record OZ030021.1, read on the forward strand.
GTTTAACATCATTAGTTATCAGGAAAATGCAAATCAAAAAAACCCTGAGAATCCACCTTACACCAGTCAGGATGGCTAAGATTAAAAACTCATGAGACATCAGGTGTTGGTGAGGATGTGGAGAAAGAGGAACATTTCTCCACTGTTGGTGGGATTGTAAGATGGTACTACCACTCTGGAAATCAGTATAGCTATTCCTCAGAAAATTGGGTATGACACATCCAGAGAACATTGCCATAACACTCCTGGGCATATACCCAGAGGATTCCCCTGCATGCAACAAAGACACATGCTCCACAATGTTCATAGCAGGCTTATTTATAATAGCCAGACACCTGAAAGAACCTAGATGCCCCTCAATGGAGGAATGGATACAGAAAATGTGGTATGTTTATACAATGGAATACTACTCAGCAATTAAAAACAATGAATTTATGAAATTTGTAGGTAAATGGTTGGAACTGGAAAATATCCTAAGTGAGCTAACCCAATCACAAAAGAATGCACATGAAATGCAATCACTGATAAGTGGATATAAATTAGCCCAGAAGTTCTGAATACTCAAAACACAATTAGCAAATCAAAAGATTCCCAAGAAGAAGGAAGGAGAGGGCCCTGGTCCTGAAAAGACTTGATCCAGTATTGTAGGAGAGTACCAGAACAGAGAAATAGGGGGTGGGTGATTGGGGAATGGCCAGAGGGAAGAGAACTTATGGGACATATGGTGATGGAGGAACTGGGAAAAGGGAAAGCATTTGGAATGTATACAAAGAATATAGAAAATTTAAAAAAATTAAAAATTAAAAAAAGAAATTAGGGAATTGACACCCTTCACAAAAACCACAAATAATACAGAGTATCTTTGTTTGACTCTAAGAAAACAAGTGAAAGATCTGTATGACAGGAAATTCAAGTCTCTGAAGAAAGAAATGAAAGAAGACCTCAGAAGATGGAAAAATCTTCCATGCTCTTGGATTGGCAGGATTAATATAATAAAAATGGTCATCTTGCTGAAAGCAATATACAGATTCAATGCAATCCTCATGAAAATCCCAACTCAATTCTTCATAGAGTTAGAAAGATCAATTCTCAAATTCATCTTGAATAACAAAAACCCAGGATAGCTAAAACTATTCTCAACAGTAAAAGAACTTCTGGGGGGAATCATTATCCTTGACCTCAAGCAGCACAACAGAACAATAGAGTTAAAAACTGCATGGTATTGGCACAGTGACAGGCAAGTAGATCAATGGAATAGTATTGAAAACACTGAAATGAACCCACACACCTATGTTCACTTGACCTTTGACAAAAGAGCTACAACCATCCAGTGTAAAAAGAATCCCTCTTCAACAAATGGTGCTGGTTCAACTGGAGGTCAGCATGCGGAAGAATGCAAATCAATCCATTCCTTTTTTTTTAATTGGATATATTCTATATTTACAATTCATTTCCCTTTTTCTAGTTCCCCACCCCCAAAGGTCCCACATGTCCTTTTCCCTCCCCCTGCTCTCTCATCCACCCCCTCCCACCTTACTGTTCTTGTACTCCCCCACAATGATGTTTTGGTCCATTCTAGCACCAGTGTCCACTCCTTTCTTCTTGTGAGACATCACTTGATATGTGATTTATGTCTTTGGTGTTCCAAGCTTCTAGGCTAATATCCACTTATAGGACCTCCACATAAAACCAGACATAATGATCCTAATAGAAAAGAAATTGGGCAAGAGCTTTGAGCTCATGGGCACAGGGGAAAATTTCCTGAACAGAACAACAGTACTTTATGCACTAAGAATTGACCAATAGGATCTCATAAAATTACAAAGATTCTGTAAGGCAAAAGGCACTGTCAATAGGACAAAACAGGAACCAAATAATTGGGAAAAGATCTCCACCAACCCTATATCCAACAGAGGGCTAATATCTAAGATATACAAAGAACTCAAAAAGTTATACTCCAGAGACCAAAGAGCCCTTTTAAAAAATGGGGTAGAGGTAAACAGAATTTTGACTTGAGGAATATGGAATGGCAGAGAAGCACCTGAAGAAATGTTCAACATCCTTAGTCATCAGGGAAATGCAAATCAAAACAGCCCTGAGATTTTACCTTATACCAGTCAGATTGGCTAAGATCAAAGAAAGACTCAGGAGACAGCAAGTGCTGGCAAGGATGTGGAGAAAAAGGAACACTTCTCCACTGCTGGTCAAGTTCCAAGTTGGTACAACCACTATGGAAATCAGTATGGCTGTTCCTCAGAAAACTGGGCATGATACTACTGGAGGATCCTCCTATACCTCTCCTGGGTATATACCCAGAGGATTTCCTTTATTAGATTTTTTAGCATCTAATAAAGATACATGCTCCACTATGTTCATAGCAGCCCTATTTATAATAACCAGAAGCTGGAAAAGAACAAAGATGTCCCTCAACCGAGGAATGGATACAGAAAATGTGGTATATTTACACAATAGAATAGTACTCGGCTCTTTTTTTTAGTTGATATATTCTTTATTTACATTTCATATGATTTCCCCCTTTCCTGGCTCCCTGCTTCCCGAAAGTCCCATAAGCCTTCTTCCCTCCCCCTGTTCCCCCATCCAACCCTTCTCTCTTCTCTGTTCTGGTATTTTCCTACACTGCTGCACTAAGCCTTTCCAGAATCAGGGCCCACTCCTTCCTATTTCTTGGACATCATTTGATGTGTAGATTGTGTCTTAGGTATTTCAGTCTTCTAGGCTAATATCCGCTTATCAGTGAGTGCATACGATGAATGTTCTTTTGAGATTGGGTTACCTCACTTAGGATGATGTTCTCCAGCTCCATCCATTTGTCTAAGAAGTTCATGAATTCATTGTTTCTAATGGCCTAATAGTACTCCATTGTGTATATATACCATATTTTTGAATCCATTCCTCCATTGAGGGGCATCTGGGTTCTTTCAAGCTTCTGGCTATTATAAATAGGGCTGCAATGAACATAGTGAAACATGTATCCTTATTACATGCTAGGGAATCTTCTGGGCATATGCTCAGGAGGGGTATAACAGGGACCTTCAGAAGTGTCAAGCCCAGTTTTCTGAGGAACCGCCAGGCTGATTTCCAGAGTGGTTGTGCCAGCTTGCAGTCCCACCAGCAGTGTAAGAATGTTCTTCTTTTTCCACATTCTCGCCAACACCTGTTGTTTCCTTAGTTTTTAATCATAGCCATTCTGACTGGTGTGAGGTAAAATCTCAGGGCTGCTTTGATTTGTATATCCTTGATGACTAAGGATGTTGAACATTTCTTTAGGTGCTTCTCCTTTATGCCCATGTCCTCAAGCGTCTTCCCCAGTTTCTTTTCTATTAGTTTCAGTGTGTCTGGTTTTATGTGGAGTTTTTTTTTTTTTTAATTTTTATTTTCTTTTTTTTTTAAATTTTATTTTCTATATTCTATATTTACATTCCAAAGGCTTTCCCCTTTCCCAGTTCCCACCCACCATACTTCCCATAGTTCCTCTCCCCCCAACTATTCCCCAATCATTCCCCCTCCCCCCTCTGTTTCTTTACTTAACTGGATGCAATCTTTACAGGCGCAGGGTCCTCTCCTTTCTTCTTCTTGGGAATCATTTGACTTGCTAATTTGTCTTGAGTATTTAGGGCTTCTGGGCTCATTAATATCCACTTATCAGTGATTGCATTTCATGTGTATTCTTTTGTGATTGGGTTAACTCACTCAGGATGATATTTTCCAGGTCTAACCATTTACCTACAAATTGCATGAATTCATTATTTTTAATTGCTGAGTAGTATTCCATTGTATAAATATACCACATTTTCTGTATCCATTCCTCCTTTGAGGGATATTTGGGCTCCTTCCAATTTCTGGCTATTATAAACAAGGCTGCTATAAACATAGTGGAGCACATCCGACAGAGGGCTAATATCCAATATATACAAAGAACTCAAGAAGTTAGACCCCAAAGAACCAAATAACCCTATCAAAAAATGGGGCACAGAGCTAAACAAAGAATTTTCACCAGAAGAAATTCGGATGGCTGAGAAACACCTTAAAAGATGTTCAACATCATTAGTCATCAGGGAAATGCAAATCAAAACAACCCTGAGATTCCACCTCACACCAGTCAGAATGGCTAAGATTAAAAACTCAAGAGACAACAAGTGCTGGCGAGGATGTGGAGAAAGAGGAACACTCCTCCACTGTTGGTGGGATTGCAAGTTGGTACAACCGCTCTGGAAATCAGTTTGGCGGTTCCTCAGAAAATTGGGTATGTCACTTCCAGAGGACCCTGGCATACCACTCCTGGGCATATACCCAGAGGATTCCCCTGCATACAATAAAGACACATGCTCCACTATGTGGAGGTTCTTGATCCACTTGGAGTTGAGCTTAGTACAAGGAGATAAGAATGGATCAATTCCCATTCTTCTGCAAACTGACCTCCAGCTGATCCAGCACCATTTGTTGAAAAGGCTATCGTTTTCCACTGGATGATTTCAGCTCCCTTGTCAAAGATCAAGTGACCATGCATGTGTGGGTTCATTACTGGGTTTTCAATCCTATTCCTTTGACCTACCTGCCTGTCACTGTACCAGTATCATGCAGTTTTTAACACTATTGGTCTGCAGTACAGTTTGAGGTCCAGGATACTGACTCCCCCAGAAGTTATTTTAATGTAGAGAATAGTTTTAGCTATCCTGGTTTTTTTTTTTTATTCCAGATGAATTTGAGAATTGCTCTTTCTAACTCTATGAAGAACTGAGTTGGGATTTTTATGGAGATTGCTTTGAATCTTTAAATTGTCTTGGTAAAATGGCCATTTTACTATATTAATTCTGCCAATCAACGAGCATGGAAGATTTTTTCCATTTTCTGAGGTCTTCTTTGATTTTCTTCTTCAGAGACCTAAAGTTCTTCTCATACAGATATTTCACTTGTTTTGTTAAGAGTCACCCCAAGATACTTTATATTGTTCATGGCTATTGTGAAGGAGGTCATTTCCCTAATTTATTTCTAAGCCTGTTTATCCTTTTAGTATAGGAAGGCTACTGATTTGCTGAAGTTGTTTATCAGCTGTAGGAGTTCTCTGGGGGAGTTTTTTTTGTTCGCTTAAATATACTATCATATCATCTGCAAATAGTGATAGTTTGCCTTCTTCCTTTCCAATTTATATCCCATTGGCCTCCTTATATTGTCTAATTGCTCTAGTTAGAAATTCAAGCACTATATTGAATAAATATGGAGAGAGGGGGCATCCTTATCTAGTCCCTAATTTTAGTGGGATTGCTTCAAGTTTCTCTCCATTTATTTGATGTTGGCTACTGGTTTGCTGTATATCGCTTTTACTATGTTTAGGTATGGGCCTTGAATTCTGTTCTTTCGAAGGCTTTTAGCATGAAAGGATGTTGAATTTTGTCAAATGCTTTTTCAGCATCTAATGAAATAACCATGTGGTTTTTTTATTTCTTTAAGTTTGTTTATGTAGTGGATTGCATTGATGGATTTCCATATATTTAATCATCCCTACACCCCTGGGATGAAGCCTGGTTGATCATGGTGAGTAATCATTTTGGTGTGTTCTTGGATTCGATTGGCAAGAATTTTCTTGAATATTTTTGCGTCAATATTCATAAGGGATATTGGCCTGTAGTTCTTTGTTGGATCTTTGCGTGGTTTTGGCATCAGTGTAATTGTGGCTTTGTAGAATGAGTTGGGTAGTGTTCCTTCTGTTTCTATTTTGTGGAATAGTTTGAAGAGTGTTAGGTCTTGTTTGAAGATCTGATAGAATTGTGCACTAAAACCATCTGGTCCTCTGCTGTTTTTTGTTGGAAGACTTTCTATGACTGCTTCTATTTCTTTAGGGGTTATGGGACTGTTTAGTTGATCTATTTGATCCTGATTTAATTTTGGTATTTGGTATTTTCTAGGAAATTGTCCATTTCCTCTAGTTTCCAGTTGTATTGAGTATAGACATTTGTAGTAGGATGTGATGATTTTTTTGAATTTCCTCAGTTTCTGTTTTATCTCCCTTTTCTAATTTTGTTAATTTGGATTCTGTGTCTGTGACCTTTGGTTAGTCTGGCTAAGGGTTTGCCTATCTTGTTGATTTTCTCAAAGAACCAGCTCCTGGTTTTGTTGATTCTTTGTATGGTTCTCTTTGTTTCAACTTGATTGATTTCAGTCCTGAATTTGTGATTTCCTGTCTTATACTCCTCCTGGGTGAATTAACTTCTTTTTGTTCCAGGGCTTTCAGGTGTCCCATTAAGCTGCTAATCTTTCACTCTTTTTTTTTTTTTTTTTTTTGGAGGCACCCAGGGCTATGAGTTTTCCTCTAGGCACTGCTTTCATTGTGTCCCATAAATTTGGGTATGTTTGCCTCATTTTCATTAAATTCTTGAAAGTCTTTGATTTCTTTCCTTATTTCTTCTTTGGCAAAGGTATCATTGAGTAGAGTATTCTTCAGCCTCCATGTATATATGGGCTTTCTGTTTTTTGTATTTTGGGTTTTTTTTTTTTTTTTTTTGCTATTGAAGACCACTCTTATTCCATAGTGTTCTGATAGGAGGCATTGGATTATTTTGATCTTCTCATACTTGTTGAGGTCTGTCTTGTGACCCAATATATGGTTGATTTTGGAGAATGTACCATGAGGTTCTGAGAAAAAGGTATATTCTTTTGCTTTAGGATGAAATGTTATACACACACACACACACACCACACACACACACACGTGTGTGTGTGTGTGTGTGTGTGTGTGTGTGTGTGTGTTAAATCCAATAGATCCAATGTTTCAATTAGTTTCACTATGTCCCTGTTTTGTTTCCATTTTCCTGATCTGTCCATTGAGGAGAGTGGAGTGTTAAAGTCACCCACAATTATTGTGTTAGGTGTAATGTGTGCTTTGAGCTTTAGTAAAGTTTCTTTTAGGAATAAGGGTGCCCTTGCATTTGGAGCATGGATGTTGAGAATGGAGAGTTCTTCTTGGTGGATTTTTCCTTTGACTAGTAAGAAGTGTCCTTTATTGTCTCTTTTGATGACTTTAGGTTGAAAGTCAATTTTATCTGATATTAGGATGGCTACTCCTGCTTGTTTCCTAAGACCATTTGCTTGTAAAATTGTTTTTGAGCCTTTTACTCTGAGGTAGTGTTGGTCTTTGACCCTGAGGTGTGTTTCCTGTAAGCAGCAAAATGTAGGGTCCTGTTTATGTATCCAGTCTGTTAGTCTATGTTTTTTTTTTAATTGCAGAATTGAATCCATTGATGTTAAGAGATATTAAGAAGTAGTGATTATTACTTCTCATCATCTTTGATGTTATTTTTATATTTGAGTGATTATCTTCTTTTGGGCTTGATGAAGAAGTTTACTATCTTGCTTTTTCCAGGGTGTAGTTTCCGTCTTTGTATTGGTGTTTTCTACCTATTATCCTTTGTAGGCCTGGGTTTGTGGTAAGATATTGTATAAATTTGGTTTTATCATGGAATATCTTGGCTTCTCCATCTATGGTGATTGAGAGTTTAGCTGGATATAGTAATCTTGGTTGGCATTTGTGTTCTTTTAGAATCTGTATGAGATCTGCCCAGGATCTAGCGTTCATGGTCTCTGGTGAGAAGTCTGGTGTAATTCTAATTGGTCTCCCTTTATATGTTACTTGGCCTTTTTCTCTTACTACTCTTAATATTCTTTCTTTGTTTAGTACATTTGGGGTTTTGACTAACCTGTTATGGGAGGTATTTCTGTTCTGATCCAGTCTGTTTGGAGTTCTGTAGGCTTCTTGTATATTCATGGGCAACTGTCTCTGTAGGTTAGGGAAGTTTTCTTCCATAACTTTGTTGAAGATATTTGCTGGCCCTTTAAGTCATATATCTTCACTCTCATCTATACCTATAATCCTTGGGTTCAGAGGCTTTCATATTGCCTTGATTTCTGTTAGTAACGTTCCTGCATTTGCCTTTTGTCATCTGGTTATTTCTGGCCTTAGTTGGTCCTGTTGACACTCGCTGGTGCCGGAACCTCCTGTGGGCCTGTAAGGCTATTTCTGTACCACTGGATGACTGGGTTTCCCCTGGGACAGATTGCTGATGTGCTCCCCTACTCTTGGGTGTTGTTGGAGCCCTAGCGAGCTTGTCTGTCTAAACAGGGACTCCCTGCAGGTCAGGCGCTTCCCTAGCTGAACTGCCAGAGCCTAGATGGTGGTGGCTTTGCGAGGCTCTGTCTAACTGTGGGACTCACTGTAGGTCAGGTGCTTCCTTGTATGAACTGAGGGATACAAGATAGTTCTCAGCTTTTAAAAACAATGAATGCATGAAATTCTTAGGCAAGTGGGTGGGACTGGAGAATGTCTTCCTAAGTTATGTGACTCAATCACAAAAGAACACACATGGTATGCACTCACTCACTGATAAGTGGATATTAACCCAGAAGCTAGGAATACACAAAAAACAATTCACACATCAAATGATGCCCAAGAAGAAGGAAGGAGAGGTCCCTGAAAAGGCTCAATGCAGCAGTGTAAGGGAATACCAGGACAGGGAAGAGAGAAGGGGTTGATTGGGGAACAGGAGCGGGGGAAGAGGGCTTATGGGACTTTTAGGGAGGGGAGAACCAGGAAAGGGGAAATCCTTTGAAATATAAATAAAGAATATATCGAATAAAAAAAAGAAGCCTAGATTTGAAATGCTGTTAGAACATTTTGAAGCAAGAATTACATGAAACACTGCTAATAACAGACATGGTGCAGAAGGTGAAACCAGGCCTGCCAGAGAGCATTACTCTCACACTACAAGACTTAACAATCTCTCCATCAAAGGCCTGACAGTGAGCATTGTAGCTTCACTCTGTGCCAGTCATAACTCTGCATGGTTATGATTCTTCTAGTGTTTCAAAGTAGATATGTGCTCAATCACCTTTACTTTTTTGGAATTCATTTTTTTTTTTTTTTTTTTTTTTTTTACTTTTAGAATATTTAGTTGCTTCCAATGTGAATCAATATATGTAAGTACAATCTTGACAGACCTGGTCACTCAAAAATGTTCCCTTTTTCTGTGTGCTACTGAGTTAACCTTATTTCCTTATGTAAAGAAAAAAAAAGATGGAATCTCAGGGTCATTTTGATTTGCATTTTTTGATGACTAAGGACATTGAGTATTTATTTTCTAAAAAACCAAAACTTTATTAAAATATTTTATTTATTTACATTCCAATGCTTATTGGCCATTTGAGATTTCTCTCTGGAGAATTTTCTGTTTAGCCTTGTATCTCAATTTTTAATTGCATTATTTGGTTTTTTGTTATCTAATTTCTTGAGTTCTTTATAAATTTTGGGTCTAATTTTTGGTTGGTAAAGAATTTTTTCCAATCTTTAGGTTGCCTGTTGACAATTTTTTTGTTGTTGTTGTTGGGTTTTTTGTTTTTTTGTTTTTGTTTTTGCCTTACAGATGTTTTTTTGTTTTATGAGATCCCTTTTATCAATTGTTGATCTTAGAGAGCAAGCCACTGGTGTTCTGTTCAGGAAGTTGTTTCCTATGTCAATGAGATCAAGGTTATTCCTCCAATTTCTCGTCTATTAAATTTAGTGTATCAGGTTTTATCTTGAGGTCTTTGATCCACTTAGACTTGAGTTTTGTGTAGGCTGATAGACATGAATCTATTAGCATTCATTTGCATGCAGATATCTAGTAAGACCAACGCTATTAGTTGAATATGCTTTTGTTTGTCCATTGTATGGTTTTAGCTTCTTTGTCAAAACCAAGTGGATATAAGTATATGGGTTTCTTGCAGGGTCTTTAATTTTAATTCCATTGATCAAACTGTCTATTTCTATACCAGTACCACTTAGTTTTTATTACTATTGCTATGTAGTACAGCTTGTGATCAAGGATGGTGATCCCTTAGTTCTTCTATTGTACTGAATTGTTTTAGCTATTCTGGGGGTGGGAATGTTTTTGTTATTTTTCCATATGATTGTGAGAATTTCACTTTCAAAGTCTGTAAGGAATTGTTTTGGAATTTTGATGGGAAATTGCATTGAATCTGTAGATTGCTTTTGGTAAGATGGCCATTTTTACTACTAAACTTACCAATCCATGAGCATTGGAGATTGTTCCATATTCTAATAGACTCATCAACTTATTTCTTCAGAGACTTGATGTTCTTGACATACAGGTCTTTCACCTGCTTAGCTAATGTTAGACCAATATATTTTATATTATTTGTGGCTATTGTGAAGGGTGCAGTTTCTCTAATATTTTTTTCTGTCCATCTATTGTTTATATGAAGCTTAACAAGAAGGCCCAAGTGTGGATGCTTCAATCCCATTTAGAAAAGGGAACAAAATAATCATGGGATGCAGTGGGAGGGACCTTAATGGGAGAGGGGGAGGAAAAAGAGGGGACAGGATCAGGCATTGGGTGAGACAGGAGAGAAGCCCAGAGGGCCAAGATAATGAATGGAAATATGTAGCAGTGTGGGATAGGAGACAGGGGAGCCATTAGAAAGTCCCAGACACCAGGGATGTGAGAGGCTCTCAGGGCCAAATGGGAATGACATTAGCCAAAATGCCCAACAGTGAGAAGATGGAACCTGAAGAGATCATGTATAGTAGATAGACATGGTCCCCAGTTGTGGGGTGGGGATACCAACACATGTTAAAAATTTTAAGCCAGAATTGTTCCTGTCGAAAAGAAATGCAGGGACAAAATGAAACAGAGGCTAAAGGCCACCGAAAGACTTCTCAACTTGGGGTCCATTTCATGCACAGGCATTAAACCACTACACTAATGTTGAAGCCATGTTGTACTTGCAGAGGATAGCATGGCTGTCCTCTGAGAGGTTCTACCAACACCTGACTGAGACAGATGCAGATACTTAGCGACATCCCTTGGACTGAGCCCAGGGACACCTGTGGAAGAGTTAGGGGAAACACTGAAGGAGTTGAAGGGGATAACTTCTTGGCCTTTTGGCTATGATCAAGTGAAGGAACTGAAGGGGATTGTAACCCCATAGGAAGAAGAACAGTATCAAATAATTGAATCTCTCACAGATCCCAGTGTCCCCTACTGAATCCTCTGTTGACCAATTATAGTTTTACTTGCCAGTTCATGTTGGCTGCAAAACCACTCATGCAAATAGCTGCCTAATGGCAAGGGCTTCATGGGGATCGATTCTGAGCTTCCTCTCACATGTCTAAAAAGATACAAAGCTAATTCATTTACCAATCCCCCCAAAGTCTTCTAGTTTCCTATAAATTCCAGGAATAAATGATTATATTTTGAAATTTAAAAATCAATTCTATTTACCATAGCACTCAAATAAATGAAGAAATTACATCCAGATAAATACATGAAGGATCTATGTGATTACATTCTTTTTTAAATCTTGGTCTTATTTATAAGTACAAATAATTTTCTTTCATATATTTTTTATATATTTCACAGGGACAATTGTGTGTGAATAATTTTGTTTTTAACTTTTAAGTCTTTGGTTTTTTTTTTTTTTGCCTTAGTGAAACAGTCTATAATTCCTAACATCTAAGTTCTAAGATATTTCATTTTTGCTTTGCTCCTGATTTTAGAGAGTATGTAGTCATTCAAAACAAAGCCCAATGCTAACTACAGCTGTTTGTAGATGTTTTTTTTATAATCTGGAGGACATTTTCTATTCTTACTTGGATGCAATAAAAAAATTTATAATCAGTGAGTGTTGGATTTTGTCAAGTGAATTTTTGATGCAAAATCATATGACTTTTTAAAATTTTGTTAATGTGGATTATTACATTTCTAATTATTTTAAATATTAAAACAACTTACAATCCTGGAGTTAGTCACATTTGGCCATGATTTTAATTCTTTATCCATATTATTGAATTAATTTATACTTAAATTTATATTTAAATTCTAATATTGAACTATTGCACTTGAGACTGGGGAGATGGCTCATTATTAAGAGCACTGGCTGTTCTTCCAAAGGACCCAGGTTTAATTCCCAGAACGCACATGGTGGCTGACAATCATCTGTAACTCCAGTTTTAGGGAATCCATGAGCATGCATGTAGTACACAGACATTTATGTAAACAAAACATCCATCTGTTAAAATATAGCACTTGAGAAATCTCTTCAGTATTATGAGGCATACTTGCATTTCACTCTTTAATCTTTCATTTATTTTTACTATTCACAATTACTATATTGCTGATATGTTTGTACATTATTTTCTATTGCTTAAGAATTTCATAAATAATTTTAGAATATAATGTTCTTTGAACAAATCAATCCTTGATCCATCCTTTCTTATTCCTCCCTGTTCTTTTCCCCACATTTACTACCTTAGTTTATGTGTTCTGTATGTAAACCCACTGATATCACTTAATGTCGCCTTTGTGTGCCTGGGTGGAGGACCATTTTTTTCTTTTGGTTTTTCAAGACAGGGTTTCTCTGTGTAGTCCTGGCTGTCCTGGAACTCACTCTGTAGACCAGGTTGGTCTCAAACTCAGAAATCTGCCTGCCTCTGCCTCCCAAGTGCTGGGATTACAGGCGCATGCCACCACGCCTGGCTTCAGAGGACCATCTTCTGGAGTTTTGATACCCTCTAAGGACCTGTATCCTTGAAGAAAACTGACTCTTCCTCTATCATCACCTATCAATTGCTAATAGCTCCTCAACTAAGGTTGGGACTTCCTGAGGCCATTACCCATCCATGCTGGGATTTTGGCAAGTTTGGTCCTGTATAGGTCATATTATCACAGCTCCTGTGAATTTATGTGTAGAAGGGTGCTGTCATGCCTGGCAAATATTTCCCCTATAAATATTCACTACCTCTGTTTTTCATGATGTTTCCACCATCTCTTCTTTCCCAGAGTATCAGGAAGAGAATGTGATATAAATGCACCATGTAGAGCTGAGCACTGCATAGTTTCTTGTTCTCTGCAAACTGACCAGTGTGGGTCTCTGTATTAATTTACATTTCCTGTAAAAAGAAGTTTCTTTGATGAGGGTTGATATATACACTGCTTCATGAGTATAATGATGAAAACTTTGGGGGAAGTTCATGCAGCACAAGAATGGTATTCATTCCCCTGAGGAACCAATGCTCTAGCCAGACTTGAGCTTTCAGCTAGTTAATGGTACCAGGATTGTGGTTTACCTTGTGGAGCATGATTCAAATCCAATAAAAAACTATTTGATTCATAGCTGGTTAATACTGTTGATTACTTTTTCTGAAAATTGCATGCATTGTATCCTCTAGCACTATGAAAGCTAGCCAGCAGGGTTGATGCTTTTGGGTTGGTACCAGTTTGATTTCTCCATGTACTATGTTTCAAATGTCTGTTTCTGAAGAGTAAATAGAACAGTGACAAGAGCCTATACTTTTTAAGTAGAGGGCTGTCTAGTAAAACTAATCAACATCTGGAAAAGAGGTAACTCACACATGGAGTTTTATTTGATAGCCTATGATGTCTGGGAGAGGCATTGTCAACATTATATATACAAATGCATAAGTATATATGCGTATATATGTGTATGTATGTATTTGAAGAAGATTCTATAGTAGATTGATACATGGAATTTCAAAGGATGTTGCTTTTCTTCCCTATAATTTTTCCTCTAGTCTTCCTCTTGTTATCCTCCCCACTTAACCTTTCCAGTACCATTATTCTCCTTCCTTCTTCATACTACCTGAGTCTGTCAATCTTCCTGATGACAGTGACACTCATTAAGTTCCTCCTTCTATGGGTACTCCAATTTAACCACACATATCTAAATGTTCAAAGCTACCATCCACATATAAAATGGATAATATGGTGTTTGTCATTCTCGGTCTCAATTTCTTAATTTGAAATAATCATTTCCAGTTCTATCTATGTATCTTTGGGATTATATAATTTTCCTTAGAGCTGAAAAATATTTCATTGTGCATATACATATTTTTACAATCCATTCAGACATCTAGGGTGTTTCCATTTCCTGACAATTGTGAATTAGGCAGACTGAACATGGATGGTTTGGGATCTTAGTAGAAATATATAAAAAGTCCTATGTGAATGTACCCTGGAATGGTACAGATAGATCCCATGGTAGACATATATTTAGATTCACATGAGGGCTGCACTAGTTGACAACAATGGGTAAGTTTTCTCCTTTCAACAATTCATGGCATTATTTGTTATTTCTTGTTTTGTTGTTGTTGTTGTTTGTATGTCTTAGTAATTTTAACTTGGGGAAGATGAAATCTCTAAAAAGTTTTAATTTACATTTCCCAGAAGGCTAAGGATTTTGAGCACTTTAAACAAACATTTCTCAGTCATTTATGCTTCTTCCTTTGCAAATTCTCACTTGAGTCCCATGATTCAAGATTTTTTAAATTATTTGTTATTTTATTTTTTAAAATTTCAAACGTTGTCCCCCTCCCCAGTCTCCCTACAAAAACCCCCATCCCAACCCCCTCCCCTTTGCTTCTGTAAGGGTGTTCCTCCACCCACTTATCTATTCCTGCCTCACTGCTCTAACATCTCCCTATGCTGGGACATTGAGCCTCCACAGGACCAAGGACCACCCCTCGCATTGATGCCAGACAAGACCATCCTCTGCTACAATTGTAGTTGAAGCCATGGGTCCCTCCTTGTGTACTCTTTGGTTGGTGGTTTAGTCACTGGGAGCTATGAGGTCCATTTAGTTGATATTGTTCTTCCTATGGGGTTATTTCCAGTTTTGTTTTGTTTTTTAATTTTTTTTTTCTCTTTTTGGTTTTTTGAGACAGAGTTTGTCTATAAAGCCCTGACTGTCCTGGAACTCACTCTGTAGACCAGGCTGGCCTCAAACTCAGAAATCCACCTGCCTCTGCCTTCCAAGTGCTGGGATTAAAGGCGTGTACCACCACTGCCTGGCTTACTTCAAGTTTTAATTGAGTTGATTTATTTTCTTCACAATTTCTCTCTCTCTCTCTCTCTCTCTCTCTCTCTCTCTCTCTCTCTCTCTGTCTTTTGTATTTCGTGGATACCAATGCTTTGCCAGATGTATAACTGGCAAAGATATTTCCATCTTGTAAGCTGGGCAGAAGCCTTCTAGTTTTCCAAACACTCTTATGTCAATTATTGGTCTATATTTATGGTCTCACTTTCAGAAACTTCTTCCTATGCCTGTCATTGAAGAATTTCTCATACTTTTTCTTCAGACATCTTCAAGGTATTAGACCTTTGTTGAAGTGCTTGATCCATTTGTATCTGATTTTTGAGGAGGGTAGGGAAAGGATCTAGTTTCATCTTTCTATATGAAGCTATCTAGTTTGTACAATAATCTATGTTGAAGAGGACATCTTCTCCAATGCTTGTGATTGGCATCTTAGTAAAAGCAAAAGCAAAACAAAACAAAACAAAACAAAACAAAAAAAAAAAAACAAAAGAAAAGAAAAAACTCCCATCATCACTAACACCACAAGCACCACTACCATCATCAACACAAACAACACCAGAAACCAAAACAAAACAGGTGGCTCTAGGAGTGCTATGTTTATGTGCAGTTACTCAATTCTATTTCAATAATCAATGTATCAGTTTTATGATAGTGCCATGCTGTTTGTATTATTTTAGCTCTTTAGTACAACTTGATGTCTAGGATACTTCTACCAGGGTTTGGAGGTTATTTTTTTTTCAGTTTCTGCAAAGTACTGTGTTGGAATTTTGATGGGGATTGCATTGAATCTGTCGATTGCTTTTGAAGAAATGGCTATATCCACAATGTTAATCCTACGAACCCATGAACACAGGAATACTTTCTATCTTTTGTAATCTTCTTCAGTTTCTTTGGAGCCTTAATGTTTTAACTGTACAAGTCTTATACTCTTTGATTTTATTTATCCCAAGATTGATTTGTCTGTCTGTCTATCTAGAGGCTACTATGAATGACAACATTTTTAATATAGTTATCATTAGTACATAAGGAAGACCACTAAGCTTTGTACCTTGCTACTTTGCTGAATGAGTTCATCATCTGTAGGTGTTTTCTGGTCGAGTTTTTTGAGTTTTTTATGTATAGTATCTTATCATCTACAAGAATGCTTTGACTTCTTCCTTTCCAATTTGTTGTCCCTTTGTTCTAGCTAAGATTTCAAGTACTATATTAAGTGGAATGGAGAAGTAGACATGTTTGCCTAATTCTTGATTTTAGTGGAAGTGCTCTGAGATTTTCTCCACTTAACATGATGATCCTGTATGCACTGTTTTTATCATGTTAAGGCATGCCCTTTTATCCTAGACCTATCAGGACTCCTTTTATAAATTCATTATTTATTATATATCTTTAAGAACATTTTCCTACTGTGTTCCAGTACAGGTATAGAATTCAATTCTATTACATTGACAATGATTATGTGCACCCCTTCCTCCCTCCCCCCCTGCCTCTGCCTGCCCAGTTCCTTCTGATGTGGTAGACCCATGCCACTTCTGCCATGGGGAAGACCCCATTTCCTTATACTTTCTAGAGAACTGGCAACAGCAGGGCATTCAGTAAGAGCCCCCCACACACACACACTTCTGGAAGACCAGAGCCGCTGTCTGGGACTCACTACCCAGCAACCACCAAAACCCACCATCTCTCCAGATCACCACTCCCATTCTGTCCCTTCTACTCCTCCCTCATCCCCTGCTACTGCCTGCCTGGTTCGTTCAGATGTGGTAGACCCATGCTACTTCTGTGACTGGGAAGACCCCATTTCCTGATACTTTCTAGAGAATCAGCAGCAGGAGGGCATTTGTAGCAGCAGGGCATTCGAGAACCAGCACTGCTCAGGGCATTCAAACAAACAGCATGCAGAACATTGGAGAACCAGCAGCCTACAGGGCATTTGACCCTTGCCAAGACTGCCACAGGGAAGACCCCATCTCCTGATACTTCCTGGAAAACCAGCAGTATGCAGGACATTTGAGAGAAAGGGAATCCCAGGAATACAGATACACAGGCCTGTGGGACCAAGAAGTCACAGTCAGAGACAGCAAGACCAGCTAACACCAAAGATAACTAGATGGCCAAAGGCAAACACAAGATCATTACCAAACAGAAACCAAGACAATATGGCACCATCAGAACCCAGTTCTCCCACAACAGCAAATCCTGGATACTCAATCACATTGGAAAGGCAAGAGCTGAATTTAAAATCACATCTCATGATGCTGATGGAGGATTTCAAGAAGGACATATATAACTCCCTTAAAGAAATACAGGATAACATGGGTCAACAAGTAGAAGCCCTTAAAGAGGAAACACAAAGATCCCTTAAAGAAATATAGGAGAACGTGGGTCAATAGATAGAATTCCTTAAAGAGGAAACAAAAAAATCACATAAGTAATTATGGGAGAACATGAGCCAACATGCAGAAACTCTTAAAGAGGAAACACAAAAATTCCATAAAGAATTTCAGGAAAAAACAAACAAGTGAAGGAACTGAACAAAACTATCCAGGATCTAAAAATGGAAGTAGAAACGATAAATAAATCTCAAAGTAAGACTTCACTGGATATAGAAAACCTTGGAAAGAATTCAGGAGTCATAGATACAAGCATCAGCAACAGAATAGAAGAAATAGAAGAAAGAATCTCAGATGCTGAAGATTCCATAGAAAACATTGACTCAACAGTCAAAGAAAATGCAATTGCAAAAAGCTTGTAAACCAAAATATCCAGAAAATCCAGGACAGAATAAGAAGACCAAACCTAAGGATTATAGATATAGAAGAAAACAAGGATTTACACCTTAAAGGCCCAGTAAATATCTTCAACAAAATTATAGATGGAAATTTCCCTAACCTAAAGAAAGAGATGCCCATGAACATAGAGGAGGCCTACAGAACGCCAAACAGACTGGACCAGAGCAGAAATTTCTCCCATCACATAAGAATCAAAACACCAAATGCACTAAACAAAGAAAGAAAATTAAAGATAGTAAGGGAAAAGAGCCAAGTAACATATAAAGGCAAACCTATCAGAATTATACCAGACCTCTCACCAGAAACTATGAAAGTAGGCAGATGTCATACAGACCCTAATGTCAGCCCAGACTACTATACCTGGCAAAACTTTCAATTACCATAGACAGAGAAAACAAGACATTCCATGACAAAAGCAAATTTACACAGTATCTTTCCACAAATCTAGCTCTACAGAGGAAAATGGTTGGAAAACACCAACAAAAGTCAGGAAACCACACAGTAGAAAAAGCAAAAAAACAATCTTTCAACAAATTCAAAATTTTACCTTTAACAAATAATATAATAGCAAGCAACAATCACTTTTCTTTAATGTCTCTTAATATCAATGGTTTCAATTCCCTGATAAAAAGACATAGACTAACAGACTGGATACATAAACAGGACCCAACATTTTGCTGCATACAAGAAACCTACCTCAGTGACAAAGACACTCACCACTTCAGAGTCAAAGGTTGGAAAACAATTTTCCAAGCAAATGGTCCCAAGAAACAAGCTTGAGTGTCCATTCTTACATTGGATAAAATTGACTTTCAACCAAAAGTTGTCAAAAAAGATAAAGAGGAACACTTCCTACTGGTCAAAGTAAAAGTGATGAACTCTCAATTCTGAACATCTATGCTCCAAATGAAAGGGCACCTACATTCATAAAAGAAACTTTAATAAAGCTCAAAGCACTCATTGTACTCCACACAATAGTGGGAGACTTCATCACCCCACTCTTAACAATGGAAAAATCATGAAATCAAAAACTGAATGGAGACACATTGAAACTAACTGAAGTTATGGACCAAATGGATCTAACAGATATTTATAGAACATTCCACCCTAAAGCAAAAGAATATACCTTCTTCTCAGCACCTCATGGTACCTTCTCCAAAATTGACCATACACTTGGTCATAAAACGGGCCTCAATAGATACAGAAATATTGAAATTATTCCATTCACTTTATCAGATCACCATGGCCTAAGTCTGGTCTTAAGCTCAAAAAAAGAATGGAAAACACACCTGCACGGGGAATTTGAACAATGCTTTTCTCAACAATATCTTAGTCAAGGAAGATATAAAGAAGGAAATTAAAGACTTTTTATAATTTAATGAAAATGAAGACACATCATACCAAAACTTATGGGACACAATGAAAGCAGTGCTAAGAGGAAAACTCATAACCCTGAGTGACTCTAGAAAGAAAATGGAGAGAGCTTACACTTACAGCTTGACAGTAAACTTGAAAGCTCTAGATCAAAAAGAAGCAAATACACTCAGGAGTAGATGGCAGGAAATAATCAAACTCAGGGCCGAAATCAACCAAATAGAAACAAAAAGAACTACAAAAGAATCAACAAAAACAGGTGCTGGTTATTTGAGAAAATCAACAAGATAGATAAACCCTTAGTCAGACTAACCAGAGGGCAAAAAGGCATTACCCAAATTAATATAATCAAAAATGAAAAGGAAAACATAACAACAGAAACTGTGGAAATTCAAAAAAATCATCAGATCCTATTATAAGAGCTTATACTCAACAAAAGTTTGAAAATCTGGATGAAATGGACAACTTTCTAGACACATACCAGGTACCAATGTTAAAAGATGATCAGATAAACCATCTAAATAGTACCATATGTCCTGAGGAAATAGAAACAGTCATTAATAGTCTCCCATAAAAAAAAAAGCCCAGAACTAGATGGGTTTAGCAGGGAATTCTATTAGATCTTCAAAGAAGAGCTAATACCAAAGCTCTTCAAACTATTCCACCAAATAGAAACTCAAGGAACACTACACAACTCATTCTATGAAGCCACAATAACACTTATACCTAAACCAAAGACCAAATAAGGATGGAAAACTTCAGACCAATTTCCCTCATGAGCATCTCTGCAAGAATACTCAACACAATTCTGGCTAATCAAATCCAAGAATACATCCAAACTAATTCGTCATGATCAGGTAGGCTTCATCCCAGGGATGCAGGGATGGTTCAATATACAGAAATCCATCAATGTAATCCACTACATAAGCAAACTTAAGAAAAAAACCACATGGTCATTTCATCAGATGCTGAAAAGACTTTTGACAAAATCCCGCATCCCTTCATGATAAAAGTCTTGTAGTCATCAGGAATACAAGGCCCATACCTAAACATAGTGAAAGTAATATACTACAAACTGGTAGCCAGCATCAAATTAAATGAAGAGAAACTTGAAGCAATCCCACTAAAATCAGGAACCAGACAAGGCTTCCCACTCTCTCCCTATCTATTCAATATAGTACTTGAAGTCATAGCCAGAGCAATCAAACAACAAAAGGAGGTCAAAGGTATACAAATTGCAAAGGAAGAAGTCAAAATATCACTGTTTGCAGATGATATGATCATATACTTAAGTGACCAAAAGAATTCCACCAGAAAGCTCCTAAAACTGATAAACAACTTCAGCCAAGTGGCTGGATATAAAATTAACTCAAGTAAGTCAGTAGCCTTCCCCTACTCAAAGGATAAAGAAGTTGAAAAAGAAATTAGGGAAATAATACCCTTCGCAATAGTCCCAAATAATATTTCATATCTTGGTGGGACCCTAATGAAGTAAGTGAACGATCTGTATGACAAGAACTTCAAGCCTCTGAAGAATGAAATTGTAGAAGCTCTTAGAAGATGGAAAGATCTCTTATGCTCATGGATTGGGAGGATCAAAATAGTAAAAATGGCCGTCTTTTGAAAGCAATCTATAGATTCAATGCAATTCCCATCAAAATCCCAAATCAATTCTTCATAGATTGAGAAAGAGCAATTCTCAAATTCATCTGGAATAACAAAAAAACCCAAGATAGCAGAAAGCATTCTTCACAACAAAAGATACACTGGGGTAATCACCATCCCTAATCTCATTCTCTACTACAGAGCAATAGTGATAAAAACTGTTTGGTATTGGTATGCAGACAGGTAGGAAGATCAATGGAATAGAATATAAGACCGAGATATGAACCCACATACCTACTGTCACTTGATATTTATTTGACAAAGGAGCTAAAAGCATCCAGTGGAAAAAAAAAGACAGCAGTTTTAACCAATGGTGCTGGATCAACTGGAAGTCAGTATGCAGAAAAATGCAAATCGACCTATTCTTATCTCCTAGTACAAAGCTTACGCCCAAGTGAATCAAAGACCTACA